>NW_019379474.1:1056522-1102876 GCF_000648655.2 Copidosoma floridanum
AAAAAAAAAAACTTTTCTCGAGATTTAAACCTCTCGACTTTCTGCAAACAAGTCGAGTACTTTACATACTGTGCTACGAGCAGTCCCGATATACAAAAAATCGGTTTCTTCTTATTAACAAATTATTCATTTAATTAATTGATTTGTTTATAATAATGAGCAATTTTTTTTAAACTTGATAACAATATTTCTTAGTAGCAACTTTTCTAGTAGCAACTATGTCTAATACGTTCAGATTATTTTTATACATTTAAAATAATGTTTATATGTATCATTCATTTTCTTTTTTTCTATATTTTAAATTTTTAAATGACATTTTGCATTCACTCTCTTACTTTCTCTTTCTCTCTCTCTCTCTCTCTTGATTTCTCATTAAAATATAATACCTCAAATTTCTTGGTTGCTTCTATTTGGATCGTGTGAACACACGTGGTATACATTTTTATAGTCTAGGTTCGAATACACTAATCTCACGGAAGAAAGTTGATTTCTATTTTTTTCATAAGAATGATTAAGGAAGAATATGAGAAATATGCTCATAGGAAACTAATTACAGGTAATTTTAAAGTGCTTTATAATTTGTACTATAGAAGTCACAAGAATACTTTTTTAATTTCATTACACTTAAAAAAATTAAAACCTACTCTATGACTACATATGCCATCGCAGTCAGGTGGGGTGGCACGATATCAATAATGTTTTTTTTTATTTTTTCTGGTTTAATTTTAATTGAGCACGCATGAAGGGCATTACTATTTCTAAATTATTTCACTTTTATTATTTATTAAAATGTTATTAATTACTGGGTTTATTAATAATAATTTTAAATTAACTTAGTTGATCTTATACTATTACATTAATTTTTACATTTTTTAGGATACCAGAAAAAACGTGCATTAGCTTGAATGATATGGTAATCTTGCAATCTTTAATTTTCGAAAGACATGGAGAAAACGACGACGATTCAGATTTTTCAAATATTAATGACAAATTACGGTATTGCTCAAATAATTATTTACAGTTTTCAAACAGCTCCTTCATACACCATTTATAATTACATAAATCAAAATATTACAGACACCTTCTGTAAGATAATTGTAAAGATGATTTACTACCTTTGGATGAAAATGCTTTCGATCGTAAAAATAATGTAGCTATACAACAGTTTAATAACAATTTTACTAACAACACTTTCGATTTTCCATGCTCCGTTTGTGATCTTTTATGTTTTCAACAAAATTGAAAAATTGCTTCAGCTTGTCATACTAAAATCTTACAAACTATAATTAAGTACATTTGATTTTTAAATTATTCATTCTTTCATTTGTTTTTCGTATATAAATTTATAATCTCCCAGTATTTCACTAATCTTGAATCTACATATTTATGTTATGCCTGCAAATTCTCCCTTGTTGAGTACAAAATACCTTTAATGGCTATATAAAATAGTTTTGAAATACCCGGAAATTCCTTAGAATTTACCTAAACTTTACCTTGTATCAGAACGATTAATTTTGCCCAGGATATCATTCATGCAAATACGAAAATTATGTCAGGTACAAGAGCAGTATGGCATTTTCAATTAAGTTGTTAATGTTCCTATATCTGTTAGTACTATGGTTACTTCCATATTGAAAAACATTTATGACGAACACTGCTTTTACGTACACATTAATAAAAAATTAATACATAAATCTAGCTACGTCCATAGGTTGGTTAATTAAAGAACGATAAAATATTGGTGAAACTACCTTATGCGATCACTTTCATATTTATTATACGATGTTGATGTAAATCAAAGTTTCTTCAATTTAAATGTGGAATACAATTCTTGGGAGTGTATTGATAATTTCAAATTAGAGCTTTTTCTGGGAAATGAAACATCCACACAGTATTTTATTTGATGACCATGCTAAAGAGCTGAAGACGTTCTGATTCACAAGAAGTGACTTTGTTTTATTTATTATATTTTGCAGTAAAAATATACAATTAAGAGTAAGAGATTATCTTACAGTTGCGTTTAAGCACATGGGACATGATATAAATGTTACCAAAGATCAAATACAATTTAAAACCTATACAAACAGCTGCATAGAAACTAATATTGCTTTTCTTCGATCAATATCTAACTCTATCTGGAATTGGTTAGATGGAAAAAGAGTTTCATTTGTGGTGATAAGACAATTAGAAAGACCAACAGCATTTATGACGCCAAAAGTCAATAAGTAAAGGTGGACTAATTTATTACAAAATTTATATAAATTGTCAAACAATAGAGAATTAATTACTGTGTAAGCCTTGTTAGAGTTAAATTTAACCCAAAAACGAACACTTATCTAAATAAAGCTTCTGTAAGTACAGCTTTTTAAAAACATTAATACACATTTACGAGCTGCAAAAGTCATTGGTAATAAACCACAAAAATGCATATTTGAGAAACCGTTCATGCCTTCTCGACAAACAGTCATATTTATTTCAGTAAAAAACGATGAAGCAAGATTCGAAAAATCTGCTACTTAATTTTTCAAAATTAGGATGAATTTAGAAAATTTTGACTATGATTGTATGGATGATTTTTATCAAAAAAATCGTATTTTATTTTATTACAATTATCACAAAGTATTGCCAACAGAAATTGGAAGATCAAAGGTTTTTTACACACGATTACCGTCTGAAAAATGGCATAATCCATTTAATCCTTTCATTTTCAACAGCATGGGATCTCAAATGGGTTTTCAAATTATTCTTAAAAAACATTCCTGTGCTGCTTACGTTGTTGAATACGTCAATAAAACGAATAGAGGCATTATTCATTTGCAAAGCAAGATAATACAAATTATGAATAAGAGTTGAATATTAATGAAATTACTCGAATGAATAGCATTGGCATGTTGAACAGCGTTGAAATGACAAATCAAGAAGCAGCTTGGTTTTTACGAAGAGAGTGCATATCGAAATGTTATGTTGCTGTTGTTCACATCAACACAGTTTGGCCTATCGATTATCAAAAAATTTAAAAAACGCTATTAGAAATTAATGAACTAGATGCTGTTTCTACCGACATTTGGAAAAAAGATTGTCTTAATAAGTATGAAAAACGATCTAATACATTCGATGACGTGACACGTGCAAAATTTGTTTCAAAATATAACAAAAATAAACGAGGACAATACATTGAGAGACAAGAACCAAGAGTCACCAGATATAAAAATTTTGACATGCGTAATTATCTTAATGATTATAAAAGAGAAATGGTTACTGTATGTACCATTCAGAAGAAAAGGTAATATTTTGCATGGACTGAAATTCATGACATTTAGGATAAAAATGAAAACCTTATTCTTAATAAACGGAAAGAATTTGAATCGAATTTAGATTATGCAAAAATAATAGAGATATGTCGCCAGATGTGCCAAGAAAATAAGTATCCAAATGAAGATGACGTGATATACATAGTTGGAAATATTCCGGCATCTGATCCATTTCTAGAATTGTACAACAATCCTAATGCAAACTTAAATTTGGATTTGCGTATTGACACATTTTAATATATTAAGTTTTATCGCAAAAAAATAAAACATTATTGAACTTAAAACGTTCTGTTAATCAATGAAGCATGCTTACGAAAAACAGGCAGATTTGTTGACGTACGTTGCAAATTATATTTTAACAACTAACAATGCACCTCTGCAAATACTTTTTACTGGATCAGCTAAGTGTGGAAAGATTTTTGTTACTAAATTGATCATGGAAATACATAATCGATTTGGTGACACAGATGGCTACTGTAACCCATATATCACGTGTGCATCACAGGAAATACTGCTGTTGCCATGGATGGTACAACTATTGATACAGCATTAAAAATTTCCTTATTAAAACTACTTTCACTAATAATATAAATGGTCCGATGATACAGAACATTATTAAAATGTGTTAAAATACTAATTATCGAAAAAATTAGTATGATTGGTGCCGAATTCATAATTCAAATTACAATAGATTAAAGCAAATTATAGATAACTTTAAAACTAGTTTTGGTGGACTGGACACAATTTTGATAGGTGACTTGCGTCAGTTACCTGCCGCTTTTATTCACTAATTGAAACAAGATTTTTTACAGAAGAAAATGCTGACAGGCTTTTTTTCATGGAATATGATTATTTTATGACAATAATTATGTTTCTTATTATAATAATCATGTCTTGCAAGCGTGTGAAGACAAAATAACATAAAGCCCATTACGAATTTACCGGATGTGACAACAATGAGCAAGAAACGTTTCTCAGACAGAACCTTTATAAAATGTCTATAACTGATACTGGAGGAACGTTATATAAAATAACGTTCATATAAAATAAACTTTGCATTTATACACATAATATTGACGTAGCTGATGGCTTAGCAAATGGTGCAAGCTAAATTTTAGTCTACTTAAAACAAAATGATAAAGGAAAGGTTACTGGACTATGATATTAAAAGCGGCTGCTTGCGCTACTTCTAACAATAATTCAGGAAGAAGTATTCCTATAAAAATAAAATCATCTTTAATTCCAATGAATAATAATAAAACTATTGTAGCAAAAAGAAATCATTTTCTAATAGTTTCTGGGTGTTGGACAATTTATAAATTACAGGGTGCTATGTTTAAACAAATTTTTTAGAAATATCATTCGATATAATTACTACATGCTGCATTCTCATGAGTAACAGATATACAAGGACTTTTTATTGTCAATAAAAAACGACGACTTGAAGTTTTACCATAGTCGGAGGTATCATCCGTTTATAATACCTCTACAAGAAAAATTCAACAGATTATTACTAGAATCTAAATCTAATTAGAAGCCGTTACTCAAGCGACTTTTAATTTTATTCGTAAATGAAAGGTTATAACCATTTTCATTAAATTGTCAAAGCCTTAGAAAGCATGCTGTAGACATTGAAGTATAAGTAGTAATAAAAGCAATGTTTTCCTATTATCAGAGACGTGGACTGACATTAATAATACTATAGACATTCCGAATTTTAATTATACAGTACAGTTCAAACGACTAAATATCAGACGAGCAGGAGTTACTGTTTACTAAAATAAAGGGTACTTCTAATGTATGTGCCTCAAATACCGACATTCAAATGATAAATGCGAGAGAGGTTGACGAAGAAACTATCAGTGTTGGCAATATCTGGTTAGCACACCATATTTTAAAAGATGCACGAGAATTAATCATTGTTGTGGTATAAATATTACTAAATTCATACAGTATATACAGAACATAATAAAATGTTTGTACAGACGATTACTTTCTTATGGTAAAGTTTGTTCCGAAGAATTACGGGCACAATTTCGAAAAGTACACAACCATTAATCAATTTTCTTTTCGATAAATTTGATTTATGCTTAAATAGTGGCCCCAAATTACCAACAAAAAGATATGGCAAAACAACCGATGCAGTTTTTTCTACAATTCTAGATATCTTAGAACCAAGGGCTTATATTTCTTACTATTATTACTATAACCCGATCAAGTCATTTCTTTAGTATAATCCGGGCGAATCTAATAACAAGGCTTACAGCCGTGCATAGTTAACGTAAAAGTAAACCATACCCAATTAACACACACATAATCATTCCAACGATATTTGCACCACCTTCGTACATAATATCGGTTCATAGAACGTATATTTATACTTAAGTATTGTCTGATATGGGATTTCATAGAAGTATAACTTCATTCTTAAGTGCGCAAGCACCCACGGTCTACTGGTTTCTTAAAAAAAAGGCATGAGTGGTTTTAAGAGTGCTTGTATAAAAGTGACACCACATACGTTTGTGCCAACTAATTTGATGATAAATATATCAATATTGATCTTATACCTCATAGAGTCACATTAAGTTTCTAATTTATTAACAAGCACTTATTTTCTAATTTAATTATTAAAAATAGGCTTGAGGTAAAACAGCTCAAAACTTAAGAGTGGGAACTTATCTAAACTTATGATGCGAGAGAATGCACGGCTCTTCGGCACCTCAAATAGTAAAGCAACTGTCTGGTAAACAGGAGATTGTTTGTTCGATCCACACCTAGGGATGATATTTTTCTTATTTTAACTTAATTTTTGAAAATACTTTGAACAACAAAATAAGTAAATTATAATTTTTAATCTTGAGTATACTTGTTATTAAAAAGAGAACATGGGTGGTTTTAATAGTGCTTATAAAAAAAGGCCATAAGTGCAATGCGCGCGAAAACACACCCACACACACACACACACACACGTGAAGACATATTTAGTTTCTAGAGTTTGACGTCATTATTTTAATTTGAAAAATGAACAAGTATAAATGAATTTGCAAAAGATTCTAATGCTTGTTGAAAAATTAGTAATTTGATGTGACCCTAAAAGGTACGCAAGTAATATTAATACATTTAACATCTCATTAGTTGGCACAGACACACACGCGCACGCATGGTTTTGGTAAAATAGTTTTGGTTGTCACTTGATGAAGATTCAAATCCATTTTCAAATAAATGAATAACGAGTTTACAAGTCAACCTTCTCAATTTATTAATAAATACGGGTGTTACAATTGTTTTGGTACACTGTAGCTTCCTCAGACACAGAGGTTTATAAACTGAACTACATTCAGCTTTACAAATAATACCCATACATATCAGCATATCGTCAACTTATTCAGACTATACACGAACATACTAGTCATTTAAATCTAGCTGACAGTTAAGCAAACGTTCAGTATCCTTCAAACAATGAATCTCAGCCACTTCTAAGGAATTTAACAACTTGCTCTTATTAGCTACATGTAAAACTTAAAATTCATAATTAAAATCGTCATTTCATTTTAGCAGATAAAATGCGTAATTAAACTTTTCTGTACCATAAACAAAGTCTTCAACATGTTCTTTTAAACGTTTAGCAAACGTTCTACCAGTTTGTCCTATGTACTCTTAGTCACATTACCCACATTGCAAGCTATATACGCCCGACTTTTCAGACGGTGCTGCTTTACTTTTGTTATTTTTTATTAATAATTGTAGACTTTTCTGTGTTTTAAATAAAATATTTAGTCCATACAACCTCAACTTCTTTTTCAAAAAATCAGATATCTTACCGAAAAATGTACAAACATGAAATAAATTTTTACCTTCGTTTATTATTGGGTAAACATTTTGAATTGCCATTTTATATTGTACTTTGTAAATAATTCCATCTATTAAATTTTGATCATACCCATTATTTTTAGTTAATTGTNTTCGTATAATCATTTTGTAGCATTTTAACTAACAGCAATCTACACACATAGCTATAAAATGCTGCTATTTTGTGTGAATACAAATGAAGTGATTTATCATGAATTAGAATATCTGTGTGTGTTAGTTTATTGAAAATACTAAATTCTAAGTGGCTTTGAACTCTATTAATTTATAAATCTCAACAATTTAGTGAATTATTTTCTTCTATTTCTATTGTGAATTTAATATTTTTGTGTAATTTATTAATAAAATTTAAAAATAACTGTAATTGTCTCTGTGATCCTTTAAAAACACAAAATGCGTCACTCACCTCTATTACATTTGATATAAGAGTATGTTCGTATATAGTATGAATAAGTTGACGATATGCTGATATGTATAGGTATTGTTTGTAAATCCGAATGTAGTTTAGTTGATAAACCTCTGTGTCTGAGGAAGGTACAATGTACCGAAGCAATGGTAACACCCGTATTTATTAATAAATTGTAAAGATTGACTTACAAACTCGTTATTCATTTATTTGAAAATGGATTTGAATCTTCTTAAAGTAACGACCTAAACTATTAAATATTTTAAGAAAGCTGATACTAGCTTTTTGGTCAGTTAGTATTTTAAACTGTTACCACGTGTCAAAACATGTACACAAAATATTTGGTTTTATAATATCTGCATTAAACAATGCTTGAAGCCTAAGTATATGCATATCAAGAAGAATTTGGACTATTTTTTATCTAAAAAAGCGAAAGGAATAGCAATGACTAGATGGCTGAGGAGTGTTAAAAAGAAGACGTATTACAGAAGAGATGTCTAAGCGCTTATTTAAAAGTAGTGCACACTGAACTGTTGTTTAGACTGAATAATTTCAAGTTAGATGTGATGGATGCACATACTAGACTTAAAGTTAGTGATGCAGTAACTAAAAAGTTTTTTATACAAAATCGAAAGTTAAGTAAATTTAAATGCTACAAAATTGATATAGACAATGAAGGAGAAAGTAATTTTTCGGATGATTTTAGTCATCATAAGTTCTATAAGAAATTTATAAATTTAACCAAGTGTGATTTCAATGAAAAAGAAACCGGACTACTAGAATTTAATTTCAAATTTATTTTAATCATTAAAAGACTAAAAGTATAAAAAAACTAATGGGAGCAGAAGTTGAAACTATTTTAAACGATACAAGAATTTTACCACATAAATCAATACAAAAAATCAATTGGGAAAAGTATTGTCTGGCTAATACATTAGAAAGAGGGAAAAATATATACATTGATAAATCACTAGTGAGAGCAACTTATGATATTAAAAATAGAATCAAAACAAACAATATAATCGTGACTAGAGCTGATAAAGGATAAACTATAATAGCCATGGACAAACAGTTATATATATCAAAAACCTTGGAATTTCTAAACACAAATAATTTTGTACTGCTACCAAGAGATCCAACGACGAAGTATTAAAGAGAAATTATTAATGTGCATAAATGTAGCTTAATTTATAGTAACAGCCCATATTATTTACTAGTTGTCATGAACCCTTAACCGCCTAAATTATTCTCTTTTTTAAAATTACATAAAGAAAATTTCTCTATTTGACCAGTGGTTTCGTTTATTAATGCACCATCATATAAACTCTCTAAGAAATTAATAAACATTATTTTATTTAAGACAATGTTTAAGTCAAAATACAGTATTAAAAATTCTTTAGAATTTATCAGTATGATTATTAACTTGGAGATACATGACAATTACAGAATGGTGTCATTTAATGTCAAAAACCTTTTTCCAGGTGTGCCTCTCAACGAAGTGCTGGAGATTGTAGAAGATCTAATGCTACGGAATAAAATAGATAATAATAGTATTTACGATATTAAGAAGACTTTAAAGTGTTGCTTGAATCAGAACTATTTTGAATTTAATAATAATTTATACATGATCAAAGTTGGGCTGATAATAAGTAATCCACTTAGCCCTTTAATAGCAGAGATATTTATGAATTATTCGGAAAATTTAATTATGTCGAGTCCACTAAGTGTAAATGTTATGTGTTCGTATAGATGCGTAGATGACATATTTCGTGTTTTTAAAGGATCACAGAGACAATTACAGTTATTTTTAAATTTTATCAATAAATTACACAAAAAAATTAAATTCACAATAGAAATAGAAAAAAATAATTCACTAAATTTTTTAGATTTAAAAATTAATAGAGTTCATAGCCACTAAGAATTTAGTATTTTTCATAAACCAACACACACAGACATTCTAATTCATAATAAATTACTTCAACCGTACTCGCACAAAAATGCTGCATTTTATAGCTATGTATACAGATTGCTGATAGTTCCAATGTCACAAAATAATTATATGAAAGAATTAAACATTATTAAACAATTAACTAAAAATAATGGGTATGATCAAAATTTAATAGATGGAATTATTTACAAAGTACAATATAAAATGGCAATTCAAAATGTTTACCTAATAATAAACAAAGATAAAAATTGATNTATTCTAATTCATAATAGATCACTTTATGCGTGTTCGCACAAAATAGCTGCATTTTATAGCTATGTATATATATTGCTGTTAGTTTCAATGTCACAGAATAATTATACGAAAGAATTAAATATTATTAAACAATTAGCTAAAAATAATATAAAATGGCAATTCAAAATGTTTACCCAATAATAAACGAAGGTAAAAATTTATTTCATGTTTGTACATTTTTCGGTAAGATATCTGATTTTTTGAAAAAGAAGTTGAGGTTGTATGGACTAAATATTTTATTTAAAACACAGAAAAGTCTACAAGCATTAATAAAAAATAACAAAAGTAAAGCAGCACCGTCTGAAAAGTCGGGCGTATATAGCTTGCAATGTGTGTAATGTGACTAAAAGTACATAGGACAAACTGGTAGAAAGTTTGCTAAACGTTTAAAGAACATGTTAAAGACTCTGTTAATGGTACAGATAAGTTAAATTACGCATTTTATCTGCTAAAAGATTTTAATTGTAAATTTAAAGTTTTACATATAGCTAATAAGGGCAAATTGTTAAATTCTTTAGAAGCGGCTGAGATTTATAGTTTGAGGGACACTGAACGTTTGCTTAACTGTCAGCTGGATTTAAATGACTCACCTCTATTAAATTTAAAATAAGAGTATGTTCGTGTATAGTGTGAATAAGTTGACGATATGCTGATATGTATGGGTATTATTTGTAAAGCTGAATGTAGTTTAGTTTATAAACCTCTGTGTCTGAGGAAGGTAGAAGTGTACTGAAACAATGGTAACACCCGTATTTATTTATAAATTGTGACGATTGACTTATAAACTCGTTTTTCATTTATTTTAAAATCCAGATAATGATTTATAGAAAATTAAGAATGCAATTGCAAACTTTCTTCTTTGTAGAAAGTGCCATAAAGGATTACGAAAATGTACTCAAATTGATAGTGAACAGCAATCAGATTTCCAAACGCTGTGAACTTTAAGTGAAAATCAAACTTATAGTAATTTCCAAAGTAATCAGAATTTTTTCGAAAATTATGGAAATTGAATGGATTATATAATGAAAGTAACTCCAGTTAAACAAAAGTTGTATTGACATTTAGTTTAATTTAATCGTTAATCTACCTTCTTTTATGAAATATTTTATCAATAATAAACATAAACAGGTGTAATAGACCATTCTACACTGCTTGAAAACTTACTGAAATTCAGAAGATGCTCTAAAAAAAATCAAATCGAATTCAAACGTTGATCTTGTTCTCTAATCCAATAAAGTAATTAATGATTACAAAGCTATTATCGTTAATTTAAGAATGCTAGTAAAGAAAATATAAATAGTTAAGTTTTTGTGATTTATGTAGGATTACATTTTTTATTTGAAACTAATATTTGGTAATGTCCAACGTTAATAGTTTTTTTGTATGCATAAGGCTAAGTACGTTTTATTGTTACTGACTAGCTGGTCTGTAAATAATATTTTAAAGCAATTCAATGTTACTAATTATCTCGTCAAAAAGGTTAAATAATTAAAGAATAATGAAAATACTTACAATAATACGTGGAGACTAGGAAAACAAAGATAAGATTAACTGTTTAAGACAAGAATAATACAATTCTTTTAAAATGAAGTAAGTAGTTAAACAGAGCGAGTCCGGGTCAGACCTTGTACCTGTGTGGGGGCCACCAACCACCGATTTTGCTCGTGTGCTTGTTCCACTCTTGTGCAACAGTTGCAATGCTCTTGTGCTCGTTTGAAATGCACGCTGCTGGTACCCTATTAAACTATCGAGGACAGAGTTAGTTCTCGAGAGCTGGTACAGTCACGGATCAGTCCTCACGCGGGTACAATCACACTTCCTATCTACCACCTATACTTGTAGTGCCCTCTTTTTCTACTCCTGATCCCGACTCTTCATCCCCCTCTCCATAACACTTCCTCTTAACAAAGAGCACCGTTATAAAAACTACGAGGTTTAGTCAGTGCTCGAAATCATAGACGAGCACGTCTATCCTCAGCAGAGTCTAGCTGGGGATAGATCGACTGACTGAGCTTTTCATCTCCGACTTACTCCCCCTTTATTATTTCGCTCACCGACTCCACTATGCCTTGGAGCCGTAGTTTGTATGGATCCGCAGCTACCTCTACCAACGCGGGTACTGGGACAACCCATCTCCTTACAGGTACGAGACCACCATAGTAGGGAGATGACTTTGGATCTAAACCCAGCATTCGTATATAATAATCGTTTTAGAATGAATTCTTAAGCTAATTTTTTTAGATTAAAATAAGTACGCTTTCCAAAATTTACTTTTCTCCTTGGACGTAAGTGTTAAATAAAAAATTTTTGCCCTCGATTGGATTTTAACTTCGATCTCCAGAATCATAGTTAGGTAAACGACCGCCTGTGCTATCGGAAAGTTGGTATGCACCTTTACCAAGATTTCTTATCGACGGTGAGTGTTATATTAGCTAATTATTATAGTAGCTAATTCCTTGAGAATTAAGTTATCAACAAGCTGTTGGAAGCCTTGCGTATCAACTGTGTGATCCATTTATAACAATTTTTTTTTTTTTAATATAAACTTTATGTTCAAGTAACGATAATATTTAAGTTTAAACTTTTTCTATTTAATTTTTTAATTAAGCTTCTCATTATCATTCGTAGTAAAAGGCTTTTGATACTAAACGTCGCTGGTGAATTAGCTTATGTGACATATCAATAAATGACTTTAGAAAAATAAATTCTTAAAATAATTCAAACTTCTTACCTTAATTTAGGGTACTCCTTGGATTTTTTCCACAAGTCTCTTCTCGAATTTCGATCTCTCATCGTGTCGTTATTTATTATCTTCTTTGCTCTGCTGACATTTCTTCATGACGGTTGTAAAAAATAATGTTGGCATAGTTATGCATCAGCCTATACAGCTTTACATGAGCTTCCCAATAACTCCGATCATTGGAATGTATTGAATATTGTTATCATGTAGAATCAAGCAGTTTGCTGATGTATTAGCGTAAGATTTTAATTCAAAACGCACATCCACTGGAACATTTTTTTTTTTGCAGACTCAGTTGATTTGGTGATCTAAGGTGTGGAGATCGGTTCGTGATACGTGCCCGTTGAAGACTGTCCCGTTTGCCCGAACTCATTTTCCCTTCGTAGCTGTGAGGTTCATCCAGTGCAGACCTTGGAGACGATCGGTGATTCCTGGTTTAATGATTGTAGAGTCGAGAGAGTAATGTAATATAAGGTCGTCGGTCACCGGGGTTCCCAGCCATGCGATGAACAACTCCACCCGTGACGTCTGCCAGTGAATGACTGACTTGCATTAATGGTATCTAGCTTTATATGGTCTTTTAGTCAGTGAATCGTTGCCGGAAATGGTAGTAAACATGTATTTGTTGGCAAGATAGTTTAACTTTAGACGGCCCTGAAAAAAACCAATAAGGAAGATGGTTAATTAAGGAACGTAAATACTGATGATGGCCCTGAAAAGGGCCAATGATAATACTTTCAGTCATTCCTTATTATTTTTCTCGATGATGCCGAGCCAGCTGTGGGTAGCTTAACTTTTACCCTCAGAGTCTATGCGTACGGATACTGTGATGGAGGGAGGTACGCCGCTGGCCTAAGAATATCTTGTCTTTGGGTTGTTTACCGCATAACCAACCGTTCACCGTTGGTCAGGAAAGTGGGCCTGGAGAATACTTCAACTGTGGGTATGCCGTTGGGACAACCACTGAGAAGGTGGTCGCTGTGGTTGCCCAAAACTACATGATCTTACCCGTGGTAAGAGAAGTGTGGTAAGTTATACTTCCTACTCGACGTCAGATATCCTTTTGACTGCTATAACTATTTGTGACGCCAGAACCTCCTACTCTATGTTTTCTTTCATACTTTTACATATACAGCAGTGTAGTGGATTATATGGACACATGCACGGACAAATTTGAAAACTATCAAGCCACCTTACTCGTGCTAGGGCAACTTTGAATCCGTACATCTAATAATGCTTCCTACTTTTTTTTGCTGTTTCTACTTGTAGAAAATTAATGAGGATGGTGACATATCATCTGATTATCTCATTATTTTGCATGCAACGACAAATTTTTTCTATCTTAACAAGTACCCATATTCCATATCACCCTATCTCTTTATTATTATATTCACTCAGGCAACTTTATAAATCCATATAAATTGTGAGCGATGTAGTGGTAGAGAGCCACCTTTAGGTCTAAAATATTTACTTTTTAAAAATAAATCGATTTTTTAATATCAAAGAAAAAAATCGATAAAAAAAATTAGTTTGCCTCGGCAGTAATAAGCATCTGGTTAAAAAGAAAAAAGCCATTTTTAATCCAAATCAGTCGATGGAATCTTGAGATGATTCAATCTATACTGAAACACGTACACCTACACAGTTATTCTTTAACTTAGTACGTTATTTTTCGATGAATTTCTTGATAACTCAAAATACTTGCAATATGCAGTAAACAAAATAAATGTAAAAAATTTATGAAAATAAAAATTGAGTATTAGCAGTGCCGAGTATTAAACCAAAAAAAGTCATGTTGCATCAAAATCGGTCAAATGTAATTTTAGAGAAGAAGTAGAAAAAAGTACAAATGTTATAATATATCCATGCCGATAATAATTCTTAACAGCATCCGTTGACTTTGCAAATTTTTTTCCGAACGAAAGATAGATTTTATAAGTGATAAACATGCTTCAAAAAAAAATTCATTTATCAAGAAATGACAGTGATTTTACTGCAGTGCATTTTTAAGAGGCATGAATTTTTTTACTGCCATGTTGATTGGGCGAGTTGCCGAATCAAATGAAAAATAAATAATCATAGCACATGACAAATACGGGGGCTTGAAAGACACGAAGATAATATTTTTATGAGAAGTTTAAGCAGGTACTAGCTTGACAATTTAAAATATCTCTCGAGAGCTTAGTTGTGAACGCGATGGCAATAAGGTAAAAATGGCTTTTTTCTTTTTAATCAGATGCTTATTATTGCCGAGACAAAACAATTTTTTTTCAATGGATAAAAAATCCATTTTTTTTTAAAAAGTAAATTTTTTAGATTCAAGGGTGGCTCTCTACCACTACATAGCACAAAATTTAAGTGAACTTATAAAGTTGCCTCATTCAATATAGTAATAAATAGATAGTGTAATATGGAATAGGGGTACTTGTCAAGATAGAAAAAAATTGTTGTATAAAATTTACTATATTCAATTTAAGTAAAATCCTAAAATTTAAAATCACACTCACAAAAGATAGGAATCCTTTTCATTTTTCATCTGATTTTAATTTTTTAGGCTTGTTCTACTTTTTAAAAGTCTTAACATAAGGTGTAACAAACTTACGGCGGTTCAGGTTAGCACAAGAGTGGAACGAGCACACGAGCAAAATCGGTCGTTAGTGGCCTCCGTGCGGGTATAAGGCCTGGCCCAGACTTGCTCTGTTTAACTACTTACTTCATTTTAAAAGAATTGTATTATTATTGTCTTAAATAGTTTATCTTATCTTTGTCCTCCTAGTCTCCTCGTATTATTGTAAACATTTTTTTTACTCTTTAATTTTTTAGTCTTTTTGACGAAATGCTTAGTAACATTGAATTGCTTTGAAATATTATTTACAGACCTGCTGGTTGATGTTGTCCAAAACGCTGTTTAAACATTTTGTTGAAATAGTTAGCAAGTTCTTTCATATGTAAGATGGGGCTCCTCAGCAGTTTAAAAATAAAAAACCCTACGATTTATTCGAGTAGGCAAGAATCAAGTTTAAAAAATTTCCTTTTTTTATGTTAATAATAATAAATATTAAGAAATATCTTTGATTTTAAAAAAAGACATGCGTATATATTTTTTACGATTTTTTTCAAACAAAACTCTTTTGTTTAAAAAAATAGTAAAACAGGTTTTAAGCACATTAAAAGTTTCAAGTTGCCACCACGGGCGTGACATCAAGTTTCAGGACCTTATAAGCATAAGTGGTTCTTTTATTCTGTTCAACAAATTAATTCCAAAACATAGCATTAAATCCTGAAGATCCAAGGTACAAACATGCGTGATAATGAAAAGAATGACTCAGTAATAAGTTCATTAAACGATATATTGTATCTGCGATGTTAAGGATTAGGTGCTCCCAATTTTAGTTTTTTTTTTTTTTTTTTTTTTTTTTTTTTTTTTTTTTTTTTTTTTTTTTTTTTTTTNAACTAAAGGACGTGTAAAATTAAAAATTTTAGTTCAAATTTTAAGTGTAAAAATAAAAAAAAATTTTATGTATATATGTAGTTCCGTGAACTGTAATCAGTAATTTAGATATGTTAAAGATAAATTCATACATAAAATGTGCTTTACATGTAACATTCAAAGTTTTCTTAGCACCGTTTACAACTGGTCGTCATTCTACGTACTTATCCCAAAAAAAATTATAATATATTATCACTAATGCTGGGTGCACATAGGCAAATACTAATTTGTATATAGATAAGAAAATGAATGTTCATGTTGCAGTCAAACTTACGGATACCTTTTTGTGTTGCAAGGTTCTTACTTAAATATTGTTAGGCATCTCCTTCAATTTAATTTAAAATTATTTTATCAAACAAACGTGTACATCAATTGTAAGAGATAAGTTGAACGTTTTTCGTAAAAAAGAGAATATTTTTTTAATAACTGCTCAGTACGCATTTTCTGTTTATTATTTTTCTGTACTTTAAAAATTTCAATTGTTTTCTCTATAGTTTTTACTAACAATTTTTAAAGCTTTATTGATTGATTGCTGACAGTTCAATTCGATGTCAAAATTTTGAAAAATGATTATAAAACGACGGTTTAATCATTTTTGCAAGTATGCGCCTTCGAGCACTTTTTTTTTGGACCCGTAAATATGGGATGAAAATCTTATCCTAGAAAAAATAATTCATTTTTATACTGAATTTCATTTTTTTATACCCCTTACCAAGTTAAATCTACTACTACCGATGAAGCCTTTTTTAAAACTATGAATGCTTCAATTGATAACGTCAAATTTTTTCTCATTTTTATTCTGATTCAAATTCGATTAACGGGCTTTTTATGTTATTTAAATCTAAAATCAAGTACGAATTTCTATGACTGATAGTGCATTTTGCAGACATGATGCCAGGTCAGGTTAATGATAGAATTTTTTCTACTCTCAGCCATAAAAAATTACAATAATATCGAATTAAAAATCTTTTTTTCTCATACCCTCGCCAAAAGTACGACTTTGTTCCCTGGTTTCAGAAAGAAAATTGCAACATTCCTCCAATGTAGAAAATCGCATGTACTGCTTATGGCATCGAAGCAAAATATTTTTCATAACAAGCATTAAATATGATTTCTACCTGAGAGGTTATATTCCATTTTCTTTCCTGAAATCACGGAAAAACGTATTTTAGGCGAAGAAAGAGAAAAAATCGTATACGGGCCTCGGAAAAAAGTACATCATTTACCGGATATTTTCTACTTTAGATAAAGGCGAGATGTGGCAACTGACACCCGGAAGAAAACGCCGTACTTTTTTTTGGTGCGTAATATTCTATTCCAAAATCCTGAAGATGAACTATAAAATGATATCTAAATTCTTAATAACATGTAATTCAATTAATATTTTTCTACTCGTTATTACATTAAACATGCATTAACTTAAACTTTGTCTACACAGAATGCAATTTAATTGCTAGAAGTACGTTTTACAAATTATTTTTATAAGTTTTGAAAAATCAAATAAATAAAAATATTTTCATCCTGATTCAATAATTACTTTGAATTGTTTTTTCGGGGTTGGCACGCGGAGCACGCAGTTAATCTTTCCAACGTGCCCCATGAGCAGTAAATTAAATCTTAGAATTAAAATTTTATTAATACCTATCAACAATGATTGAATACAACATAAAAATTAACAATATTATAATGGATGTTACAGAATACATGAACGTTTCAATGTTTTTGTTTACAATTAAATAAAATTCAAGACCTTACGCACAAATTATGAAACAAATATTTTTCGTATAAGATTCATTAACTGAGAGTTGTTTAAAATTTGGGAAAATCAACTATTTTTACAGGATTTTTTATTTTGAAACTTGGGAACAGTCCAATTTTTCCTGTTCTTAAATTTCGTCCCTTGGAAAATCCGTTCCAATGATTACCGAGTAATTCTACTTCATCGTTAATTTTTAATTCAATTTCTTCTTTTTTCGTTGGTTTATGGTTTATAATTACAATTTGTGGATGTGGATTTTGTCCTCCATAGTAATAAACATCGTCTAAAGATGCAAATTTATCATGTGCATCAACATGATAAGTTTGCATCAATTCGTAAGCTACACGACAAACTTGTGAACTAAATGTACAAACTAAATAATCACACAGTGATAGAAAATGTATATCTATTATTATACCTTGTAAAGATAAATTAGTGTAGCGACGAGATATTGATGCAGTTTCAGCTATATTTACATCTGCTATTATATGGTAATCAGGGTAACGCTGTTTAGCTATTAATATAACTTTCGCTTCGTCACTAGCTAAAAAAATACGTCTTATTTTAGGTTGTACTTCCAAGGCATCATAATATTGTTTAACTTTAAGTAAATATTCATCAACATCGTGAAAAGCTGCTTCTGTTCCTACTTTATCTGTTCGTCGAACATGAATTCCAACTATGGGGTTGACAAAATTTATTTTCTTTTTTTTTTCAGTCAAAAAGTCTCTAGTACTGTTGTTTGGTCTCATTAAATACTTTAGCACTTGGCCTACCCACCAAACTATTGGATATCCATGCAATTTTTGAAGTCTTTGAGCTATGTCAGCTGGTACACTTGGTGGTTGGTATACAGGTTTTGGATATACGTTATCAACAATCGGTAGAGAAACTACTTTTTTATTGTCACCTGGCCAATTAACATACATCTCTTCACTACTTGATATACAAGTATCACTGAGCGGCTCAAAAATAGACTCCCAGCCTTCTTTTTGATACCTCCAGCCTTTGGACTTCAGAATGAGCGTTCTATTAGTCCCATAAGCTACAACAAAGCAGTAGACTAAATGATGTATCTGTAAATAATTTATGGGTTAAAAAATATTAACCAATAACTCTGTTCGATTTACATTGATTATGATAAAAATTTGTCAACCTGACATCCAAAGCCGCATCCTTTATTTATATTACAAATAAGCTTTCTTGCTGTTTCACAATTTTTTGGATTTTGGAGGTACCTGCCGAAATAAAGAAAGTATTAGTCCAAAATAAAACTACCTGAGAAAAAAATGTTAGTAAAAATTGAGTAAATTTTATTGAAACAATACAAATTAGAGTCTGATGGTCGTGGTAAATTCAAGCATGGTTATCACTTTATTCTACTCATGTAGCTTAAAAAGTTTATTAAATAATTAAAAACAAGATCCAATGGTGATATTGTCATATTTTTTATTTACTGAAAAAAAAAAAAAAAACTACGTTTCAGCCGTTTGGATAACGTCCTGGTCTTCATCAGGTACATAATATAAAACTCTGACCCTTACGAAATGGCCGAAACATTGTTTTTGTTTTTTAATAAATACAAAATATAACAGTACCATCATTGGACCTTGTTTTTAATTATTTATCAACTGTCATTGGATGTCTCATTTACTTATTAAATAATCTTTATAATATTTGCAAAGTCGAAAAATGTGACTCATTCCACTTTAAAACTGCTGATAAGATTTAAATAGAACACACTGTGGAGGTAGAGTATGCCTTAATATCGTACGTTGGTATTGAGACAGAATTGGGGCACTGACTTCAACATAGATTTTTAAAACACATATTTTATCTTTTTAACACTTATTGGACTCTTAAAGGACTTTAAGCTAATTCTACCAAACTAATGGCCAGATTAATAAGTAAAGTTGCTCTCAGGTTAAGCATATGTACAGTATAAAAATTAATGTATAAAAGAGACCCTTTCATTAATCTGATACAGGTAGAAGAACAACTTATGTACTTTAAATTTGACTCTTAAAAAATAACGAAAACGTAGATTCTGTTGAGAAAAAGTAAGGGAGAGCCCATTACCTGATATGATTTTTACTTACGTTATGAACTTACGGTTTGTTTTAAAAGTTCTAAAGTATAGTTATTTAATCTTTTAAACAAGATTTTCACTAGTTTAACATAAATTTAATGCCATAGTCTTAAAAAAGATTAAAAAATGTATTTTCCATGGTTGATTTAAATTTCTCAATTTAAAAATCTAAACCGTATGCAGCAAATTTTTTTTTAAGGTACTTTTCAAATAAAGATAGGGGACCAACATAACCTCAAAACTCGTGTATTTCCTAGAATACAATTTTTACCACTAGGATCAGGTGTCACATCAAATAAATGTTACATTTATTTTAAAAATTTTTTGTGCACGAAAGGTGTTAAAATAGCTAATTTATGTAATGAAAACAAAAAAAGCACTCTTTACCTCCGGTGGGAGACTGGGTAAACGTGTATGTCTGTAGGCGCGCTCTATACTCAAATAAATTAACGATTTCAGAAATCTGGCTTTAAGAAAATATGTGACAGAAGTAAATTTTTCATTGTACTTCCCTCTCACCCCACCCCGTCACGCCGCAACACCCCCTTCCACACCACAGCTTGCATGTTAAAAAAAAAAATTTTGAATTTTTTTTTTTTCTTTAACGAATTCATCTAGAGCTTCAATAGCTTAGTAGTTAGTATGCTAGCCTCCTAGCCAGAGATACTCGAGGGGTCATAGGTTCAAATCCTGTCGAAAATTTTCGAAATATTTTTCTTGGGCATCTTTGATGATTTGGATCAAGTACCCAGGGTGCCGAAAAATCATTCATCCGATTTTTATTACTAATAGTCAATTTTTCTTGTGATAACTGGACCTCCACAGGCTTTCTTTTTGAAGGAAAGCCAATACCTGGCCAGCTCCCCAGTAAATTCTCTGTAGATTACAAAAAGGTTGGTACAGCGACTTCAATGATTTATTGAAAAATATCTTTCCATCAAACTTGATAATAGCTGGGGTGTGCTTGAGACAATCGCTGCGCCCTGTAAATGATACCGAGTAGAATGGCTGATCAAGTCTTCCGAAAGGAACTTTGCAAGGGACCCGCACAAAAGACTCGCACACTGTGCAGTTAGGGCAAAAACTTGAGAGCAAAAAAGGTCTCTGATATGGCAAAAGCTGAAAAGAGTCCTGAAAATCAAAATACCAAAACCAATACCAGTAAAGAATTTACCTAAAAAAAACTTTTTTTCAAGCCAAAAAATTTTAACCGACGATCTTATGCACACGAGCTAAATATCTTACCCATTCTACTGTCGGCAGTCCCGATAGAGAAATTGGTAAATTTTTTTTATAGTGTGGTTCGTAACTTTTTTTTTATTTGAATAATTATTTATTTGGTTTGATTCTAAATCATATTATTTAGTTAATTATTTATTTATAAACTTATGTTTTTACATAAATTAGTAATTTTTTTTAAAACTAAGAAAACAATATTTTATAGCAGCAACTTTTTGAAGTATTAATGGATATTTTTTGAATTTTTGTTCATTTGTCAACTTTTTAGTAAATGAATAAACAATTGTTTATACAATTTTTTCTCATTTTTTCAAAATACTTAAAATTTTTTATAGCAGTTTTTCATTTTGGTTATCTTTCTTCCATTAATGGTTTATCCATACTAAATTACATGAATGCATTAATTAACTTCGATTGCGTTTTATTAGTTCACAATTTTTTCGTTCGCGAATACAGTAATTTTTTGAGTTAAGGAAGTTTATCATAGTTAGCAGGAAGAAAGTCGAAATAGGTTAGATGAACGTAAGTATGCAGCAACGCTAGTATTGATTTTGCTCATATGGATCTCTCTGAAAATTTGATAGGTTCATCTAATAAGAACCTATCATACAAAAAAATTTGGGAGATTTCTATGGATTATTTCTTTATTTTAAATGCAATTTCGCGTAATTCTTCCATAAGGTTACATGTTTGATTGAGATTCTTTTTAAATTAAACATAGAAAAAGCGATACATCACAAAACAATCATAGGTCACTGCCATCAATCACAACACACTGCTGGTAGAAAAAGTATTTTGCTATCCTTTGCCTTGGTTGCCTCACGGAGGATGCCAAAATACTTTTCCTAATAAGCAGTAAATGCGGTTTTTAGTTGAGAGGTTATGTTGCACTCTTCTTCCGGAAGAGTCGTACAACGGAAAACGTCGAACTATCAGCGAAGAAATAGAAAAAAAATAACATACGGGCTCCCGAAAGAAAGTACGGCATCATCTTCTAGGTGTGAATTGACACGCGAGGCAAAGGTAAATACTGAACTTTCTAATGTACTATTGTTTTGCTATTTTAATTGAGCTTATATTAATTAGAATGTAAATTAAACCAAAATCGATACTTCTTTATTATATTTAACTAATTTTTTTCTTCAACTTAACCATGTAAAACTAGCTATTATTTGAACGTTTCAATGTTTTTGTTTACAATTAAATAAAATNACGCAATGTTTTCATCGGGTGACCAAACATTAGATTAAAATAAGAAACGGCCGTACCTGGTGCCCACCAAACATCGCTTACAGAGCGCTTTGTCTTAGAAGACTAAGTCCCAGTAGAGGCGTCTTTCTTTTCTTCTTTTCACAATTATTGTAAACTGCGTTCAAACATTATCCTTTTGAGTTAAAACTAAGCGTTGCAGTCTCAACTAAGACACTCAAATATATATATATATGAGGCATTCTCCGTCAACTCGGCCACCCCCGCCTGTCCAAAATTGGGTACGATTTTTTCGGGCATCTTTGGGTTCAAATTAAAGCTTATTACCTCTAGTTTTAAATGCTGAGTGGCGTTTGTCGAATTTCGAAAATGGCGGACCACTATGACGCAAACAAGTCAACCTCCTACCGATGAAAAAACAGTTATTTTAACCTAACACATGCATCACTATTTAGAAAATTGTGCAAATATTTTTTTCTTATGTATTTTATAACGCTGATGACGAATTCACTCTTCTTATTTATTGAAAACCAAATGTGTCGTTCCTAACTTCAAAAAACCTATTAAAAAGTAATTTTTAGCGTTCAACAATCCACCAACTCATAATAAAGAAAATGTAAAATCTTTTTGGTATGTATTTTCAATAATTTAATATAGAAGTAACCATTCCCCTGATCATAAGTAATAATTTTCAAACCTAACCTCAAATAACCTATTAAAATCAAATATTTCATGGCAAACTATCGACCAAGTACTAATAAAAAAAAAAGAAAAGCTTTTTTGTACTTACTTTTATTGATTCGATGCCAAATCACCCTATTTTCAGTTATAACGACTGTTTGCTGCACCTAACCTCAAAAGACCTTTTAAAAAAGCAGTTGCATTCGATTGCAGTCCTAACTAACATGATTTGGAGAAAAAACTCACATGAGTGTATTTTTAATTCTAGTCTTTTCTTATTTTTGACTTTACATTCTGTACGTTGTCCCTAACCTCAATAACCTTTGGGAAAATTAGTTTTTTGTTTTCCATTGTTTTTAGAAATCCTCATCATTTTAATTAGAAAACATTTGAGTGTATCATCATCAACGCAACATACAGTTAATCTGTTCCTTAATCAGAAATACTGTGAGTTTTCTTAACCTCAAAAAAAATTTTTTAAAGGAGGTTGTGTTCTTAACTTGGTTTAATTATTTATCCTAAAATTTAGACAGTCATAGTGTTTTAAGGTAAAAAATGCATTTAAAGCTACCTCTTGCATCTTTAAGATTGGCTGATAATATCCGAATGTTAATTTTCGTTTGAAGTGTTATCTATTGTCTCCGACTTTCGACAACTCATCAGTGGAAAATAGGCCTTTGCCAAAACAATAACTCTAATTTTTAGGAAATAATGTAGGTAACTTGTTTTTATTTTTTCAATCATCTGATATACAGTCTATCGATTTTCTAACTGTACTTCTAGGTTTTGTTTACGAGGACGATAACTTTTGGTGAATGCAAAGGTATGCATATTAACAGACACAAGAAATTATGTTATTTTGTTTAATTGTTTGTAAACTCAAAGCCATTTGCGGCATTTGAAAATCTTTTTACAATCATTTTTTTTTCTGGTAATACTACAAAAGAATGATTTTTTTGTGTTTCAGGGATTGGTGGAGCATTAGCAAATCTATTTTTTAGTCTTCTTTGTACTCTTGTATGATCTGCACTGCTGTAAAAAAATACTTCGATTTTTTTACAATTTTTTTTACCCTATTCCAACAATAATTTAGGATTAGTTATTGACTCCGTCAGCTTAGCTAATAAACTTGCTCGAGCTGCTTCACGTTTGAATGTGCCACCAATGGCATCACACGAGCTTTTTCCATGGGCCGTGGCGTTAAAATGCCATTCTGCTGCGATCCCGAAGTCTGCTTTATGATTGATCAAATTATGTAATTGAAATCGATTCTTAAAATGTTGTTTTGCTCCATCTGTTACATAGATAACTTTTTTAACAGATGGAACTGTTTTTCTTATATGCGGTAAGAGAAGTTCTTGAACTGTGTATACAGCTGCAGTATCGTGCTTGGTACTGTCTGATAAAACTATCAGGCTCTTATGTTCCAAATCAGTATCCGTTTTAAAGTAATAAACAATAGAAAAGACAGAGCATTGGTCGTTGTTGAAGTGGAATGCTTGAGCGGCATCTTGAATGACGTATTCATAATTCTCAGATAAATCCATATGAATTAAAACCTCATTAGAACACAAATTTTTTTTCGATGTTTGAGATATAGTTTTTGCTGTTGAACGATGTACGCATGAGGTTTAAATAATAACAACTTCTGACGCAGCTCATGAAGAAATTCTTCAGCCGGAAGAACCACTGTCTGCAAAGTACATCTGTCTGTTGTGGTCCACGAGCTGAATTGAATTTCTGTGATATTCCAACTTTCAAAACATTGCAATAGGGTTTGTAGCAAATCTTTAATATCAGGGCACTTTGCGCATTCTCCTAAGTGACAGGAAACTCTATTTTCATGATAAACCATTTGTTCTAAGCAATCCTTATAGTTTGATATGGGTTTATCAAAATCTTTTGTCAATTTCTCAATATTTATGGCATCTAACATCAATTTGCAATTTTGATGGATCGTACATATACAAACACAATGCGTACCACTAGCTCCGGCTAGTATACAATTCTTGGGTCTTAGCTTAGAAAATGTACTGAATCCAACAGCGTTTTTTATGTTCTCAGTTTTATATTGTAAATACAAATCTTTTAGGTCTGAAAGTAAAAGACGCTTTTGTACTAATGCACGATTATAACCTTCTTTAATAGATACTACATCCTTAACGCCAGGCATAACTCTACTGTTGCCATCGCTTTTGTAAAAATTAACGACCAGAGATACAGTTTCTTGCGGTAATTTTTTACCGACTTTCGTTGCGTAAGTACTAAAAACACCATTTGAAGCCTGAAGGTCTTTTGCCTTCTTTGCAAGGTACCTGCTACATTGAAATTCAGCAGCTATTTTGCGTTCACTCCAAGATACTGGTGCAACAGTGAGAATTCGCAGAAAAAACACTGAGACGTTTGGATCAGAAATAGAAATCGTGATATACAATGAATTTTACTGCGAAATAAACAAGCGAAATATAAAATTTTTTTGTTTTATTCTGAGACTTTGTACTCATATCCGTAAGCGATATATTATTTATATTTAATAAATCTCACTTTCTTTATAGTAACCATAATAGTAGTATTAATGTTACTTAACTAAATCAACAGCCTAGTTCTCTAGCCATCCGAACAGATGATCTAACATTTTTGTAATACATGCTGGTCATAAAGTAAAATCCCTAAGAATGCAAATGTTTATGTGCATACCTTTGCATTCACCAAAAGTTTTTGTCCTTCTAAACAAAACCTAGAAGGATGGTTAGAAAAATAATAGACTGTATATCAGGTGATTGAAAAAATAAAAACAAGTTACCTACATTATTTCCCAAAAATTAAAGTTATTTTTTTGCACAGACCTATTCTCCACTGGTTAGGAAAACTCACAGTATTTCTGATTAAGGAACAGATTAACTGTATGTTGCGTTGATAATGATACACTCAAATGTTTTCTAATTAAAATGATGAGGATTTCTAAAAACAATGGAGAACAAAAAACTAATTTTCCCAAAGGTTATTGAGGTTAGGGACGACGTACAGAATGTAAAGTCAAAAATAAGAAAATACTAGAATTAAAAATACACTCATGTGAGTTTTTTCTCTAATTCATGTTAGTTAGGACTGTAATCGAATGCAACTGCTTTTTTAAAAGGTCTTTTGAGGTTAGGTGGAGCAAACAGTCGTTATAACTGAAAATAGGGTGATTTGGCATCGAATCAATAAAAGTAAGTACAAAAAAGCTTTTCTTTTTTTTTATTAGTACTTGGTCGATAGTTTGCCATGAAATATTTGATTTTAATAGGTTATTTGAGGTTAGGTTTGAAAATTAGTACTTATGATCAGGGGAATGGTTACTTCTATATTAAATTATTGAAAATACATACAAATAAGATTTTACATTTTCTTTATTATGAGTTGGTGGATTGTTGAACGCTAAAAATTACTTTTTAATAGGTTTTTTGAAGTTAGGAACGACACATTTGGTTTTCAATAAATAAGAAGAGTGAATTCGTCATCAGCGTTATAAAATACATAAGAAAAAAATATTTGCACAATTTTCTAAATAGTGATGCATATGTTAGGTTAAAATAACTGTTTTTTCATCGGTAGGAGGTTGACTTGTTTGCGTCATAGTGGTCCGCCATTTTCGAAATTCGATAAACGCCACTCAGCATTTAAAACTAGAGGTAATAAGCTTTAATTTGAACCCAAAGATGCCCGAAAAAATCGTACCCAATTTTGGACAGGCGGGGGTGGCCGAGTTGACGGAGAATGCCTCATATATATATATATTTGAGTGTCTTAGTTGAGACTGCAACGCTTAGTTTTAACTCAAAAGGATAATGTTTGAACGCAGTTTACAATAATTGTGAAAAGAAGAAAAGAAAGACGCCTCTACTGGGACTTAGTCTTCTAAGACAAAGCGCTCTGTAAGCGATGTTTGGTGGGCACCAGGTACGGCCGTTTCTTATTTTAATCTAATGTTTGGTCACCCGATGAAAACATTGCGTTCCGACAATGGGCGAGAATACTGCAACGAGATGTTGTGTAAGTACTTGAAGTCGCATGGAATAACACACGAGACGACTGCACCTCACAAGCCAGAGCAGAACGGAAAAGCAGAGCGCTATAATCGTACGATTGTCGAATGTGCGCGTACTCTACTGCAGGCGCGTGGAGCACCAAGGCACCTATGGGCGTAAGCAGTGAGTACTGCATTATACACCTTGAACCGAGTTTCGCAGTCAAATTTAGACAAAAACATAACCTCCTATGAAGCGTGGACGGGACAGAAGCCCGATCTCAAGCATACACGAGTGTTTGGCTCTGTAGCTTATATGCACGTGCCCAAGAATTTTACCTCAAAATTCGATGCTCGGTCCCAGAAAGTCTACTTGGTTGGTTATGATGAAAACTCATCGAACTACAGATTTTACTGCCCCAAAAAAAAAAAAGTAAAAGTGTCCAGGAATGCTACAGTAAACGAACAGTTCAGTTTTGTCGATGAAAATGAGTCCGATGAAGAGGAGGAAGGGATATCATTTCCTGCGCAGAACGTCGCCAAAAATAACCTAGAAGAGGATGACGAAGTTGTTCGACAACTGTCATCTGTCCAGGAGCAGCCAGAGCAACGGCGACAGCTGCGAAACAGAGAAAATTTAAAGACTCCTCAGAGGTAGGAGGCAAATATACATCAGTGCGGCGTGCCCGAAAGTTTTCAGGAGGCAATCAATGGACTCGACAAGAAGAACTGGACTCTGGCTATCAACGAAGAGCTTATAGCTCATACTAATAACAAGACGTGGGAGTATGTACCGAGAACCCAAGGAATGAACACAATCGACTCAAAATGGGTCTTTAAAATCCTCAACGACGAAAATGGGGAGGCTCTGCGCTATAAGGCGCGTTTGTGCGCAAGAGGTTTTCAGCAGTGGGAAGGCATTGATTATAACGAGACGTTTTCACCCGTGGTCCGGTACGATTCATTGAGAGTACTGTTGGCCAAGACTGCATACGAGGATCTCGAGATGAGGACGTTCGACGTGCGCACGGCATTTTTTTACGGTGATCTCGAGGAGAATATCAATATGGAAGTGCCCGAGGGAGTGGAAATTCCAGAGCAGTGCAAAATAAAGTCAGGCACTGTTGTGTGCGTGTTGCGAAAATCGTTGTATGGGCTAAACCAAGCCCCGCGCTGTTGGAATAGGAAATTTACGAGTTTCTTAGGTAAGTTCGGATGTAAAGAAACTGAAGCAGATAAGTGTATCTTCGTCGGAAAATCTAATGGACATATATTTTATCTTGCGCTTTTTGTAGATGACGGATTAATTGCGAGCAAATCGTTAGATGTATTAAATGAGATACTTCGTTATCTTACACAAGATTTTGATATTACTATCGGCGATGCAAGTTCGTTCGTGGGATTAGAAATAAATCGCAATAGGCTTGAGAAAAGCATTGTTATCTCACAGAGTTCGTATATAAAATCTATATTATAGCGATTCGGAATGAGTGATGCGAAATCAGTAAACGTGCCCGTGGATCCGAATGTAATATTGAAGCCAGTAGAGTCGGAAGCGAGGTCATTAGCGACAAACCGTATCGTGAAGCCATCGGTTGCCTTATATTTTTAGCTACGGTTTCTCGTCCCGATATTTCGTATGCGGTTAATTTACTGAGTAGGTTTATAAACAAGCATAATAAAAATCACTTGCAAGCTGTAAAAAGAATATTTGCTTATTTGGTCGGAAGTATTGATTTTTGTATTAAGTATTGTCGCGGCGGAAGCGCATTAAAATTGACAGGTTTTTCAGATTCCGATTATGCCAGTGATATTGAGACGAGAAGGTCCACTTCGGGCTACGTATTTTGTTTGGCAAACGGGCCCGTAACTTGGTCTTCTCAGCGCCAAAAGCTAGTCAAAAGCTTGGTCTAGCAACAGCTGCTAAAGAGCTGATATGGTTAAGAAAATTTATGAGCGGCATCGGTAGTCAATGTGAGAAAGGTACAAATTTGTTTGTCGACAATCAAAGCGCGATTAAATTGAGCAAAAATCCCGAATACCATAAAAGAACCAAACATATTGACATCCGATACCATTTCTTACGCGAAAAAATATGTAAGCGGCGAAATCTACGTTGAATATGTACCATCAGAAGTACAGAAGGCCGACATGTTTACAAAGGCTCTCCCGCGAGATCGCTTTAAATGTCTGTGTAGCAGCATAGGTTTAGTTCATATGTGATGTATCTTGAAACGAACAGCGGAAGTGTTAATCTAGTTCGTTTATCTATACATACACATACTCAAAGTCTTTACGCGTGTGTGTGTATTCATGTGTGAATGAATATTGTATGGCCCTCTGTACGCTCGCAGTTAGTCTGCTCTATAGCGCTGCCTTGTTCACACGCTGTATATACTTGCATCGCTCGTTTATGACTGTATTCTTAATATACATTAAATTTTTCATTTATTAATTATAAATATTATCAGTGTTTCATTCTCACCTCACACACCAATATTCCTTTAATAGAATCATTGTTTCTATATTTAAATTAAGGTTAGGAATTAACTTTATTGCATATTATCAAAAGAAATATACATCGATTACTTGCATTAAACGACAAATCTATAGTCATACCCTTGTCGGACGCCTGCTCCAATGCCGAAGTATTATCACAGCTTCACTTATTAACATTGGCTTTTGTCCCTTTGCACTGCCGCTGAAACTCAAATTCTCAAAGAGCCGTAGGCAAGTGTGGCAAATATCCGGGAGATGATGCCGCATTTTCTCCCCGAGGCTCGTATACGATTTTTCCTCTTCCTTTGCTGAAAATACGACATTTTTTCATAATTTTAGGGAGAAAAATGCAACATAACTTCTCAGGTCAGAATTACGTTTACTGCTTATTAGGAAAAGTATTTTGGCATCTTATGCAAGGAAATTGCCTCCCAAGCCGAAGGCGAGGGAGGCAACTCGGCAGAGGATATAAACAGTAGTTTTCCTACGAGTTTGAAAAGTCTTTGTTTGCGAACCAAGAGGTTTGTGGCCCGAGCCGAAGGCGAGGTCCGTAACGCGGTTCGTAAAGGAGACTTTTTGAACGAGTATCGGAAAACTGCTTTTTTGCCCGAGGAAGTACTAGCCTCCCAAAACCACCTGAGGGCGGAAAAATACTTTTCCTACGAGTGGTACACGCGATCTTTTACCTGGTAGGAATGTTGCACTTTGCTCCCTGAAAACAGGGAACAAAGTCGTACTTTCAGCGGGGGTATGAGAAAAATATCATTTCATGTTCTTATACACATTCATTAATGCAATTCTTAAACTTTTTGAAAATTTAAGAAAAAAATCAGCACGCCATAGTACTACCTCAATGGAGGTGTGGAAATGTGCCAACAAATTATAGAGATAAAATTATCATCACATTGGAACAAGAAATTATATCATGGAGTTAAGGAGTGGAGTGAGATGGCATGGGAGAACTAAAAAAAATATACACCGCTAGGAAGGGCTGAGAAAAAGTACTGATAAACTATGAGGGGGGTTGATGGGTTGCTGGGAAACGTGTTTGGAAATTGTAAGGGAGCTGAGGTGGGTTTTGAAAGAGTGTAAGAAGGTCTGAGGGAAAGTGCATACGACAATTAAACCAAAAAAAAGGCGTAAAAATCGATAAAATTTTACCTTATTTAGAGAGGGACTAAGAAGAAGTTCTTTATGATCGTGAGAGGCGGCTAAGAAAGGCTAAGGAGGGTCTTTAAAATTGTTAGTAAGGGCTAAGGAGGGTGCAGGGTGACAGTCAAAAATTCAACCTGATAAATATAACGTGAAGAGAGGTTAAGGGGTGATATCCTTAAAATTGTAAGGGGGGAGCTGAAGGGGGCACAAATCAATCGAACCCGATACAAATGATGTTAAACTGATAAAATTTTACCTTATTTGAGGGGAGCTAAGGAGGGCCAAAGAGGGTTAAGGAGTGTGGAGTGGGGATGTGTGGAATCACTCTCCAAAATCACTTCATAATATAGAAAGATATACGTTTCTTCTTATAGTATATAGTTGTCTTCGGATCTATTTTTACGGGCCACCCCACCTCGCACTGCGCCACCTATTGCAGCCCTGCAACCACCTCACAAAATTACGTGAAATTCTGCTTGTTAACACGTACTTTAAAAAAAAAAAAAAAAAAAGTATTTGGCCATCTCACCATGCCCCATGACATTCTGCACCGCCCATTGCTACCCCACGGAATAAAGGTTCGTATCTCTTAAAATCTTTATTTCTCTACGGTTTGATCGTAACTAAAACTTTTCAACTAGAAGAACTTACAATCAAGATCGGCAACTAAGTTTTTTTTAAGCAGAACAATCCTGAGGCTCAACATAGTTTTCTTTTCGAAACTCTTCGCTGTGTCTAGACTAAGATTTATTTGAAGCCATTCTATTGACATTAACATTAATTACGATAATCGTTAGACTTGCATTGAATTTCATAATCTTACACAACTTATACTGATGACTTGACAGGTTATACACTTTTTCTCTAAAATATTTATAGACCGTTGTAATTTAACCACTTAATGAATTAAATAAAATTATTATTTAAAGAAATGAAATGATTTTATGCGATTAACACTTAGAGCATAGCCCAGATTTATTATAATTTGTTCATAATTCAAAGATTTCTTTCTAAAATGCATTTGAAATTTTTAATTTATTATCTAATTCATTTTGAATAAAAATTGTTTGGGCTTAGAACTCTTGGAAATGCTACGTATGTCTGAACCAGTAAAAAAAATTATTTTTTTAAATGCATTCCAATGTTATCTAAAATTTGACTCTGAGACTTAAAGTAAATATCCTTATTATGACCACAAATTTCATTTTACTTGCTTCTTTAGTTTTTTTTCTTAACTGTGTACTTTAACAGTAGAAATTTTGGTGTTAGCTGGTGCACTATAATTTTTCTAATTTTTTAACATGGTTCTTGATTGTTAAAATACTTTATTTTATAAGAAAATTATAAGACCAAAATGTACATAATTATGTAACGTTGTACCTATTGTTTCACATTATGTACCTATTTATGTAACTTTTTAAAAAACGTAAATTTAGTATAATATTTTAAGACAATTACAGCTTTTTCACTTGCATAACACTATTTTATTTAATAAAAATAACTATATCGTATGGAGCGCGCGGTGGCTCAGTTGGCTAGGTCGTGGATTGACATGCGGGAGACCGTAGTTCAATTCCGTGCCAGTGAGACTTTTTCGGGCAAGTACCTCTGTGATTTTTCACATGTGCTTTTTCATCACGCAATTCTCCTTGAAGAGGGTTTAGGCGACAGCCTCGCAGCATAATCGCCTAATTTCCCCCTACCCCCCTCCCAGTAATGGGAGGCCTCCCATCCCTCTTCCCTTCCTTCTCCTAAGTGCTAAGTGCCCATAGTAGTGCCCTTATTAAAGGAAGCCGGACGTAGAGAACTATAATATTAAAAAAAAAAAATTATATCGTATATTTGTTTACTAAAAGTATATAAATTCCTCGTTTAAGTTAAGTACCATAATACGTACAGTTCAAAAGATAAGTTATATACGACTTTGTCCCTTTTTATGGAATTATCTTTAAAATTGGTCATTTTTTGTATGTAAAATGAAATTTTTATTGTGAATTCATAAAGATACGTAAAATATACAACTACTACAATTTTTTTATCAAGTAAGGTGTATAATAAATATATGAATTTTCATATTCCATAAATAGGGACATATTATTTACTGCCAGATAATCGACCTCCAAATAAATGGACACACCCGCACAAAAACATTTTTAGCTGCGACTTTGCCAATCGTTTGTTAACAATAATTATTATCGCAAACCAAAGTTGTAACAATTTTTTGATTTCTTATACAGGGAAAACAACCATTCTTTCGTTTGAATTGGCAGACCACACCCGTCAAACGCTGCCGTAATTGAATAGAAAGCATAATTGTTCTAGCTTTTTCGAAAATTTCATTAATATAAGTATCATGATCAATTAAACCGATGGAAATTGCAGTACATTTAAATATTTTGTATTTAATATTGTTACGTATTTTTGAATGCTTGAATGATGATGCTCCATGCTTTTTATTTCATGATAACTTAAAAAAAAACTGCTTATGATCTTTAAGAGGTATTGTATTCAATCTTCTGGTTGCTGTATTTTTTTTTACATAACCATTGATTTTATTCAACTCAAACCAAGCTGTAAAGGTTGTTTGCCATTTTTTCATTGTGTTTTTAATTTTATTTTCTTCAAATTAAAATTTTTGCTTACTTTCAAGATGTATGGATGAATTCACCACTTTTTAACTTCTACCACAAATTGGAAACTCTTGCAATCTTCATGCTGCTTTCATTGAACTTAAATATCTACCGTCAACGTAATTTTTAATTTTCTCTAAATTTTCAGTGTCAGGATTATTTACTCTTTTCATTTCCACAAACGTTCTATCACTACCTGCATAAGTGTAGTCATATTTGTATTTAATACTTCATATTGATACACAATATTCAAAATTTATGTGACACTCGTACTTCATTAATAAAAATTTGTTATTTGGTACAACCATTGAATGATGAACCATAATTTTGGCTTTATTTTTAGTTTTATGACAATGATTATTTACAGTATTATTTTGTCTCATGTACTGTGGGTAACCATTTTGCTGTAACGATGTTACATCAGTTAAAGATTTGGGAAATGTTTTGACACATGTATTATTACGTTTATTACTATGTGAGGTATAAGTATCTTGCAATACATGTTTAATAACTTATTTTTCAAGATTTTAATTGCTGGAAAGTATTTCAGCTGATATTATTTTATCAAAGTATTCAGGGGTAATTGACTTATTGTTCGGATGTAATGTTATAAGAAGATGTGCATGGGGTAGTCCACATTTCTAAAATTCTGTAACATAAATCTAAGCTAATACTCTACCAAAATTTTATGAGTGAGTAATATCATCTAAAACAGATTGTAGTTTTGTATGAAATTATTTAACAGTTATATTTGAAATATCATTCGGTAGAATCTTTTTTTTAAATTTAGATAGTATTATTAAAATTTTTCCATGTCAGATTGCATGTTACAGTAAGGAATTAATATGGTCCATTACATTTTCTCATTATAGCCATGACGTCTTAATAGTGTTGTTGCATGTGTATAGAAATCAAAGTCAATTGTAAGATCAGTTTAGCAACAATATGTAGCACTTAAATGAAGTGAAGTGTTTTTTGGCCAAAATAATAACTGTTTAACTGTTATCCCTGAAAATTTCAACCTCTTCAAATGTAAAATCAAGCGTCAGAAATTATTATAAAAAAAATTTTGTCCCCGCTTCCATTGGTCGTAGGGCAATTTTTTTATTTTGTAAATTAAGAAAGAAATTCTGAAAATTAAATGTCAAAAGTTCCAAAACGAGTCCGTTTATATTTATTAAGTTATTTTATTTTACAGCTTAGCACTTTTTTCCACTTCAATTTGCAAGATCCTAGTTACAACAATCGATTAGCTATTCGAAAGGTCTAGAAGTACAACTCTTGAGGAAGACAATGAGTCCAAATACAACACTCTACGACCTACTAAAGAGATAAAAATTACGGTACGATGAAGTGCTTTTTTAATAAACAAATGGATTTTAGCAACAAATATTCAAGGAAAAAATTAAAAAAAATACAACTAATACTGCAGGTTAACGCTTTCAGTCAATTAAAATTTAGGACGTCTAGGTATAAAATTGTTTGTTCAAAACGTTGCTTAAAAAACATCGATTTTTAGCAGTTTTTAGTATTTTGTGGAAAAACAAAAAACCAATTAGAACTCAACTGGTCTTATTTTTTAGGTCTTTGTAATACGTACAAGTTCTTCTTGAAACATTATTTTCTTAATAATTGCGAAAAACTACATTTTCGCTACTTTACCAGCGAATAAAAAAAAACCTGCAACAGTTCAGGTGTTGGTCTTTCATTATTAATACGCACGGAGACGAACAAATTCCCGTTAAAATATCTAGAGTGGCATTTTTTTTTTAGCAAACCCCAATTTTCGGTCTATATACTGATGAGGATGCTTCGTGATAATACATATTTGATATTCAATAAATTTTAAATCAAATCTTTAAAGGAACAGTAATTCAGTTCAAGGGCAAGTCTGTTAAAATTTTGTTATTCTTAAGAGTCAACACTTAAGAACAAAAAAAATTTTAACAGCATTGACCTTCACCTTTATTATTATTTTCTCTACGTATTTATTGCTGCTATTGGAATTTTCTTAATCAGCTATAAATTTTCTAAGTGTTGGAAAAGTATAAACGGCAGTCATAGTCAGTGTGCGTCTGTATTGTACACTGGCAGTAAGCTGCACGCGCATGCCCTCGTCTTATGTGTGTCGGCAGTGTGTGGCCTAGTTCGTGTTGGCTGTCATGCGTGTGTGAGTGATTGTATGTGTGTCTTCTTGTGTTGGCTACTAGACACATGCGCTACAGTTCAGTTGACCCTAGACAGCAATCGAATAAAGGCGTACTCTTGGTTAGCCATCGCTTTCGTTGTGCCACGTGTAAACTCTTTGTTCATCTGCTTTTATCTTCAACATCGTTGCAGTGAGCAAAGTGAATCTCGTTCATATTAATATAACATTATTGTCTGCAGCTTGCAGAGTGAGAAGTTCAATTTGCCAGTTTATTCAGTTGTATAATTCAAAGGTCAATAATACCTTTCACGGCGGTGCCGTGTATATGTGAGAAGAAGACTTATGCACGAGAAACTCGTTACACACCTGCTCTGATTTGTAAGTGCTAATTGCACTTCTTTTATTGTGCAGTTTAGAAAGGTGTGCACCAGTAACACTCGTGGCACAGAAACTTAATTAACTCAACAGATAAGCTCAGAAAAAAAGTAATTGTTTCAAGTGAAGTTTAGTATCACACATAGACTCAAGTGTGTATAGCTGTGTGTTATTAATACTAGCAGTATAGTGTAAACTCAAACTTTTGTACGTTTGATTATTTGGTTATCTTAATTTACTTGTGTATTATATAATTAAGTGCTACTTATATTACTATTATTATTGTATGTTTAATTAATTATGTATCCTTTGTAGTTTTTTTGATCTTACAATAAATTCTCATTTTGCTTACTTTCAAGATGTATGGATGAATTCACCACTTTTTAACTTCTACCACAAATTGGAAACTCTTGCAATCTTCATGCTGCTTTCATTGAACTTAAATATCTACCGTCAACGTAATTTTTAATTTTCTCTAAATTTTCAGTGTCAGGATTANTTACAATAAATTCTCATATTTTTTACTGTTATTAAAATTAGAGTGAAGTGTTGATTATTGTTGTTACATTTTATTTCACACCTCTCTCACATGTGTGCTGTGATAAAAATGGTAATGTGATGTTTCAAAATTGTACAAGTAATAGCAATACTATTAATTATTACTATTGTAAAAATAATGAATAGTGTCCTAGTATAACTGTGAATAATGTTACAGTTTTATTAAATTGAGTTGATTGTTCAAATAGTAAGTAACACAAATTAGAAACAATTGTTTTAGCCTTTAAGTGTTTGAATGCTGTTGATACGCTAAAAAATTTATCAAATTATAAAATTTATCAGATTTCATTGAATACTTAATGAAATTAAAAGCATTTTTAATAACATTAAGTTGTTCTGATCAACTTTTCCTGCTTTTCGGGCCTGTTAACATCTGCTAACAGCTTGCTTCGCTCGGGACGTAAATGTTAGCGTATGATACAGGCCCTTCACTTTTGCCCCATACATAACCTGTCACCATACTCACCGCTAAAGCTAATTGTCATATGTCGACTAATGAACAACGAATTTTCGGGTGAGGTAGTAAGAAAAATAGTATGCATCACACAGGACGTCACTCCATAATCCGCTCCGGTGGTTGAGCAACTTCACCGCCGGGAGCGGATCATTAAGTTTCATCCCTTGTCATGTAATGTACTATTTTATACTTAATCAAAAATAAACGAATAAGATTAAAGAATATTTAAGCTGTAGACCTTGCTCATAGCCCTATTTACCATGAAAAGTCAAAAATCTCCTTTCCCTCTTCATTTTAAAATGTTAAATATTTTAATAAAGTTTACCCTTCTGTCTTCAACCTAGATCATACGCAACGTACAATGAAATTTCTGTATTCAAAGTTATTTTTAGTATAAAAACTGAATTTGCAATTTTTTTCAGTTATAATTATTGCTTGAATATTGTATTGAAGTAATTTTGTAATTGGTAATGTTCTATTACATAAGTCATTAGCTATACTTAAATAAAAAATTATGATAAGACCGTAAAAAATTTTTTATTGTCATTATGTAGTGTACATTACGAATACTATAGAACTTATAATATAAGAAAAGTTGAACGTGGCTTATAAATTTAATTTTTTTTATTCTATATTTAAAACTCAGTTAGTAATTTATTGTATTACTTTACACATTTTACATCCAGAGTATGTATACAGCAATTATAAATATAAGAAACGGTAGAAACGATATATAACTATTTTCTAATCTTTTTGCCACCTACTATTTGGACTTAGATAAATGTTAGTTCAAAAAGTACATATTAATACTATCCGGGGTATTATTTTATTAGTTATTATTTTTTAAGATAATCATTATTCTTGAAATTCAATCGTTTTCCATAAATTTAATTTTTAAAATATCGCGTGCAGCTCTGACTTCAAACTTTGCACTTAATAGTACCACCTACCGCTTGCTAGGTGGCAACTACTAGTTTCTGGTGAACATCGTAGGCAAGAAAGTAGCTAATAGTATAAAAGAAGAGCTGCACGATGACCAAAGATCATCGCCTTAGATCATGCAAATACGTATCTCATTCTTCCAACTGAGTCGTATAAAGCAGTGGTAAAAATTCGTACACATTCGATAAATATCACTGTAGGTTATACTCTCCACTCACTTTTTTTTTACCTCTTTGCTCTCCTCTCCTTCTCTCGTATTTAGTCTCGTAAAAAAAAAAAATGTGTATATATATGTACACACAAATTTATATATAAATGTATTTACAAATATATACACATATATATGTTTGTAAGAAGTGACTTATGTGGACTTTACGTGCTTCTAACATATATATTAGTAATATGGTAGAATTATGCGGACGTCCACATAATTCCACTTTTGTCCTCATAATAACCCTTACATACACGTGATTGTCCGTTATAAGTCACTATTCATGAACATATATTTATACATATGTGTATATATGTATATAAATCACCCTGGTGACTAGACCTCCCCTGTCTCTAAAGATTACTGTACAGCCGCCACACATTTACAACGATCCAAACTTCGACGCAAGCGACGAACCTATCACTCCCACGGCTTTGAAGTGGTACCACCATCGTTATTTGGTTAGAAGGGACGTCTTGGCGTTACGGAAAGTGACTCTAATAACCCCCAAACCCCCTCTCTGCTAAAATCTGTCCCTCTCTACGTAACAATGTCATGAGTGAATGGCACAGCTCCGCATGCCATACTAAAATTGTGTTTATTTTACTTTTAACTTGTTTTACTCAAGTCTCACTAATTTTTTCAAAGAAATTTGTATTAGCAATTGTTTTATAAACGTCAAATGTACAATCAGTGCTCTCTGAAAGATTTTTAAAAAATGCAACGTTTATACTTTTAACATTCATACATTCGTCTTCGTTTAAACTATTTAGATACAATTTTTGAATTTGAATTTTTGAATTGAATTGAATTCAATTGAATTTGAATTGAATTTTTTTCTAAGAATCAATAGCAGATCCATGATAAGTGACATTAAGGATGAAAGGAGAAATTGGTCGTTTGTACAATTAAAAATTATAATGCCATTTAAACAAATTATTTAAATATTAGTTTTTGCAACGTAACTCTTGAATTCATTGATTATCATTAGTCTTGAAAATCATGGGAAATTTTTTTTTTGCTATTTTTCAAATATTGTTGTTCTAATATTTATGAAACAATTCGTTTAAGCAATTTGTTTTTGTACAACAAATACTAAATTCACAATGGGAAACCCTAGAAACCTTAGGAAACATGTGCCATTTGTTTTTTTATAAATTTTCGAATCTATATTACTTCAAACAATTTTATTTTGCAAAATAAATGTCAGGTTCGTGTTAAGCACTCCTCAAGGCAATTTAAAAAACCTTATTTACTTGTTTTTTCTAATCGAAATATTCATAAAAATTAAATATTATTGTTTAGGTTCATGCACATTGACGATTTTAGTGTCACCTACAGAAAACATGTAATAAAACAGACATGCAAGAGAAACAGGTTTCAAAACTAGAGTCCAAAACGAGTAAAACCATACCAAAAATTAAATTTTTGGTCAAAATTTAGTTGAAGGAAGACTTTTGACACCTCATTCTGCGATTTGACAGACTGTGCGCCACCTTAAGGACGTACCCCATGGGCTGACTGCCTGGAGATCATTATGATAATTATTTTCATTAACCTTTGTATTATAACATTCATTATCATTACAATTGTCATTATCTTTATTGTTGATATAATCATTATCATTATTATTGTTATTATTATTATTATCATTATTATTATTATTGTTGTTATCATTATTATTACTAGTGTTATTAACATTATTATTATTATTATTATGATTTTTATCATTATATTATCATTATTATTACTACCGTTATTACAAAGATCCTCATGACTATTATGATGGTCATTATTCTCAACATGATTATTATTATTATCATGTAGCTCTGTCGCTTCTCTTACGGATTGAGTCACAAAAATATTATTTAATAACAGTATGTGTTGCTGAGAATTAAAAACAATGTTATTTAACGTGTCGAAAATGTAAATCTAAAAATTTTTGTAGATAAATAATGATATGGTTATAAACAGTTTGTTTTCTTCTTTGAAATTTTTGTTTGAAGTCATTTATACATGTTAGTGTTACTTTAAGCCCGTATTATTCTAGAGAAGTAGATGCTTTTTTTTATTCTGTTACTATTTAAAAAAAGAATTAATATTTGAAAGAACGTAAGAATGGTTCGATTTCAACAATAAGTTATTATATATCAATAACATAAGTCTTTCTTATGAATGTGTATTAAATTGCTTCGGTTCTATAAATCTTAAATGTTCCTTTTTCGTTGTTTCTGTATATGCAAGTGCTTTTGTTGTTTAGCAGTTTATTATAGTTAAGAAAAAATAGAAAATAATTATTATATTAAAGATAAAATAATGTTATTACCTATAGTTATTTAATAACCATTTCCTTAATTTAATTTTTTTGTTCAAAAATAAATTGTTCATATTTGCTGTAAAAATAAGGAAATTTTAAAATAATTGTTTCATACTAAAAATAATAAAGATACCACATATTCTTAGATGAATTATAACTGTTAGGTAAGTTCTTTAAGTACTGAAGTTAACTATTTTCTCTACCAAAAAAAGAAAAAAAAAATATTTTTACGTACATTTTACTCGATGATTTTTGCCAACCACAAATTTTTTCTTTAAGTTTAATTTACTTCCCATTTTTTCATTGTGCGATTTAATTTTTTTTTAATTTATTCGTAACCATGCATAGAGAAAAAATTAGAAAAAAATTTTTAAACCATAAACGACGTGCTAAATAAGGATACTTGGAAGGTCCACTGTATAAAGAATCCGTAAGCTTATATATTATTTTTCGGCTTATTATGATATTCTCATTGATTGTTTATAAAAACATTGATAAACCAATTAGAAATAAAAAATCAGCGTTTCATAGGAATACATTAATGTTAGCTTGAGGATTTAATAACACATTATACACAAAATGATATTGTTATAAATTGTTACGCTTAATTTAATAATATTGACAAAAAATATGTTGCCATCAAAGCAGTTCAAGTGAAAATAAAATTTTATTTTGATATTTTAAAAAGATGAAAAGGTAACTGTAATGGTTCCCCTTTACAGTAAAGGTGGCTAAAGCGGAGTTAAGTAGGTGTCAGAACATTCGAGGGTAGGAACTGAAATAAATATTTCAGTCGATTAAATGACGGACAATCTAAAATAGTTTGTACTAACGTGAGGGGAGCTGAGAGGGGGCTAAATGCCATTCTGAAAATGAGGTAAAGCTAAGGATGAGGCATGCAGTATTATAAAAATAAGAAGGGGACTAAGTGTCATCATCACCTAGAAATGAAGAGGGAGCTGATGGGGTGGATGGGGGTTTAAGAGGGACCATAAAATGTTCAATCCAATTAAAGTAACAAAGAAATAGAAAAAATTTTACCTTATTTTGAAAGAGGTCCAAGGGGTAGCTGAAAGGGTACTAATATTAAATATAGCAGTCCCAAAAACTGTTCTAATCGCTAACCACGAAAACTACTTAACCGATTTTGATGAAATTTTGCTTACTGATTCTTGACACATCCTACATAGTTTTCACATGGTTTTATTCTCGAAAAAATTGAAGGTGGTAGCAATAAATAAGTTTAAAATTTTGTAATAAAAACTCTAGCTTTGCGCTTCAGTTCAATAGAATTCACTAGGTGGCATCGAAGTGAAATTAAAACCATCTATATTCAAAGTTAGTGAGTAGTAAATCTGGTTGTTATAATCCTGAACGTAAAGTCAATTATCATAGTCATTCATCAGCAGTACGTCAAGAACAGAGATCTCTGGAACGGAGCTTTTAGTTGTGCAGCTGGGTATCCTGGCTATCGACGATACTTTGACAGCTTGCAACGGGCTGGCGACCTACGCTGATATTCAACCTAGATCGCGTCGATGACTGAGTGCTATAAAAATGAAGGCTTTGTAAGTGCTAACGTCCTTAGCGTCGTGGCTATTCTTTTGACCAACCTTATTCAGCAAAAGCACCTCTTGCAAAAATAGCAAGTTGAGGAGAACAATCTTAAGTGGCTTCGATAATGTCTATGAGGTGTCGTAAATGCTGTTTTATACTAATCATATTCAGCCATAGGAGTTTTTTGGAGTCCACTTGCCAAAAAAAAAAACTAAAAAATATAAATATCCTCCCAACTGGTCCATAATATATTCGGTGTTAGGCAATGGATATGAATCATCAATTATTATTTTATTCTTCTAAATTCTCGGAAATCAATTACAACCCTCCATCTTGAATTTCCGTGGCTATCGGGTTTCTTAAAAACAATCTAGAGGTGAATTATACGATAAATACGAAGGCTCCACTATTCTGTCATTAAATTTTCTTGCTACTCGTTCTTCTAGAACTGTTCTATAAGCCAGTGGATGACGATATTGCTCAGTGTTAATTGGGATGTTATTTTCCATTGCGCTATCATGTGCAATGACTACAGGGTGAAGGGTCTACCGGTAAATAGAAGATATCTGGAAGGTCGAAAATCAGTCGATAAATTCGGTCTCGTTCTTCTAAGTTTAAGTGACCCGTGCACACAAGTCCTTGAAGTTCTATTACTTCATCTTGTTTGTTTTAGATAGTTGATCTCTATATTCGCTACTAGTATCGGGGTTAAATTCAGGTGGAATGTATTCGAATGGTAGGATTCCTCTAGGACTCACTTCATCGATAACTTCGTCCTCATTAGTGTTCATTGCCATAACATTAATGTTCAGTTTAAAGGTTGTATTTATTGCGCTAAAATTACATCAAGTTCTGCTTCACAACGAAAATTTGTACGCTCCTATTCCAATAGCTCATTCCACGAAACTAAAAAAGACCTATGAGAATTTACAGATAGTATTGGAGAAAATAGACTCCGCGAAACATCAATGGAAAGTTTGCGGTGATCTCAAAGTTTCAACTCTAATACTAGGTCAACAATCCAGATTCACAAAAAATCCCTGCTTCTTATGTTTATGGGATAGCAGAGACAGGAAAAATCATTATATTCAAAAAGACTGGCCAAAGAGAACTGAATTTCATCCAGGATCGAGGAACATCGTACGTGAACCATTGATTGAACCTTCCAAATTTTTGCTATCACCTCTTTATATCAAGCTGGTTCTCATGAAGCAATTCGTCAAAGCTCTGAACAAAGATGGTGATTGCTTTTAATTATTACGTGAGAAGTTTCCCGCGATAAGTGATGCAAAATTGAAGGAGGGTATTTTCGATGGTCCTCAAATTCGTGCTCTATTTCATGATGACAATTTCATTACAAAGATGAATAATATAGAAAAAGCAGCATGCAAAGTTTTAAGAGCATATCTCAGAACTTTTTAGGGAATGAGAAGAGTAAGAGTTACCAGAATATAGTTGAAGAGTTGTTAGACAATTTCAAACAATTGGGTTGTTTGATGAGCCTTAAATTATATTTTTTACATTCTCACCTTGACAATTTTCCAGAAAACCTTGGAGATTACAGCGAAAAGCAAGGAGAAAGATTCCATCAAGATATAACTGAAATGGAAAATCGATATCAAGGAAGATGGGATATCAACATGATGGCTGATTTATGTGAGACATTCAAGAGAGAAACAACTCAAGAGAGGAATAAGAGAAAGAGAAACTCGCTTCATAGGTTGTTCGAAGAGAAAAAAGTTTGCTATAACAGGAAGAAAGTGTGAGAGCAATATAAACGAAAACATGATTCACATGTGTAGACCTATTTTGCTTTATTTTATATCCATGATAGTTATACTCGACACTTGTTACTCCTTATATTGGCCGTTTTTTCACATCATTTTTCGACATACAAGAAAAACATATTTCGAAAAGATTTGAAAAAAAAAACTTTTTATAGTTTTTTAACGCTCACAAACGCAATTTCCTTCTGTTTATACGATTTCCTCAGAATTTTGAAAGTTTTGGAGCTAAACGAATTTCTAACCTTAACTCAGTGAAAAATGAAACATGAGAATTGGACAAAATCTACATGAAATTTTTTTTTCTGCTCACCTAGAGCATACAAATTCGATTTTTTACGATTTACTGTGATTTTCTGCTACTTTTTGCGGTTTTTCTGCTGTTTTTTGCAAATTTATTGAAATTTTGAGGGTGTACGGATTAAACGAACCTCAGATTCCGATTTAACGCATCAAAATACATATAAATCGACCTTGTCACATGTGTACGAAAATTTTTTTGAATGTTTCAAGAGCTGAAAATGTGATTTTTTACGATTTTCGGCTATTTTTCGCAGTTTTTCGCAATTTACTCGAAATTTTGAGGGTGTACGGGTCAAACGGACTTGGGATTCAGATTTAGCGCGTCAAAATACATAACAGTAAGAGGGTCTGGTCAAAAGTACAGTCTACTTTTTATTTTTTGTGTGCCGGTGTTATTTAAATTATTTCTAAGATCATCGCAAGGTAGTCCTTGGTATTGAGTATCTAGGATTATATCCACTCTTATTCGGATCTCCAATGTCAACGCACAATCGAAGGCATCGGTTAGGAAAGCAAGTTCTTTTACATCTACTTGCTTGTTTATCATACGTGCTTACTAGTCTATTGAGTGCATTGAGATTTGCTGACATTCCCATCTGAAGGCATAGTTTATAGTGCCAGTCGTATTTTACCAAGTTGATATTTTCCTGGCATGATGGGCAGATCTTTTTTAATTTCATTTGTGTTTTGCACAGAAGACTGTGCACTTCAAGGTGGCATTTGGATATTAAATTTCCACACGATGAATGTGTTATTATTTCACGGCTTTTTTGCGAGTTTTTTTGAGAGTAATTCGCCCCATACATTTTGAGGGCCCTTTCCGTCGATTTTTCGTTACAGTACGTAGCGAAGCTTAGGTATAACTGTCTTCCATCGTCGCGTTTGACATCTAATGGGTAGTAGTTTAAATGACTCAAAGGGCCAAAGGTCATTAACAACCGGGTGTATTCGTATTCCGGATTCATAATGGCCGGTACCTTAGATACTACTTTTTGCGGAAGTGAGTCATTGTCTTTTGGATCGTTATTTATTTTTACCGTGTTTTCTGTTTTTGGTTTTTTTTGTGATTACATTTTTTGGCTGCTGAGTTATGCAATACACTACTATCTGGCGAATAATATCTTCCCGTGTTTGTTTTTTTGGTTGAAAAATGAATATCTTCTATTGTTTTCGAAAAATTCAATAATATAGTTTGTATTAATAGGTTTTTTTTTAAATGACGCTTATTTTAGTCCCGGTACGATTTACTCTTACAAATCGTAATATTGGACTAAGCTCTTCTTCATTAACTTTTTTAAGGGTTTTGACTTCCGTCGTTGACTCTGCATTCTTAGTTGGTGCTTCGATGTTTCGTGAAGATGATTTGTCTTCTATTTCAATGGTTGTTGCATCATTTAAGGTTACTGCAGCAACTGCTGCATCACATAGTTGGTAATATTCGGCCTCGTAGCTGGTGTATGGGGCCAAACATGGCTGTTCTTCTAATGATAACATCGGACCAAATTTTTTAAGCGATGTTTCCAATTGGCGCTTATCAATTGGTTCTTCGGTCATTATGTTTAACCAAGGTCCATTTTCCGATATATTATGGACCTTGACTTGTCTTTTATTTGGCAATGGGACAGGTGCCATTGACTTTGCCCAATTCCTATCGTCTGATACATTCGACAATGAGTCGAATAGCTCCTGTAGCGTTGGCGCTGTATTTATGTTATCAGTCGCTAACGCTGCCTCCCGTGGTGAAAGGAATGCCACTTCGTAACTTGAGTACCCCATAGCACAGGGTTCCCGTTCGATGGACCTCACTATCCCGAAGTTTTCCAGAATTTTTTTTAGCATTAGCCTACTATAATCCCCCTGCAGCAGTATGCTAAGCTGATATCCATCAGCCATTGCTTCTATGATATTAGCGTTTTGTTTGTCCATTGTGTGCGTAATTCTGCAAGCGTAAATATGATGGATGTTGTGGAGATCATCACTTGATACTGTACATGTATGAGTGTTCTTGTAGTGTATTTCGTGTTGTTATTGTTCGTAAGTGATGTATGGAATGTAGAAATGAGAATAAAATTAGGTTAATGAAACTATTGGATAATGGGTAGGGAATACATGGATAGATACAATTATTACTTATCATGCTATGCCGAAATGTTTGCGTATTTGAAATACAATGTAATAAGTAGTTTTAATACATGCTAAAGCTTAACATTACAAAAGAGGAGAAAAAAAAAATTTTGACAATAGAGTAACATGCAGCTAAAATAGAATACAACATGCGCTTTTAAATTTAAAGCCTAATTATGATTATTTTTATAATCATTATATTTATTTATTTATGTTTATATATATCTATATATGTATTTTTTTTTTTTTTT
>NW_019379474.1:1133260-1149999 GCF_000648655.2 Copidosoma floridanum
AGGGTCCCTTTCAGCAACAATGCATTTCTTATGTATTTTGAGGCGCTGACTCCGTTCCCATTGTCTAAATTGCTCTATCACATCACAATTTTTTTTTATGAACGAAAAACGTGCCCATAAGCGGCAATGCTTTTATTTCAGTAATAAAAGTAGTTTTCATGTTAACAATTGTAAAAAATTGTGATGTGATAGAGCAATTTAGACAATGGGAATGAAGTCAGCGCCTCAAAATACATAAGAAATGCATTTTTGCTGAAAGGGACCCTACCACTCATTTTTTTGTGGTCCTGTGTAATTACACGAGTAGTGTCGTTATTTCATCTACTCAATCTGTTAGTGGGGGGTTGGCGCGCGGAGCGCGCAGGGGAGCGTTAGCCCCACTAATATATATATACATATATGTGCGTAAAAACTAACTTATAGACTTTACGTGGTTTTAAGATAAATGTACTTGTAAACACTTGTAACATTGAAAAGTTATGCAGATTATCAGCGTAAGTAAGTCTGCGTAAATAAACATTTGTTTTATGGTGTCAGTATAAGTCAGAATATGCGTAAATATATATACAATAACACTAGAAGGCTTTTCTTTCTTCTCATTACACTGGCTAAGCCTTCATTATACAACCATAGGTTAGTTTTTTAATGTAGTTATAAATTTATTATAATGTTAATGTTAACTCGTTATAAAGACAGTGTAAATGCTTCATTGCACCCATATAAGGCTCTTACTGAGAAATATTTTACACTAATCAATAATAAACAAATAAGTAAAAATTTCAGTAATTTGAAGATAAAATATTGTTCTATAATAAACCTTTATTCTCTTACCTTTCTTTTACTTTTGAGGCTTTTTTCTACATCACCTTGCAGTACACATTTCAATGATTTGTAGTTTACGTTGAACCATCTTTTAGCAAATAATTTCAAATCTTCTCGATCAAAAATCTTTCATGTACGACTGATCGATCTGTCGCAAATAATTTTGAATGATCTTATATCATTCAAAATGTCCTAATCTTCTTTCATGATTCTCCAAAGAAAATTTATTCTTACTTTTCTGGCTTAACACTTTTTAATTATCAAAACTTTCCATCAGAGTTTAAAAAATTCAAATCCCAACTATCCAAAACCAAGCATACTAAACACAAAATTAAATTTTTATGAAAATTTTGCGAGAAACAATTGCTACTTTGCTTATACATAGCATACTTCATTATTAAATTTATTTCTATAAAGAGTGCTTAGTCCTATCACTCATATGTGTGCTTGTGATTGTGTGTGTGCTGGTGTGAGAGGGAGAGGCGCGATTTGTACGTCCCGATTGATATGTGCGACAACGATTGCTGGTAGTCAGTATTGCTCCGTCTTGCCTCGCGACACACTGTATCGAATATAAGACAAGTATAAGAACATTTAATTGATTATAATAAATTATCTACTCTGTTTTTATTCCGCTACTATAATCATTGGTTTGTCCCCATCCATAAATATTCTAAAAGGTTATGGGTCCAGGTAAAAAAGCAGAGGGAAATGAAAAAAAAATGTTCAAAGTGTGTCGCGAAATAAAAAGTGAAAAGTGTGTGTCTGTGTGTCGTGCACTGAGATGAAGGTGAACTAAAGTGCGTGTCTGTCATGCACTAAGACGGAGGCAAATCAAGGTGCATGTGAGTGTGCCTAATTAATCGAAAATCGAGGAAACACATTAGTCGTATAAGCTCGTAAAGACCTTACGGATTAAAAATGGCTAAATATACTGTACGGGGAGTTGAAAAGTTTGATGGCTCAGACTTCCAAGTGTGGAAATGTGAAATCAGGTGAGTGTTGTTGTCACTTGATTTGCTCGACATAGTGACTGGAGCCACTAAAATGACGAAAGCAAATAATCCTGATGATCTCAAGCAGTGGTGAAAACAGGATGCGTTAGCCGCATCAACGCTACTGTCTGCCATGACCATGCAACAGAAACGCTTGTACGTGGTATGTGAGACGACGAAGAACATCCTCGATCGGATGTCTCTAGAGTATGAAGAAAAGTAGCATGGGAAAAAGTTGACGCTACTGCAGCAGTTTTATAGTATTACTGCAGAGCCGAATAAGAGCATAATTAGCTACACGTCTCGAATCCTTAATGTGTCTAGTGAATTAGAGGATGTCGAAGAAAAACAGACGGAGGCGGCTATTATGGCAAAAATTATCGGCGGGCTTTCACCACGCTTATTTCGGCGTGGGACAATGTAAACTCTGAAAAACAAACTGTCAAGCTGCTTACCGAGGGATTGGTAAAGGAAGAGAACTGGATGACTTCACATGATGAAAAGATGAAGGTGAAACTGGCAAAAAATTGAGTAAATTAAAAGGGTACCTTGTCTTATTTTAAGGGTACCTAAAGTAGAATTTTTAATTTTACGGTTACTCTGCCGGAATTTGTCTGCTAGTATCAGCTTCATGATGAAAAGATGACAGCGCTTGCTGGTGTAAGTGTTAGCCAGCGGCATAATAAGCGGAGCCAAAACAAGAACAAGCGAGGTGACCAAAAAGGAGAAACTCGCAAGTGCTATGTGTGCAACAAAAGGGGACACCTAGCTACTGCATGCTGGTTTAACAAATCAGGCAAGAAGTTAAATAAAAAAATTAATGCGAATCGCGAAGGCATCCGACAGACAAATGCTGCCTACGCGGGAAGCGGGGCTGGTTTCGGCGGCCCTCTCATAACAGTTGCAAACGCAGTAAGTAGAACAAAACTAAGCGTTGGCAGTTCAAAACAGGAAGACATATGGCTCACTGACTCCAGCGCTACCCAACACATACCAATGAGAGGGGACTGGTTCACCAATTTGAAGCCAACACACGGGAAATAATATTTGTACGTCGGCGATGATACCAGGCACGAGATAAAGGATGTTGGCACGATTAATGTGCGGAGACTCGCAGATGGTGACTAGAGTCAGGGATGTCTAGAGGATTCGCTGTATGTTGCCACCTTCACGAAGAATCTGTACTCAAATAATTTAGCGACGAGGAAAGGGCTACGAGTAACGTTCGAAGCCGACAACGTAGAAATTCAACATGCGTCATCGGGCGAAATAGTCGCAGAAGGTGTCAAATATTATAACGATATATGTTGTTCATTTTTGAAGGTTGAGCGAACACAGGCAAATCAAGTAAATGCCGATAATAAAGCAAGGTTCCAAGAAATCCATGAAAATCTGGGTCACGTTGGAGTTACCAAGATAAATAAAATGATTTCCACGAATCATATTACCGAGGTAAATCAGATAGAGCCTTCGGAATTTTTCTGTAAGACATGCCAATACGGAAAGCTAAATCACTCTTTGGCCAAGGGTACTAATCCGACACAATTCCAGTTTGAGGTCGGCAAGTGCGCTTACATAGATTTGTGTGGTCCCATGAAGCCGTCCCTGGGAGAATCAAGGTTTGCGTGTGTTATTCAAGACAAAGCGTTGAGTTATACGAGCATATTTATGCTCACACATAAAAATGGCGCGCTTGATTGTATTAAGGTGTATTATAAAAAGGCGATGACGTAGCCCAACAAAAGGATCAAAGTCATACGCAGCGACAATGGACATGAGTTCGTAAATACGAATTCGAATGAATTCATGCGGTCAAGAGGTATTCAGCACTGGAAGTCGGTTCCGTACTGCTCGCATCAAAATAGCAGAGTCGAGCGTGAAAAAAAGACGATAGTGGAGGCAGTGAGGGCCATGCTGATCGGACAGTTAACACCATAGAAGCTGTGGACCGAGGCGATGAGCACTACGATGCATATCATCAATCGCACTCTTGTAGCGTCGGATAAGAGTGGCACGACTCAATTCGAAAAATGGTATGGTTGCAGACCGGCAATGAACCACTTGAGATCCTTATGATCGGAGGCATACGCTTATGTCAGCGAGATTTACCGATCAAAATTTGACTGAAAGGTGAGAAAGGCCAAGCTGGTGGGATACCACGGTGAGTCTGAAAATGATCGATTATATAATGTATCGAGTGGCAAGATCTTTGTGGTACGAGACGTCGCGTTCCGGCCTCAGGAGCGAAAAAATTACATGCATTTCTGCATACCTACTGCGAAAGAAACCAAAAGTGACAACTCACACTCATCAAAGGATGTGGATGCATGGCCGGTTGCTGACTCCAAGCTAAGGGTGGACGCGACATCTGTCATTCTTGGAGGTGTCGACATCGAGTTCATGATGGTAGACAAACGTAGTCAAGAACACGAGCCCGCAGTTGCGGCCGTCGACAATGGTAGCAAACGAGCAACCAAAAGAAAACTTCAAGAGACACCGACATCCAGTAACAAGACGTTGAGGGACAGGGGTTTCATCAAAAAGCCAAATCGACACGAGGTCAACTTCTCAACAAACAAGGAGCCCGATACCTATGATGAGGCCATCAGTGGACAGGATCAAGAAAAATGGAAGCTAGCTATCAAGAAGGAACTGGAGGCTCGTAAAACTAATGGCATCTGGACTATCATCAAAAGACCAAACAACGCCAACGTCATAGACTCAAAGTGGGTGTTTAAGGTGAGCACAGACGAAAACGGAAAAATTAACCGTCACAAAGCTAGACTCTGCGCTCGTAGATTCATACAGGTGCCAGGTGTGGATTACGATGAGACGTATGCGCCGGTAGCCAGGTACGAAACTATACAAGTACTGCTATCCATAACTGCTCAACTAGATCTGGAGATGGTCCAATTCGATGTCAAGACAGCCTTCTTGTATGGAAAACTCGAGGAAGAAATTTTTATGAAGATCCCACAAGGTATAAAGTGTCCTAGTGATAGTGATTTGGTTTGCAAGTTAAACAAGTTGTTATACGGTCTTCTTGGTTCTCTTATGTTTCGTCCGTTGTTGCCAGGCCCGATATTTGTTTCATAACTAACTATTTGAGTAGATTTCTAACCAAGTAAGATAAAACTCATTGGGAAATTGTGAAACGGATTCTACGTTATTTGAAGGAGACTAGTAAACTCAGTATCGTTCTTAAGGCAAATGACAATTTTATAATTGATGCATATTCTGATTCTGACTACGCTGATTATGAGACTACCAGGAGATCAACCAGCGGGTGCGTAATATGTATGGGGTCCGGACCCGTTGTGTGATTCTCGCGTAGGCAGAGCAGCATTTACCCAGAGCACAATGGAAGCCGAATACATTGCTGGCAGTGATGCCACCAGAGACATTGTGTGGCTGCAACGTTTCCTCGATAAGATTGGGCTTCGATGTGGTCAGTTTGTATATAGACAATCAAAGTGCCTTAAGCATCATTAACAAACGAGTTTTTAATAGAAAGTCCAGGCACATCAAAGTCCATTATCATAATGTCAGAGGAACTATATGTGTCGAATATGTGCAGGGTGAAAGACAGCTAGCCGATCTGTTCACCAAATGTTTGCCTGGGCGGAGATTTCGATTTTTGTGAAATTTAATAGGCATGAGAGATTGTACCACGAAGTGGGAGTATTAGAAGTACTTGGTCCTATTTAATACGTGTGGTTGTGATTGTGTGTGTACTGGTGGGAGAGGGAGAGGCGTGCTTTGTACGTCCCGATTGATATGTGCGACAACGATCGCTGGTAGTCAGTATTGCTCCGCCTTACCTCGCGACACACTCCATCGAATATAAGACAATTGTAAGAACATTTAATTGATTATAATAAATTATTTACTCTGTTTTTATTACGCTACTAAAATCATTGGTTTGTCTTCATCTATAAATATTCCAAAAATTTGTATTCTACGTGGCCGATTCTTACACGGAGATAAAGTGTGTACAATAGGAAAACGAGTGCTTGTGTTGCCAAAGTTCAATACATCACTGAATTTCTACAGTATGGGCGATGCGTGCTGCCTAACCTAAATTTTGTACGTATATCCCTTGAGCGAGATTGAGAAAGAACAAAACAATTAAGCAAGGAAATAAACAACTTAGCAAAAATATACGTCCGATTCTCAGGAGAGCCAGAAGTATAATAATGTTACATATTAAGAATTTGTGTAGCATCAGCTCGGCTCAACTCCGTTGTCTCCCTTGGCTCGTGATTCGCCGTTGGCTACCAGACAGTGCCAAGCTAATTGATGCGCATTATCTACTTCTCCCTATCTTTCTAGCTGCGCACGGGTAAAAGGAAAATGAGTTGCACAGCTGTATCTGTATATCTATGTATGTGTCTATTCACATTCGACTATCTGGATGAACGTAGCTGTCTTATGTACACAACATTCTCCCCGCGTTACGAGAAAGCGAGCAAAGCTGTCAGTGTAATGAATATGTGTTTGATTTAAAAAATTTTCAATTATCTTATTTAAAAGTAAATGTCTTGATTCAATCGACTGGCAAAGGACATAAACGAGTTCGTTGCGTTGAAAAGTCCATTGATCCATTTTTACTGTAGCCACTCGAGTGATTCCATCATCTCCTGGATGCATCTTGAACACAACTCATATTTTTAATGATTATAAGTACAATGATATCTGGTTTGAGGTTGTCATCTCCTTCGAGCCATTTTTGTAATTTCTTAAGTTCGGAAAGGTATTAAACTTGCCGTCTCTTCCAGAAATGTTGTCGAGCCTTTGATATGTATCGCCAAATGGACAAGCGATCATCTGGAATAGAAAGCAGATTACATTCTGGCAGCATCGCCAAAGGGCGACTAACTAAAAAACGTGCAGGCGTTAGAGCACTTGGATAGTAAGGACCGGTCAAGAGTGAGCATATGGAATGCGAAATTCATAAGTGCTTCGATTTCTATGGAAATGTATTTAATTTTGAAAATGTAAGAAGTTGTTCACTAGTTTGTGGTGGTCTAAAAGATTTTACTGCTGCTCCTCATTTGCCGCCAAAATGTGGGGTGTATAGCCGGATTCAAATGCCAGGTAATACCCCTGATTGAAGCAAAGTGTTCTACGCCGTCCTGGAACTGCTCAGATTCCAGAACTACATAGAGTTCTCGAAGTTGATTGTTCACCCCTACAAAATTTTTTCTGTTATCAGAGTAAATATGCGACGGTCGCGATCGGTGGCCGATGAATTGCCTGAGGGCGCCCAGAAATTCATCGGTCATTAAATCACTAACAATTTCGATCTGTGTTGCCATGGTTGCAATGCATATAAAAACGCACCCGTATGACTTGATCCGCGCACGATTTCTGTATTCTTTCTCTTTTATATATATTGGCCTGAAAAAATCGACTCCTGTATGCTAAAATGGAAAATCTTCACCGACTTGTGCTTTCGGCAAATTTCCCATCTTAACTTGAAAATGTGTAGGTCGATGTCGTATACATATAATACACCGACGCACAATTTCTTGTACCTGATTATTTCCACCTAAAAGTCAATACCGATGGCAAATTGTGTATAGCGTCCTCTGAATTACAGCATGATATAAGTTTAAATGCGTTTCGTGTATAATTAGATCAGTGATGTGGTGACGAGAAAGTAAAAAAATCGGAAATTTCTGATCTGAATCTAGTTTCGCGTTAACTAATCGACTCCCGACTCAGAATAAATCGTCTTTATTAACGAAAGGATTAAGCGCGGCACGTATTGAATTTCCCGTCCTAGTTATATGACTTATTTCATTTTGAAATCGCTCAGATTGAATAAGCCGTAAAATTTTCTTTTCTGTTGCAATTCTTTCGACAGGACTAATCATTTCTTAGACCTGGCACCTTCAAGACTGTGGGAACGACAATCGCTGACCATGAACCCTCCGATGATTGAAGCCGAGGGGCCCCCCGAACCACAGTTTATTTCATACAGAGTCCCAAAATCAGAAGGAGGTTGGCCACGTGATAGTGCATCGGCGGGATTATCTGCCGTTTGAACGTGTCACCATTCTACTTTGTCTCTGATAGCCTGTATTTCAGCCACGCGGTTAGCTTCGAAAGATTTGAGAAATTGAAGGGATTTTTAAAGCTAATGCAATACAATGGTGGGCTTTGACTAGAATATTAATTTGTCTACTGATTTATTTAAAAAAGGGCTCATCGTACTAATATATAAAGCAAAGTCGTTAAAACCGTTGTAATCGCTAACCGCGAAAACTGCTGAACCGATTTTTCTGAAATTTTGCACACTGATTCATGATACTTCCATGATGGTTTAAGTATAGTTTTTATCTTAAAGAATTTAATAACAATAGCAATAAATGAGCTTAAAGTTTTGCAAAAATACGCTAGCTTTTCACTTTAGTTCAGTAAAATCCGCTAAGTGGCGTCGACATAAAATCAAAGCTACCTGCAACATAATTAAATAAGTGTGGTTACAATAGGCCGGAGCGTCTCGACAGTGCTGTAGTCGAGCTTCGGCAGTTCAACGAGCTGTATAGAGAATGCTGATGATAGTCTTGCAGCTGAGTATCCCGGTTACGGACGACACTCTTCTCTAAGGGGGAAGGGACCTAGGTGTCCATTCACCCTCAATCTCGACGAGTGCGATAAAAAAAAAATTAAATCCAACCGATGCCGTTTCTGCCACAATACTAGGAGACATATCTAGCTAGAGCACAATCTGAACCAACTCTTCAGAGTTGTATGGCAGTCCCACCATCCCACGTGGTGCAGTTAGAGAATTTGTGGCTACAAATGTAAGCAAGGGAAAACAGCTGTGAGGAGCACGGGCAGCCACAACGGCTACCTTCTTGGTCGTCGCGTCCCCAACGCGCTTACCCACATGTTCACGTCTAACAATGAGCGGTTGGTTATCCGGGGAACGACCCGAGACGAGATATTCTTTGGTCAGCGGCGTACCTCCCTCCATCACAGTCTCCATACATCGAGATTCCCAGAGTAAGAATCAAGCAACCCGTAGCCAGCTCTTCATCATCAGGAATAATAATAAAAAATAGCCTGGAAGTTTCACCACTGGCGCGTTTTAGGGCCATTATAAGTATTTACGTTCCCTACTTAACCATCAATTTCATCGGTTCTTTTTAGGATCCACCTAAGTGTAAACTACCTTGCCAACAAATACATTTTTATTACCATTTCCGGAAGCGATTCGTCGACTAAAAGACTATATTAACTAAAGACGGGCACTATTAAACCAAGTCAGCCATTCACTAGCAGACGTCACCTGCGGAGTTGTTCTTCGCAAGGCTGGAAAATCCGGTGATCGACGACCCCATACTACCGTCTCGACTCTAAGCATTCAACCAGGAATCACTGATCCTGTCCAAGGTCTGCGTTGGGCAAACCTATAACAACTATGAAGGAAAAAAAACTTGAGCCAACGGGACAGCCTCCACTGGACAAGTATCACTAACCAATCTCCCCATCTAAGATCACCAAAACAACTGAATCTGCAACTAAAAAAGGTGCTTTAGACACCAACGTCTTCGACGTTATACCGGGAGACGTTGGGAAAGAGCACTACAACTAGCCCCAAAGCTTCGGACTTTGTAATTTTTCTCCCAATCAGTCTGGGTCTTCAACAGCAAGCCAGAGAAGATCACCCTGAGGTATCCAGGCAGTCACAATTGCTGTTAACTGCAGTCAAGAAAGAGTTAACTTAAGAAGCTCACCGGTCTTTTTTAGGGCCATCGGACGTCGAACTACCTTGCCAACAAATATATTAGAACTTAACAAAGTTGACAGAAAACACACTTTAGGGGTCACACAAATTTTAAGCATGCCAAAAGTCGCAAGAGGGTGAATCGGAAGAAAAACTTCAAGTGTATCTAATAAATACAATTTTACTTAGGCGTCAAGAAACTGACGCAGAAAATTTATCGAGATTGAAACAGCAGCGTCAAAATCGACAACTCAAGAGTCCATTACGTGAAAGATCAGCTTCTCATTGTATCCTCACAGCAATCTCTGAAATCTTTAAAGATCCTACTTCAGATTTTTTAATGAGTAAAAAATGTATTTGTGTTTTTGTGGCAATAAAAACGTAGAGTTTATGGTCCAGGACTTTTTTGCTCTGGTAATAACGTTGTGAGATATGAGAAAACAAATATTTTTTTAATGTAAATTTTTTGGGGGTTTAAAATCTTAACAGATTTAAAAAATAGCCGTTTTCGTGAATTACACGGGAGAAACTGTAAATCAACGTCTTCTTATGGCCACCGATTATTTTATGGCATAAAGAAAGCACGGTACTTTTCAGCATAATTATTTTTTTTAATTTTTACACCTTATTATTTGACTAAATGAACTATATGGATTCCAAAAAAACACGTTTTTAATAAGAAGATTTTTGTTCTGAGATGTATCAGAAATATGTGTAAAATTTCTAACTAAAAATGTTTCACATTACATGTCAACACACTACGGTGTTTTATTTAGTAAGTCTCGGGCGAAGCCGAGTCGGGGGGCTGCTAGTTCCTTTATAAAGACGTGCAAGAATTTGTGCCCCTCATAACTCAAGTCACGGAATCGTAATTTCCTTTAATGGAGCAACTCGGGACTTAGCACACGCGAGACAAACGAGTACGCAACCGTGGTCATCGTTTTATCTAATATATATACACGCGCCATATCCCGCCTTACTCGCATCGCAAAATCCATGAATTTCTACGCGCGTGTGGTTATCAATAAAAAGTTGTCGTTCAATGCAAACATTTTGAATACTGGCACGCTGGTTTGTGAAAACGCTCCATCGTGAATACTATTTTTGAGGTACCAATTTGTCTCAATTTAATTTGAATTTCCAGCACTCCTGTAATATTGCTTCGGCAAATAAAATCACAGGCCCAAGTAGTCTCAACAGGCCGAATATTGCCACAATTTTTGATGAAATTTCAGGTTTTGTAATATTTTCTGATGTACTTGCGTAGTTTACGGTGTAAAGAATTTTGTCGTCATGCGAGTTCTACGCGGTTCCTAATGTTTTTAAAACCATATTTTTCTCGGTGATGCAATCTAGATCAAGGAATGTAAATTGGTGTATGTCGAAGGAAGGCTTAAAAAAATAACTCCATGGCCAATTTTGGGTACATCTTGAACGGTATCGGCGCCTGTTAATAAGTTATCAACGTATAAGTCGTTCTTTAATACTTGAGCAGCCCGAGGATAGCTTGCACTTGTCGTACACGAGTCGTTGAATCGCACGTATGGCTGGATAAGGTGCGGAGGAAACGCCAAACGTTAAGGTATTGAGCTCATAAACCTTTATCTTGCCTTCATGGTACCAAAACATGCACTGAAACCGCCTATCGTCAGTGTAGACAAAAATTTGTCGATACACATGGGCAATGTAGGCAATGATGACGAATCTATAGGTGCAAAAACGTAGTAAATGACAAAAAATCACTTTCTCAAAGACTCACACTATCATCGTGCTACTTGATTCCTCCATTACCGCGTGATGGGGCATATAATAGCCACATATTGACTCATCATTCACTGGCAACATGTGTCCCAAATCAATATAATCCTGCATTACTTTCTCGTATTCACGTTTAAGTTCAAAATTGACGTTTAGTTTTCTTTGTAGGGCATTAAGACGTCGAGGAGCTTGAGACCTAGAATCACCGAAACATGTACCCCTCTGCCGGGAGGGCAGGCGCACGACGTATCGATCGTCTGAGTTGCGTTCAGTGTATGTTACATAATGAGCTTCGCACTGAATTTCTTTCAGCGATTTCGATGATTTAGCTCATGGATCATCAATCGTCCAAAATTTTTTAACTGTCACGTAAGCTCGATGAAATTGCAATTTACCGATGTATTGTTCTTTATTTCGCTCACCCCCTCCCCTCGCGATGATTTAGCCGAGTTGTGTCTTTTGTAAGATTAAATTTTCACTGCCGCACGATAAACTTAATTGTCCTACCAAAAGACCGCCAAAGTACCGCTGCTTAAGTGCCGCCAAAGTTCTGCCAAAAGATCGCTCAAGTGCCGATACATAAGTTAAGCCAAAGTACCGCCTAAGTCCATAAGACCGCTTGAGTTCCACTGCTTAAGTGCCACCCAAGTACCAGCCAAGTGTCACTGGCGTACTGCAGCTTAAGTGCCGCTTAAGTACCGCCTAAGAGCCGCCCGCGATCAAAGTACAGCTGCTTCTGTGCTACCCAAGTGCCGCTAAAGTACCACCTTGGTACCATCCAAGTGATGCCAAAGTCTCACCCAAGTACTACTGCTTAAGTGCCACCAAAATCCTGCCACAGTACCACCTAAATGGCACCCAAGTGCAGCTCAAGTGCCGATGTAACACAGCTGTTAAAGTACTACCCAAATACCGCCCAAGTATCGCCAAAGTCCCACCACCTCAGAACAGCTGTTCACATGCCACCCAAATGCTGCTGAAGTACCGCTGCTTAAATGCCACTCAAATACCGCCCAAGTGCCACTAAAGTCCTGCCAAAGTACAGAGTTACAGAGTCCTTTGATAATGCGATCGAGTTCGAGTTTTGACTGTAACATTATCTTAGATGTTACGAAAACGTGATGAAAACGTTCCATACCCCCCCCCCCTCAAAAGTAAAGTGACAGTCAAAACTTAAACTCGATCGCAATTTCAAAGGACTCGATCAGACCCCTGGTAGTACTTGTTTCTCTGCCAGCGAGTGCGTAGAAGTATATGCGCATTGCGTTATAATGTTTACGCAGCAAAGTGAGAGTGCCAACACACATAGACACATTCAGTGTCCTTAAACACCTTTTTATGGGTCACTTGGTATGCGCGTACATGCATATTCAATGCTTGCTCTCTCTATTTATTTTTTTTTAATTCAATATTCAAATTTTCCACCACTTTCCTATTGGTTATATGATTGTGGCGCCTGAACTTGGATAGATTTGGGAGCCGTGTGTATGTATGTCAAACAAAAAGTGCTCCCATTTCCTGGAAGAAGATTGGCTTACAAAAATTCCTCTTACATTCGATTCGCAATCAAATTTTCCTTAATTTGGCTTTTTTTTTTTTTTCAGCCAGCAAAAATGGGAGAGTACGCTTTGTTATTGCACTTTCTGGCTGTTGGATCCCTGTACTGTCTGGCTCTCTCTCCCTCCTCGCTCTGTGTTGCCACTGCTACTCTGTGCTCCCCCCTTCCCCAAAATTGCACGCTTTTTTCTTACACTTTATGGGTGAAGCATGTAACCCATCGTAACCCGCGATAAAGAACTTCGTTCTGAAAAAAAAAACAGCGGAAATAACATCAGTAGGAGAAACAGGGACATAGTGAGTGAAACCACCCACTTTCCTGTAACTTGATGTAATGAAATTCAACACAAACAACATAACAGAAACACAACCCTATCATGAACAGGTAGCCAGACAGTTCAGTAATGGGACAGACAGTTTAGTTCAGTTTACACTGGGGTTGCAGTTACGCTTGCAGAAAGAAATTAGTTAAAGAAACAAGTAGGGAAGTCACGCACCAGATTCCTTATAGATGTAAGGTTGTAATAAAATAACTTTGATAACAATTACCGCCTTTATTTCTCGACCAACAAAGAAAACGATAAAATTTTGTGATAAAAGTGTTAAAAAATCCTAAATTTCTTAATATTATAACATTGGTTTACAAGTAATGGAAAGATAAAACCGTAAAAACAATTTATTAAAAAACTCACAAGCCATTTCGTGAAAATGTAGCGTTTCGTACGCGCTTAATATGGTCCAGTAGCAGACGATGCTCTTTTAATTACGTGCATTTTCGATGTAGTTTGATAAATTATTTAATCACGTTTGATAAAAATAATTGAATGTAGTTTAGTAATAAAAATTTTTAGAAGGGCTAATCTGTTAACACGTCAGTAATTACACAAGCTTTTTATGTAACTTTTTTTTGTGTACGTGGTAGTATTATTTACATATTTCACCCTAAAAATAAACACAGAAAAAAACAATTCTGCATCAGAGCGTGTGTTGTTCAGTCTAAATTTATTTTGTTTATTTGTGTGTAAATTAAAAAAAAAAGACGAAGCGGTATAAAATTGCTATAATAATACATACAAAAATAGTGTATGTTTCATAGTTAATTTGGTAAAGATATAAGCTTCCTGAAATGTGATGATCACGTGATTTTATAAAGCATTGTGTCCCTCAAAACAATAATATTAAATTTCTCTTTTAATGTTCTTAAAATTATTATTGAATTTTATGCAGCTATATTAACGAGGATAAAATGTTACTAACACGTGTTGTATTGTTAATATTTTAGCATTATAACTCAAAAAAATCTCCCAATTGATTAATGCAAAAATGAATGTGTATAACAGGACGTATAAATTGAACATTAAAAAAAAAATTTTCATACTACAGTTGTAAAAATGTTTTACGACTTCCCTTTCTTTGAGTATAACCCCGGTTAATTAGTGGTAGTAACAATCGGCTAAGAATATTATTTGTACCGAGGAAACTCTAAGATTAGGAACCAACACACAAACAATGTTAGTGTTTATATGTCGGAGGGCGGGTTCGTTGCCCTGTGTAAAAGAGCGAAATTGCTCAGATTGCCGATTATATACAATATTTAAAATAATTATTAAGTTTCAAAATTTATCTGTTGAATAATCAATTAATTCCTGCANCATTCGAGCGCTCGACGAACTTTAGCTTGTACCGTTGCGTTCCAATATTTATTCAAAAATAAAGTTTCAAAATCATTCATGGAATTTATTCTTTCTTCGGTGTGCTCAAACCAATCAAGTGCCGGGCCTTTTAATGCTTGAGATAATACTAATTTAATCGTGTCGGTTTCTATGGAAGATATTTCAATGTTAGTTTTTAAGGCTTTTAAGAAATTTGATTGGTCGATCACTTGCAGCTGCGCTAAACGTGGGTAAATCTACTTTCTATTGGGAAACTCCTCTACCTTGTACGTTATTAAATTTTCGGGTGATGATCGATTCCACGTCTTTTTTGTGTTGTGCGATAGCCTCGTATATGCGATCATCTTCCTGTTCTAAATTGACTATGGCTTGTGTTTGTGCCGTGACTGTATGATTAAGTTTTTGAAATGTTTGTGTTGTTTTCCCTATGTTTAGTGCAAGTTGATCGAATTGTTTATTTAAGTTATCGAGTATTTCTGATTGTGTAATGAGTTCTGCCTGACGTTCTGCGTTTTTAGTACGTATTTGATTTTGTGTTTGTGTAAGTCGTTCTATATGGGTCTCCAGTGCATCGTACGTATGTGTAAGTCGCACCGATTGTTCTTTCAGTGTATTCGTTTGTGTAATAACTTTATTTATTTTGTCAATGATTTGTTCCGAATTATTCTCGGGGTTGAGAGGTAGAATTCCAGCCATTAGCTGCTTTTGGACCCCTATGACCTCGAAAATATTTCTATCATTTCCACCCACTGTATTTGACTGAGGTGACTCCTCTAATGGGAAAATTCCACTAAAATTATCTTCGTCTTCCCCGTGAATCTGAGCCGTTACTTGTTGTGTTTCTTCATTATTACCCCCTCGTCGTGTTTTAACCATTTTAAAAGGAACGAATAATATAAAACGTTTAATAAAATTTAACAATGTGTTTATTTATAATATAATACAAGCCAAAGTGGTACTAAACTTTTCTGTAACTTTATGATCACTTTTCAAATTTTCTACCGATTCGAATTCGTTGGGAAAATCCCGTAGTGCTCGATAATTTGGGAGTTTTTTATAAATATGTGTAATTTCTGAATCAAGGAAGGTAAAGTATCTGTTAAAATTACAATCAGTTAAATAAAATTTGTTGAGTTCGTTGGTTATTTGGGTAAGGTCTTTTTGTCGGACTAATTTTAATTTATTTATTTCTCTGTTAATAGTATCTATGACTGGCTCTAGGGAATATATGTGTGTGATTTGTGCTTCGAGTTCTAGTAGTTGTTGTTTTTGTGTAGCGTTTTCTCTCTCAAGCTCCTCAATTCGTCGCACTATTGCCTGATACTGGNTGAATGTTTTTTACTGGCTTGAACTTTTTACGGAGGCGATGTGGTCGAGGCTTGTTTAAGGGATGGAGTTGTGTGATAGTTTTTGTAGGTGTAGTAATGGGTGTGATTGTAGGTGGCAATTTGAGTTCAGGTGGTGTGTTTATTGTGTTTTGTTGATTGAATTTGGAATGGGGTGGGATGATTACGACTGATTTGATTTTTGGTTATGTGGGTGGGATGATAGGTTGGTTGATTCTGACAGGAGCGCAGTCAAAGAGTCGAGAGTCGGTTATTTTCGTTTTGCTGGGTGGGGGACTAAAAAGTGTGTTGAGGGCGTTCCGTAATTTTCTTTCATTAATTGGGGTTATGGTTGGTGTTTCATTAAAAAGATGAGTCGGGAGGGGTGGTGGGGTTTGGGTTAGGAGTGGGGGGAGGGGAATCGTAGGGAGGATAGATTTAGAGGGTGCGACGATTGGAGCCTGAGTATCTGTTGGGTGCGGGAGCCCCATGACCCATTGCTCCGCTCGTATCTGCTGGATTTTCATCATTTCGTGATGCTTCTCCTTTTCCCTTTCCATTCGTGCCATGGCAACCTGTCCTCGTTGGTCACGTGGCACATGGTATAGCGTTTGGAGTTGTTTCTCCCTTTCCTTCAATTTTTCCATTTTTTTTTGATTCTCCTTTCTGCGTTTTTCCCCATCTATTAAGGGTTTGTTATTTATGTATTTATACTTATAAGGTTGATATTTGTCCCAAACTACTGACGACACTGACAACACATTTTCCCTCACCTCATGCTGTTTTTATTATATTGTAAGGCGCTCGAGGTCCTCAATCGCGATGTCATTTTCGATGTCGATGTAATCATCGTGTGTCTCAGTATTCGTTT
>NW_019379474.1:1170186-1200753 GCF_000648655.2 Copidosoma floridanum
GAGTGAAGCAAGAATATATATATATTTATTTTTGTATATATATATATGGGGCAGGTAAATACAGGCACATATACATGTCATTTTGTTGCCATTACAACTTGACAACATAAGTCCATCCAGCATCAGCTTCAGCCGATCAAGTGTTATATATTTATCGCCCTGATGATGACAGTTGCTGGATTGAGTATTTGTTTTCTTGGTGATGATATAGTCACTCAGGATATCACTATTTCTGAATTAGGTTAATTGATCTGCTGCTGGGTTATGGGTGTATTTTTCATTTAATTTCAGAATATTTTTATCAAAAGAGTAAACATTGTCAACATAATCAAGTTTGACAGGTTCCTACTTAAGTGAATTTGTCGAGCCATGAAGAATTTAGTGATAGAGACTCAAATAAGTGAATGTTTATATATATTTATTGATGATACTCAAAACATGTTGGTATAGTCATTGATACAACAAGCGATAAGAAGTACATCAAGCAGAGAGTGCTATTTGACAATGGAGATGTTACAGCTGTTGGTATTGCCAGTTGCATTACCCATATTGAGGGTGATAAAATCAAGTCTGAGAAAATTGCAGAGGTTCCCTGTTGGTTTGCAGTGTGGGCAAGTCAGCCTTGATTATAATATGGTTGTTATTCTTGCGCAAAATGTTGACATACTCCATGAGGTACTGATTTTCATTCCACAAATATAATTTTTATTCCATTATTTTCCTTTTTTTATTTGAAACAATATTTCTTTCGACAGAAAAAACTGACATCCTTAAAGTCTATCAGACTAATAATTTGAAAACACTAATGCTCTTTTTTTTAGACATTACTGAAAACAACGTTGGAATGGACTATTTAGAACATGGAGTCTGCTACAGTTATGGAAAGGATAAAGATGGAAAAAGTGTTTGTCATAAAATCTAAATTACAACCAAAGGATCAAAAAATTTTGCAGAGCTACCAAGATGTATTGTTTACTGGTTTGAAAGATTAGAAAGGTGAAATATTGTTAGAGTTTGCAAATAATTACCACCAATATAAGTAGAAAATACTTACAACCAATGAAATATTTTTTTTCAGAGAAGGGAATGGAAACCAAATATCGTTATTCTTTGATATGATCGACGTGGGCCTATCAAACATAGATATTAAACTGACAAAAAGATTAGATTGTTTAAAAATTACCACCCTATTTTTTTGAATTACATTATATAATTTTTAATTGTATTAAATATTGTGAGTTTATTTAATTATTAATTAATTTCAGCTACGTTAAAATGTTCGTTACTATCTTTAGCCGCTTTTCTCCCGTCCCACTCCTTGGAACGTAGAAAGACAGTTCCAAAAACAGACAAAACCATTTTTACAATTTTTACAAGTTTAACAACTTTTCATGTTTAGGTTATATCATTTTATAAAATACGCTACTCTAAACTCAAACTGCTTCCATACACGTATACATATATTTCGTACGATCATGATTGTACACTTAAGGGCACTTTATATTGGTCGGGACGATAAAAAATATTATCTGTTAAGCGACAATAAATCGTTGTCATGTTATAAGTTCCAGGACATCATTGAATGTGTGTAAACAAATTTTTACGACAGATAAAAATTGCCTTGAGTGTATGTATGTAAGCATATACGTATAAGAGAAAGTGAGACAAAATAAACTTGGCTCCCTAGCTGGTGCCAACCTCATGTCACGTTCCATATTCCAAAAATTTAATGTTGGCCCGACCGTGTCAGCCTACCTTGGCTGAACTTTGTGAGCTGGGTAGCCAAGCTTACATTNTCAGTAATTTTTGGAGTTATTTTTCAGTTTCAATTTTTAACTTTGCAGTTGTACTTTGCGAAAATTCGCCTATAACTGAGCAAGTTGACAGTACTTTTGATGATGAAATACTAGACCAAGGATGTAAGACATCACTATAGTTTTTAGAATCATAGGTACAAGTTTACTGATTCTGTTCCTTTTTTCTATACATTTCCAATGTTATTGGTCGAACTAGAAGTATTAACTTTTACAAAGTCTGTAAATGATGTGCTTTCCGAGACAATAACGTAAAAAAATAACGCATCGGAGAGTAATGTCACTTACAAAGTTACTATTTATGTGAATATGACAACCAACCGCAAAGTAACTTACAATAAACTTAGTTTTAATTAACACTAAAATTTAGTTAAAAACAATTTTACCCGGGAAATTCAAAGTTCGGCCGAATACGGGAGTTTTGTCACCCAGTCAGTCAGTTTCGGTGACAATCACATTGCAATTGGGATACGATTATCGAAGTTTCGTTCCACATGACAGTTTATTTATCATGTGTCTTCCCATCGAAAATAAATAANTTACCCAGTCAGTCAGTTTCGGTGACAATTACATTGCAATTGGGATACGATCATCGAAGTCTTGTTCCGAATGACAGGTTCCTCATCATGTGTCTTCCCATCGAAAATAAATAAATCACCAATACTGATCTCAATGACTTTTGGAAGGTATTTCAAGTATACTTAGTTTAAAATTTTCGTTGAAATAGAGTATTAACAAAAAGTTTACCATATTTCAAAGTAATGGAACATCTTCAGAACAGCATAAATTAATTTGTAGGCTTGGCAAGGATATTTTAGATGGCCTGAAATCAAGTTTGGTTAACAATGGGGCTGGAGATAAAAATTTTATGAGAAAGTTGTTTCAAGGTTTGTTTAAAAAAAATGTTTGTTGTATCACCAAGTGAAATAACTTATGCTGAACCAACTAATATACTTTACAATTTAACAGATTTCTCAGCTGCAAGACGAGCAAGCCAAACTACAAAGCAGTATCACCTCGTTCAAAATGTTTATTCGTATTATTCGGGAATCTACTAATGTACTTTTAGTGTACTTGAATTATAATAAAAAACAATTTAAAAAAAGTACCTTCTTTTAGAAAATTCACGGGTACTTTTTTTGTGATCAGTCGGTCGGTCGGTCGGTCGGTCCGATTTCTCTAGCATGTAGTCACATCTGTACACATTATATGGGTAATATATGTATACTTTCTTAAAAAACGGGACATCGAACCGACCAAATACGAAAAAAAAGTACCCAAGGTCACAAGAGACGTACGGTAAACATTTATTTATCTTGCTGACCTCTGATTGTTCGGAAACGGGATCATATAGTTATGGGGATTGTCCTCTCAACTTTTCAAAGCTGCATGAGGTCTGTTCATCAAGCACTGGTTTACTTGGCTGTGCACGACCTGCTTTTTGTATGCGAACATACTTCATGTGTGTATATATATATATGTATTAAGTGAAATAAGAAGACCGACTTGCCGGCGGAACATCCGTATTTTCTGGATATTCATGAGTGAAGCAAGAATGACAGAGAAAAAAGTTTTGTTTAATATCACAACTAGGTATTCAGTTTCTTGCAATCTTCTGTAAGTTCAATGAGAGTTGTCTTGTTATCAACGTAAGTACTGACCGATTTAGTGTCGAAACGTTTTTGTTGCATGAATTCGTCTCAAAACAAAAAAAAAAATTAGAATTTTAGAAAAGATGTGCGTGATGTACTTGCCAGTTCACAATACTTCCATTGGTTTTTTTCACACCGCGTTATAAGCATAATTAATTTATATGACTGGTAAAGGGTACATGAAATTTGCAATAGGAATACTTCTAAATCAGCCTTTAGCACAATAATAAACACGAAACCGGTGTCTAGTATCTTCACATGTAACAAATTAAACACTTACATGGCGATTATGATACGTGTATGTGGCTTCAAAAATTTTTTTTTTCATGCAGTGATTCAGTGTTTTTAATGTCTAATTATATAGTAAAATAAAAGTGCAGTCTGCAGTCATTTCGAGAAAAATTTTGCGTACAGCCCCCTACAGAGCACAGAGTCTATCCACAAATTCGAAGAAAAGTAATTTTCACGTGAAGAAGGAAAGTTCATACATCACAACAATTGGGGAACCCAAACAAAATTTTAATTTTGTACAATACTGACTGCAAGAATAATGTTATGATGTTTTAGTACCGTTACCTTAAATTTATCTAAAAATGAAGAAACAACTTCATTTTTTTAATACTTAATATTTTTTTTTACTGTGCAACAGCTTCCAAATTAATTTAAACAGTACCTTTTATGCATTAAAGTTTGCGACAACCACTGAAGAGTGCTTACACAAATAAAATTTTTTTAATTAATCACATAATTTGGATCACACTACATGTTAATTTGAAAATATACAGGTTTTCCAACATAATTTCTAAAGACTATCATAATCAGACTTATGTCGAAGAAGTCTCTATCATCTATTTTTACCCTCTCTATTCAATTTGAACTGTCATTCAGCAAATTACAAAATTTAACTTTAAAAAATAATGTATTCAATACTCATGTAACGTAGAAGACCCAATACTCGACGAGGCACCAATAGTCGATCAGTCCTATGCCTATGCATTGAAAACCTAACCTAACTTACATATATAGTCATACAAAATACTTGGTTGATCGACTACTGGTGCCTGGTCAAGTTTTACCTTAGTCAAGTTCTTGCAAAAATAAAAACTAAATTGTTTCATCGGGGTACAGAGAAAATGGTTGACTACCATGTTGTGTCCCTGACGATCACATATTGCATTTTTAATATTTGTATGTGGCTTACAGTAATATTTACACTTAAGCAATTTTTCATCATAATAATATGACAGTAGTTGTACAAAGATCACTGACCCACCATTTACTATTCAATAAAACTTAATACACTTTGTAACGCTGTACCCGGTTAGCTTGGCGCACTCACACCTCTACCCCGGGCCCAACGCTACAAGTACAATTGTGCAGCTCCGGCCTCTTTGGTTCGACCACCGTACCCCGGTGTCGTAACCCAAAGTACCCCGCACAGCTGTAGATTCCACTTTCTTTTTTTTCGATTTCACAAGCAGCCACTATTTTGCCCCCTAAAAGCCACTATCCGCGAACCCCAGCCAATACCTGCTTTGATCGAGGAGGGCACGAAGTGCACCTCGCGACTCAAATCACCAGATCGCGTAGCCACTAACTTAAACAGACGGTACTCACGGATGATTCCTTTGACCCCTAGCTTCCTTGCGGTCTCCTGTACCTGATGTCGGCGTCGGCCCCGGTCCTTCACCACCCTCAAGCCACCGAACGCACCAGCCAGCCAAGACCCAAGGACAGATTTCCCGGTCAACAGGACACGCGGGAGAGCTAGCCAACAACCCAAACTCGAAATTTGCGAAGATCTCACGTCAGCCAAGGAAACTCCAAGTAACAAAGCAATGTAGCAAAACTAAATCGAATACTGCCTCACCCCGCTTCCTTTCTCTAGCTCAAAACCTCGGAAATAATCTCTACCAGCCCTTTGATCGATCGCCTACCGTCGATCAACGATTTTGGATTAGCTAATTAATCAACAGCGCTCTCTTTTATTAAATTAAACATTCCTTATTCCTTACCAGCATAATATTTTGACCGGCAAATCGTGCCGGCGCCTCTAACGGTCTGGTCCGTATGTTTCAGACCGTTCCACTCCTTCAAAAGTGGAAGCGCCGTCACGAACCATTTACCCGCCACCAACCAATAAGCCACACCTCTCATATCTAAGTCACGTCAGCGCCGCTCACCAAGCGCGCGCGCACGACCCATGGCCTGAGAGGCAATATCCGATCACGCCGAGCACACACACCGGCACGCACATATGCAACTTAGGGATTTACCACAGCCAGGCCGCTGTGTGCGCGTGCTCGGCGCTGCGACTTCGTCGCAACCTAATAGTACTATACTCATTGTAACTAGAACTGTAGTTGTACTCATTTAGAAGTAGCAAAGGATATGGTTTTATGTATACAGAAGTTATTAAAATAGTATATTTACTTATATGTTCGAGCTGCCACAGTACTGTGGCCACCTTGAATCTTTAAAAATTATTATAACTTTTAAGTTCTAGTCCAGGCTAATTTTACCGTTGCTTTTCTTTAGGTAAAACCTTCCCGTTTTAAGACAACATATTTTTCCATGATTTTGGGACACTTTGGAATGTCACCGAACAATTTTTCAGTAAAAATTAGTAGGGCTCATACAACTCACATTAGATTTTAATTTTCAGTTAAAATTAGCATCTAGTGAAATGTAAAAATTTTTGAAAAATGTTTACGTAAAAAATTGTACGTTCTCGATGTACCAAAAGGCTCATCCCATAATCATTTGAAATGCTCATTATTGTATAAGAACACTTTTTTTTGCATATTTTAAACTTACTTCTAGAAACCTCCAAACTTTTTTTAACTTTTTGGATGATTTATTACATCAGGGTAGGGTGAGACAGGGTGAGACAGGGCAGGGTGGGACATTAGGAGCCCTTTTTCGCAGCCTCATCTTTTAAACACCATTACTTGAACGATATTTTATTAATGATCCTGAAAAAAATTTGTAACTGACATCTAAATAATCTTTCACCTTCACTTGAACATATTTAAAAAAATTTCAGATCCTCTTAACTGCCAGGTTGGAAAAAGTGGGGTCATCGGAGCCGTTTTGGGTGGGTCATTCAGAGCGGTGTTATCACTGCTGAAAAAAGTCAGCTGATAAATCAGATGACTCCTTATGCTAAATCATCAGCTGACTTTTCGACTGTGCAAAAAAGCAAGTTTCACGCGCTGAAAAAAGTCCTATCAGTGCCAAAAAAAAAGTCCGAGGAAAAACATTATATTTCCAATCATCAAAAATATGCGTTTTAAGACTTTGACAGTAGAATGAGAGAGGTAAATATTTCAATGTTTTGAAAATTTTTGATAGAAAAAATTAAAATTTCTGTTCGCTAGAAATAGTAGAAGTCCCATCAGTAGGAAAAAATACAAGTCCCAAAAACAAAAAATTATATTTAAGATTGTAAAAATTATGCGTTTTAGAATATTTACAGTAGAACGAGATAGGTGAAAATTAAGAGATTTGGAAAATTTTCGGTAGTAAAAATTACAAGGTCTGTGCGCTGAAAAAAGTTAAAGCCCCATTAGTGCGATAAAATACAAGTCTCGATGAAAAAAAATATTAAAATATTGTATTTATTAGCTCAAATGGATCTATTAAGAGTTGAAGTTGGAAAAGAACACTTTTGGACAATCTAACTCAATTCTAAATTCCCCGAAGTGCGAGCATTCACAATCAAAATTAAGAGTTTTGGTTGTCGGAACTTATAATTTTTTGTACTATAGGGACTTGTTTTTTTTTTCACTGTAACGATACTTGCAATTTACAAAGTGGGGAAAACATTACTTGAATGGACCATATCATTAAACTTTTTCCAACACACGGAATCAATAGTTCTTTTATCAAAAATTTTCAAACCGTTAAAATATTAACCTGTCTCATTCTGCTATAAATGTCCCGAAGTGCATTTTTTTGGTGATAGAAAATACTTTTTTCCGCCCTGGGTGGTTTTGGGAGGCTGTTACTTCCTCGGTCAAAAAAGCAGTTTTCCGGAACTCTTTCGAAAAGTCTCCTTTACGAACCTCGTTACGTCCCTCGCCTTCGTCTCGGGCCGGAAACCTCTCGGTTCGCAAACAGAGACTTTTCAAACTCGTAGGAAAACTACTATTTTTTCTCGGGACTTGTATTTTTTCGCACTGATGGGGTTTAAACTTTTTTCAGCGCACATACCTTGTAATTTTTACTACCGAAAATTTTTCAAATTTCTCAATTTTCACCTATTTCGTTCTACTGTAAATGTCCCAAAACGTATACTTTTGACGGTCGTGAATGTAATTTTCTTTCTCGGGACTTGTATTTTTTTGTACTGATGGGACTTAAACTTTTCCCAGTGAACGGAGTGTTTAATTTTTTCTATTGAAAATTTTTGAAACATAGTAATATTTGTGGCACCCCCCTGTCTTATTCTGCTTTAAATGTTCCGAACTGCATATTTTTGGTGGTAGAAAACTTTTTTTTTCCGTCAGGACTTGTATTTTTTGGCACTGATGAGGTTTAAACTTTTTCCAGCACACGGAATTAGTAATTTTTTCTATCGAAAATTTTCACAACGTTTGAATATTTATTTGTCTCTTTTTTTTTGGGCACTGATGGAACTTTTTTCAGCGCGTGAAACTTGCTTTTTTGCACAGTCAAAAAATCAGCTAACGATTTGGCATCAGGAATCATATGATTTACCAGCCAACAAATCAGCTGACTTTTTTCAGCAGTTATAGTTGATTTTTCTTTTTTTTCAACTACCTGACACAAAACATCGCCTTCTTTTTCGATTACTAAATTACAAATAGTTTACCCTAGTTTTAATTACCTCACAGTTTCCTTTTTTTTGTTTTAGGAAAGTAGCAGTATTTTACGTATTCTGGTAGTGCTTACACAATATTTGTTTATTAGTTTTTTACTATAGTTTGCATGTGTTGATCACATAAAGTGGCAGTTTAAACGGTCACAAATAATCAGTGATAATCTCACTAATTAGGCACTATTAGAATAAAGTTTACGTTCTGAGACTTTTTATCTGGCTGCCACGAAGATCAAAGTTTCAGTGTAATAGAAGTATGAGTGACGTCTATAAAAAAGACTGGGAGGAGTTGCATCGCTTTCGGAAATGGTTGACCGAAGATGAAGATGAAGTAAATGCCTTTTGCAAGGCATGTAAAAAAAAATTGATTCCATATAACTCTGCACTAACAAAGCACGGTGTAACACAGAAACATGGAAGAAATTTAATGGATTATCTTACGAAGGAAGAAGAGAAGAAAAGACAGTGGCAGATGAGAAATTTACCTACCACGAATAATGTGAAATTTAAGAGTTGTGTCGATGACGCACAAAAAAAATGAAATCCGAAGTAATTGAAGGCAACTGTACAGTAGAAAGCAGAATTTGTTCAGGACAGGATTCCTCCTCTCGGAATAAAAACAAATCAATACTATCTACGATTTATGAACCAACTGGTTCGATTCTAGGAATGGCTGATAACCAACAACTAGTGCAAAGTAACAATAATGTTTCTGACACAGTGCATAATATTAACGCAGATGTTGCTTCTACAGCATCTAACACACGCTGTAATACAAACAATGTGGATATTTACACAAAGGCAACTTTACCACAGGTTGACCAAAAAACGGCACAAAAAGGAGACGATGAAAATGCTGAAATGATGAGAGTCACCACCAACAACGTTAAAAACGGTGACAAATTAGTTAAAAAACAAGAAAAACATCGCAACAGATATAAGCCACAATTCCAAGATACTTGGTTGCAGGTAGACGAATTCAAAAAATGGCTTACACTGGTAGAAGGTGACATTTTTAAAGCAAATGCTTAGAATGTGAAGAAATATTTACTGCAACAATAAGCGTTCTAAAAAAACACAGAGATAGTCAACGTCACATTCTTAGCCAAAAAGCAAGTATAGAAGCTGTAATTGCAGAATTAAAAATAGCGGGTTTTATTATTGAGCACAACTTCTCTTTTAACCTTACTGAGAATTTAGTTCCATTTATTAAGCTTTGGTACCAGACTCAAAGAGTTTTCAGAATGTAACATTGGGTCGAAAAAAAGCCCACGATATAGTTGTTACTGCTATGTCTGTTGAGCATAAAAAAAACTTAGCAAAAATGTTGAAAGATAGTTAATTCAGTATTCTTGTCAATGAAGCGACGGATATTAGTAATAATCATTCAATGTGTATCGTTGCTTGATATTTTGACTGTGAAAAAAAAAAGTGTGTGAATCTTTGTGGGACGTGGTATACTTGTACGATGGAGATGAACATGAAACCGCTAATGCTGATAAGTTAGTAGAGTGTGTTACATCGTCGTTTGCGAAGTATAATATCCCTTTAAACAATATTATTTCATTGTGCTCAGATAATTGTAACGTTATGAAAGGTTGCAAAAATTCTGTATCAACCAAACTAAGAGAGATGAATCTGAAGATTCTTATAGTTTACTGTAATAAAAGTGCTGAATATGCAATGAAATTATTACCGTGTAATGATTTTGCCAGTATTTCCCATAATTATATTTCAGCGAGCAGTAAAATAATACACTTGTGGACAAATAAAGGGAAAATTGAAACGACTGGCAATACAAAGACCCACATTTTTACGCTGGTTGTCCCATTATGGTGCAATCCGCAGTATTGTACGTAGGCACACTGCATTAAGAATTTTCTTCGAAAATGAAAGATATAACAATCCAACTGATGAAAAAGTAGAACAGATACTTGTATACTTACAAGATCCAGTTATGACGTGTTATTTAACGTTTTTAGAGTCAGTTTTGGGACGATTGGCTAAAACGAAAGAAACATTGCAATCAATCGGACCACTTGTACCCAAAAATCTGGACCAAATGAGACAATTGTACACAGACATTTTAAATATGTTCATTAAAGAAGAATTTATAGTAGACACTGAACTAGGTAATGCAGTTCCAACAAATATAAAACTGTAAAAGAATTTGGATATGTTCATTGGTGCTGTAACAAGGACAGTTTTAGACGCAAGTGAAATCGATGATGACACTCAAATTGAGTTAAAAAAAACTTGTCAGCAGTTTCTTGTTGAAATATGTGTTGAACTCAAAAATCGATTAGATTTACAGAATGAAACTTTAATACATTCTCGATGTTTTCATCCAGAAAATGCTTTAAGCAAAAGTTTTCACGAAACTTACGAAGATCTCAATGCTGTATTCTTACAATTTTCGTTTATAGACAACGATGAAAGTACACGTGATAAAATAAATAAAGAATGGAAACATTTATTGGAATATGAATTTCTCCAAAATGAGGTAGATGTAATGGAAGCAGACGAGTTCTGGGCTCTGGTGAAGGACGTAAAGGAAGAAAATATTAATATTTTTGAAAATATTGCAATGTTCACACTACATGTTTTATGCTTTCCTAAATCTAACGCTTCAACAGAAAGAGTGTGGAGTCAATACACAATAGAAAAAAATCCATATCGGAATTGATTGAATTTTACAAGCATGAGAGGAATCCTTTTGGTCTCACAATTAATTAAAGGTGCTGGTGGTTCGCTTACTTATCAACCATCGAAGCATTTAATTGATGGTCTGACTAGTTCCAGATTAGAAAAAGAGAAAAATTTTAACGGAAATATCAATGACACTGACTTTGAAGAAAATATAAGAGATTGTCAATCAGTATGCTTTGATGAAAAAGAATGTATCGATGAGTATATACAATATGGAAATGTGGAAATCAATTCCAAGTTACTACAGCTTTGTCGTGACGATGAGCAGCTGTTTTCAAAAAAACATAAACACATACGAGAAGATTCTGACATGCTAATAATTAGCGTTAACGAAACCTGTAGTCCAGCTAAAATAAAAAGAAACTTAAAACACTCACAGAAGTCTTTGACACTCAAAAACGCAACAACCACTATACATCAGACATATTTATTAAAAACGAAATTACAATGCCTATTAATGAATTGTCTAGTGGATCAGAGGTAAGAAATTGCACAGAGAAAAAAATTAGCAGGATAATTTCTTAACAAAAACTAAATGCACAAGATGAAAATGATACTCAACTTGAAATCGCATTGGATCCAACGCGTTATGAAGGGTTTAATAATGTGTCTATTACCATTGGAAAGTACAAAGGAAAAACTAACCATCCTATGAAGGATCAAAGGCCGTTAAACGTGACAGGCGATCAAGCAACGTTGTGTCACGCAAATGAAATGACTTTGTTGTTTTCTCCCGAACACAATACTTTATTTGGTGCCACGTGGATTGATGGTGATGTCATCGATGCTTATGCAGAAATTAAATGAGATAAATGGAAAAACACAGTGGCTGTTCCGTGTCGACAAGCTTCATTGATTTTACGAGGAATGACAAATAGCAATCCTTCTCGAGACTGGGCTATGCTTCACATCAAAGAACAAATATCGGGAATTGTAATACTTCCGGTGTCAAGTGGTTCACACTTAATTCAGTGGAAACACATTCATTGCAGTAAAACGCGACCACTACAGTCTGATGAGTGTAATTGTGGTGTATACATCATGTATTACATGGATGTTATAGGGCAAGCGGTTCAATATAATCAAAACTTTGATCCCATGGAGCTTAGAAGTACAGTAGCCAAACAGCTATTAAACAAGTCCATCAAAAATAGTTGTTTAATGAGTTTCAGAATAAGAAACAGTGGGTTCATTGAATCTAAATTATGCCAACGATTCAGTTCACAAGAAATGCCTAAACAACACACAATTAAATGAAATGGAAAAATTTCATCTATGTCTGGTGTGTGGAAAAAATGTAAATCATAAAATAGAGGCATAGTTTGTCTCTATTTTGTAATATGAAGTACTTTTTTGTAAAAAAAAGTTAACCCAGGTTCACTGGTATTACTATCGTTGTATGTACAGTTGTACAACTTTTTAAAGGAGGATAGAAAAATATTTATTACAAACTGGTCTGAAATGACTGAGGAAGTTATAAAAGCAGTCAGTATTAAATGTACCATCTCATGTAGTTTTTGATTGACAGTAAAACGAGAAATAATTATGAGACAATAAAGTTCCAGAAGACTTAATGTAATTATGCTCTTTTGTTATTTTTAGAGTGAATTTAAACTCTTACATTATCTTAATACGAAGCCGCACATCTTTTTGAACGTGAATATTGTTTGCACAAAAAATTAGAAGACTATTTTCATATCAAAGATTTTATTATAAATTCATTTACTAAACTCTTATGCGAAGCGAAATTTGTGGCAAATAACAGTAAAAAATGTGTGGGCGTAAACAATTTTAGAATCTCACTCTGATGAATAATTACGTCAAGTGAACCTAGTTCTTTGTTGAATCTGGTAAAAAAACTACTATTTTCTGGTGTAGGGTGCATAAAGCATTGCATACAACCTGAAGCAGTCCAAACATCATATAAAGTCTTATCAATAATAAGGCCAACAATATTCACGCACAAATTGTTAGTAAGACGATATTGGTGTTACAATCAGGGAAACGACCCCATTTTCCTATGTAATGAGTGTCCTGTAACAATTAATGAATCACTAACATATGCATAATTGTAAGCAAGCGTATGTGTCTCTGTGATACTGATACAATTGTTCATGTAAGGCTTACATTTAAAAATTTTGATCATTAAAAACAGAAAATATTTGTCTGAAATATATCTTATATTTTTGCCTTATAAGCAGTCAAAGCTCTTTTTGACGCGTTCAATCCTGACTTAGTAACTTGACTGTGCCTTAAAGAATAATTGTCTTTGATTTAAAAATCGGCTTTGTATCATGCCATTCTTTCTTAATGTTAGAGGTTTAACCACAGGCGTACAGTAAAGGAAAGGGAAAGGGAAAATGTGGAAAAAAATAAGAAAAAAACCTTCAGAGTTACTGCGAACGATTTTATTGTAAAGTAGTTGAAAAATACAAGTATAAGGTTTTTTTTTTTTTTTTTAATGTTTTTCACCGTAACACGGTGTGAGGGTCAAAGTTATGGGTCCTCGATACTCTCGTTAGTTTTGTTAGTTAGTTATAAATTTGTTTTGATGAATTGTCAACGTTAAGGGAATAAAGGAATAGCGCCGCACATTTTTTGAAATAATTACGATTTTAAATTTTGCATTAAGATTACCGTTAGATTACGGAGAAATTAGATTAGTTTTGTTGAGTTTGCTTCGGACGCTCTCTGTTTACCATAGCTAGAGAGGCCGTTCTGTTTATTTACGTATTATAAATACGATTGTGTGTGCCTTTATACGAGATTACCTATACATTTGGAATGTATGGATAATTACGTTGTATTAAAAATAAGAGCATGATCATTTATTTTTCGTCTAAACCCATACACATCTCATTTTGCATTCTGGCATACCTAAAATATGGTAGCTCCATCATTTGTATCTTCATGCAATAAGCTGGATTATGAATATCTACTTGTTACGTACATTCGAGTACCAATAATAAAAACTTGATTGCAATGTAGTCGTATAAAAATGAAGTATAAATGGAAAAGTACAAACTTTTATAACTAATAAATATATTTTTATAAGTGTAATAATAGTGTTAAAATAAATGGATAAAGAATTTTAATAATTATTAAGTCCGTCCATTTTGTAGTTAGCTGCTGGCTTGGTACCCGCGAGCGGACAAATACTTTTTGGGTTTGATAGTGAACAGTACTTTTCCGCCTTGATCAACAGTTTCATCCAATGCAAAATAAAAATCTCCTCATTGTTTATTATGAATAATTCTTGGTTTATTTTTTTGAGTAACATAATAATTATCGTCTTTTTATTTTATTTTGGTTTTCTTTATCCTTTTCTTTTATACGTTATATCTTTTGAATTCGTCAGAAGACTTCACTGATTTCAATTCGAATTCCAAAATAATTTTGAATGAAAAAGCATGTTGTTAAAAACCAATGAGTAAATAGTATAGTTCAGAGTATCATTTTCTGAGCTTAAAAAACTCCACTTGTGATATGTAAATAATTATGATAAAAAAGTACGAATACATCTATTAGAGTATTTTTCATTATTTGATTTGGTTTTTTTTTTTATTATGCACCCCGGCATACAGTATGTGAAAAAATTAACATTATTCTTTTCAAAGACTTGGAAGAAAAAGAACCCATAATATATAATTTTTTTTTGTACATTGCTTTTGAACTGAATAAATTGTGTCACATGTTGAAGCAAAACATGGACGCCGATGATTGAACACTGCTAAATATTTAATTTAAAAATCCAGATAAAATTTGTAAAAAGGTCAAAAAGATTAAACGAAGTTTAAAAGCTCAAATACCACGCTATTTGAACGGAATATCATTTTTTGTCTGATGGCATATTTTAAATTGTAGATTTTTTTTAAATGGATTTTGATTAGGGGAAATAATAAAGAGATTGCAGGAGGTGCGTGATAAAAAAATCAAAATTTAAACATTAACAGACGTCGTATTATCCGTGTATGTACAACATGTCATTGTTTCTGTTAAAAGGAACAAGATCACCTGCATGAGGAAAATGAAGTTTATAGAGATAGGATAAAAGAAAAAGAAAAGCAGATGGAGGAAGTGAAAAAATGTTGCACGAGTATAAAGTGGAAAAAGACGATAATGAAAGGAAGATATGGGAAATGAAAAGAGAAAAAAGTGATGTAGAAAAAAGAAACGAAAAAAAAGAAAGAAAACTTTAGCAAAATTGGGAGCAAGAAAAAAAAAGGAGAGAAGAGCAAGCTTCAGCAGCAGGTAAAAATCTTATTACTAGGAGAGAGTGGGCCGTCTTCCGTATTATAAAAGTAAACGCTCGTTAAAACCATATTCCATGGCCAATACAGATAAAAAAAAAAAAAAAAGATCTTTGTTGAATATTGCAAAAAATAATTAAATAGATTTCAAGGCTCATTACTGAACCTGACACAATATATTTCAGTAATAGTTAGGTAGTTACAATAGACGTTTGCATCCTACGGGCGGGACAAATTTGGCACGAGCTGATTGAACCAGTTACGATGAGAAGAAACGTAATCTAGTGACCAACACGGAGGCGCAACGGTAGAGTTTCAGTTTCGTCGATCACCGAAGTTAAGCAGCATTTAGGGCGATTAGTACTTGGACAGGGGTGTCCGTTTAAGTTCACCGGTTCGCCACTGCTGTTAATTGTCGAGAGTCGATTAACTGTTTTTCTTACGCTTCATTAATCGTCAATGTGATCGGTAGGTGTGCATAAGTTAGTCCTGGTTTTTTACTTTAGGCAAATTCGGCAGTCGTTAAAAATTACTTTTTAATAATTCCCCTGCCCAATTGTTTAAAAAGCACTCCAGAATAAGAAATAAAACCTTAAAAATTTAACGTAACAGATTTTTGAACAAACAACATTATTTCAGCCGTGATATAATTTTTGTCATAAAACAACAAATTGTTTAGTCAAAAATAATAATTCATTTTCCTCACATGTAAAATTCTTTTGCAGAAAGTGCAAGTAGCCGCAGGGAACCCCCTCCAAATAACAAAAAAAATAAATAAAAGAAATTGAGGAGGTAGATTTGTACGGTATCGCAAAATGCGGGAATTTAGTAGGAGCTGCTTCCAAATGGCGTCAGCGATAGATGTCAGATTCAGCAATATGATGAGAATGCAAGAGATGTACTTGCGAAACATGTACGGTTAAGCTCTTGCAGGAGCAGAAAGGTCCCAGGGCAAGTATTTTGTAATTTTCGTAAGACTACTTAAATCTGCCGAAAAACTCTCCCCTGCCAACAAAATTCAACAAAATTATTAGGCCGGCGGAAGTAGAAAAAACGCGTATGTAATTACGCACATATTTTAGAGCACTCTTAGTTTTTGATGCCGTGAGTTGAATACTTTCATTTTGTTAATTTATTATCAGTAATACAAAAATAGCCTTCCCAACTGGTACACAATCATTTAAAACTTTTTATAATTTTGCACTTAAGCGGGCCATATTATTTTTTTTTCATCCATGCCAAAGGGTGCTTAAAAACTGGATCGAGCTACTGTATATTGGAAATTTTTAAAAAATGATTGTTTTTTAGTAATATCTAACTAAATTTCTTTTTTTTTTTTTACATGGGGTAGCGCGTAACGTAATATCGACCGGCATGATCAAATTAACAAACCGTTTAAAGTAATTGTATGAAATAAAAAATTTCGTACAGTTAAAAAAAATTTTTTTTCCTGCATTTTTTTATTTTGAAGTTGACAATTGCTTACACATTTATAAGAAAGTGCGATAAAAATATTCGTTCTACCATTTTTTCAAAAAATTTATCCAATTGTTCATGTATAATAATTTGTTTAATCAATTTGTTGATTAGACCATGGCTATCGATGTAACACACAATAATATTTTCAATATGAAGTAGCTCGATCCCATTCTTTAGCACCGTTTTGCATGTTCTCTAAATTTGAAATAGTAATAAGTATACAACTTTTTCAAAATAGTGCATATGCACTGTAAAATAATAAATATACAATATTTAAGCAGTGAAACAGTTGATTTGATCATTTTAAAGATGTATACTTATAAGTTATTTGAAATACTGAATATTCACTCCAAAATAGTGAATATTCACTATTCTACCAAGTTATCGTTTCACTATTTCAATTGGTTGTAAAAATTATTGTTGGTACTACTTGAAATAATCTGTACAAGTTGTGCAATTACCTTTATTTGGATTAAGATCGTTTATTGGATTGCTGATAAATAAATAAAATTAAAATTTCTATCGATTGGGTGCGAATAAGCGACCCTCATTTTTCAGTACTTCGCTAGTGAAAAAAAGCTTGTTCACTTACGCAAATAGTGAAATTTTTACAATTTCAAATTTAGAGAGTGGACGAAAAATAACATCGTCCGCTTATGTACAAAATTATAAGTTTGAAATGATTATGTACCTGTTGGGAAGGCTATTTTGTCATTACTGAGGATAAATTAACACAATGTATGTATTTATTTAATTCATCATATAAAAAATTTAGAGCGTGCTTAATTGATACTGATACACAAGTAGCGAAACATAAAAAAAAAATTGGCTTTTACTTATACTAGGGCGATTATTTTTTCTTAAAATTTGTATAAAATTACCGGCAACAAATCTGTGAAGATGACATTATGATATACCCTTTAGTTTTCGAGATATTGAAAATAAAACCATATACCTTTGAAAAATTGCAGATTTTTCAGACAATAATGGGGGGGGGGGGAGGTTCCACTAATAATAATACATAAATCCACTAAAAAATCATAAAATTGAGGTCTTGGAAAAAATGTGTGTGAAAAATGAGTCGATTTAGACGACGGGAAGCGGTTCAAATGGCAATAAACATTTAAGCAAATTTTAATAAAAAAAAAAAATTTATCATCGACAAATGAATATTCTTCGATACAAGTTTTTTGTATGTTTAGAATCATAAAATCCGTATTCGCTCAAGTTTTACGTCCATTCACTGTAAATCCAAGTGTCTTACAGTACAGGTTTAAAGCGTGTAGTTGAAATATTCTCATTTTTATAAAATTCTGTACGGTTATGTCAATAAGAATTTTAAGAATAACCAAATCAATGGTGCACCAAGTAGTTCAAAAGTTGTAATAAACTGGACAAGTTTTAATAGGAAAAACCAATATAAGAAGACTGTAGAGTTGATAAACTTAGCTGTCACAGATTTAACACACCTAAAAGTGTGTACAATCTGACAGAAATATTTTACTCTCTACTTCTTGTGTCAATCGGTGAAGAAAAAATTGTTTAGTTTACTAGGTTTGACGAAATAGTTTACAAGGCATCAGTTTAGTTTTTCTTAATACATTTATCAACAATAGGGCACTGCATGTTGTAAAAATATAAATTTTATCTACACGCTTTAAACGCGTAATTTAACACACTCAGAATTTCTTGTGTTGGAGTTTACCGTTCAAAATAAGGAATTAATTGAAATTTTGCGATTTTCGACTGTAATTAGTCATTATTCATACCAATAATAGATCAAACTTAATCAAACTGGTGGGAAAATCTTTGAATTTATTTCGTAAAATGCACGTGCTTTAGCCTATTATTTTATTAAATATGAAATACTGCTATATCTTAACGTAGCAAAAAAAAAAAAAAAAAAAAGAAAAACAATGTGACAAAATTAAGCATTTTTTAATGTATTTCAAGATAACTGTGATGATGAGATGTTAATATGGTTTTTTTAAAAATAAAGATATAAATTTTTTGTAAATACTCTGTAAATAATAGTGTTAAAAAACTCGTACAATAAACTTCAAAACGTTTTTATCGTGTAACTTTATTATTCATAATTGTTTTAAAGGGATTTAACAGATAACGTACAGGGGATTCTAACTTTATAGTTTACTTACTTTTTTCGTAATTCTCAGTTTTAATGTTTTAATACATTGTAACAAATTTCATAACAGCATCCTTCTTATTTCTTGCATAGTTTCAAATTGATTAATTACTGCAACAGTAAAGTAACAATTAAACGTATCTTATTTTAAGAAGATTATAACGATACAAAAAAAATGGAAACAAGTGTGAGGATATGTTATTAATTGATCACCATTTGGCTTATTTTTGGTACTTTCGTACAGTTGTAATACTGTCGTATTTCTGTATGTTAACATCGAGAAATATCAACTGTTTAGGAAAATAAAAGCCACGTTTATCTATTTGTAATTAGTTTCTTATTCTTTACCATAATCTCGTAAATTGTACAATATATTGAATCTACAGTTTTTTTCTAAATATTAATAGAAAAGTCTTAATGATGAACCATCAACTCATTAATTATGAAATTCACAATCGATTCGAGTCTTAGTATTATTTACATTTATTAGGAAAAATTTTGTTTTCTTTTATTGATCGGAATGTACGTGTCTACGAATATTTTTCTTAGGACTGTAAATCTTGGTACTTTCTTTATTGGATAATCCCTTTTTATTTGCTAATGAATAAGAACTTTTCGGGTTGATGCTAAAACAACTGAGCTAGAGAACAAGAAAATGTTTCACGTAATTATTGCACTTTGTTCATAAAATAAAACACAATTCTATAAAACTAATTTCATGAAATTAATACCTTTTTGTAATCTGTTTTTTCATTAACAAGACCATTAGATGCAGGAACAAATTTAATACCATATTCATTATTGCCTCCTTAAGATTTTAATGCCACACTTGGATCAACAGACTCTTTTAAAGTAGATTTTTTGACAAACTTTATTTTTGGAAGAGCTTTAGCTGGTAACCAAGATTTGATTATGTTGAATGTGGCATTTAGTATCCATGGCATCTCTAGTATAATAATGTAATTTAAAAAGTTAGGGTAGTAATTCTTGAACAATCCAATCAAATATTTTNTCTTCGTTGCAATGTAGTCGTATAAAAATGAAGTATAAATGGAAAAGTACAAACTTTTATAACTAATAAATATATTTTTATAAGTGTAATAATAGTGTTAAAAAACTCGTACAATAAACTTCAAAACGTTTTTATCGTGTAACTTTATTATTCATAATTGTTTTAAAGGGATTTAACAGATAACGTACAGGGGATTCTAACTTTATAGTTTACTTACTTTTTTCGTAATTCTCAGTTTTAATGTTTTAATACATTGTAACAAATTTCATAACAGCATCCTTCTTATTTCTTGCATAGTTTCAAATTGATTAATTACTGCAACAGTAAAGTAACAATTAAACGTATCTTATTTTAAGAAGATTATAACGATACAAAAAAAATGGAAACAAGTGTGAGGATATGTTATTAATTGATCACCATTTGGCTTATTTTTGGTACTTTCGTACAGTTGTAATACTGTCGTATTTCTGTATGTTAACATCGAGAAATATCAACTGTTTAGGAAAATAAAAGCCACGTTTATCTATTTGTAATTAGTTTCTTATTCTTTACCATAATCTCGTAAATTGTACAATATATTGAATCTACAGTTTTTTTCTAAATATTAATAGAAAAGTCTTAATGATGAACCATCAACTCATTAATTATGAAATTCACAATCGATTCGAGTCTTAGTATTATTTACATTTATTAGGAAAAATTTTGTTTTCTTTTATTGATCGGAATGTACGTGTCTACGAATATTTTTCTTAGGACTGTAAATCTTGGTACTTTCTTTATTGGATAATCCCTTTTTATTTGCTAATGAATAAGAACTTTTCGGGTTGATGCTAAAACAACTGAGCTAGAGAACAAGAAAATGTTTCACGTAATTATTGCACTTTGTTCATAAAATAAAACACAATTCTATAAAACTAATTTCATGAAATTAATACCTTTTTGTAATCTGTTTTTTCATTAACAAGACCATTAGATGCAGGAACAAATTTAATACCATATTCATTATTGCCTCCTTAAGATTTTAATGCCACACTTGGATCAACAGACTCTTTTAAAGTAGATTTTTTGACAAACTTTATTTTTGGAAGAGATTTAGCTGGTAATCCAGATTTGATTATGCTGAATGTGGCATTTGGTATTCATGGCATCTCTAGTATAATAATGTAATTCAAAAAAATAGGGTGGTAATTTTTAAACAATCTAATCTTTTTGTCAGTTTAATATCTATGTTTGATAGGCCCACGTCGATCATATCAAAGAATAACGATATTTGGTTTCCATTCCCTTCTCTGAAAAAAAATATTTCATTGGTTGTAAGTATTTTCTACTTATATTGGTGGTAATTATTTGCAAACTCTAACAATATTTCACCTTTCTAATCTTTCAAACCAGTAAACAATACATCTTGGTAGCTCTGCAAAATTTTTTGATCCTTTGGTTGTAATTTAGATTTTATGACAAACACTTTTTCCATCTTTATCCTTTCCATAACTGTAGCAGACTCCATGTTCTAAATAGTCCATTCTAACGTTGTTTTCAGTAATGTCTAAAAAAAAGAGCATTAGTGTTTTCAAATTATTAGTCTGATAGACTTTAAGGATGTCAGTTTTTTCTGTCGAAAGAAATATTGTTTCAAATAAAAAAAGGAAAATAATGGAATAAAAATTATATTTGTGGAATGAATATCAGTACCTCATGGAGTATGTCAACATTTTGCGCAAGAATAACAACCATATTATAATCAAGGCTGACTTGCCCACACTGCAAACCAACAGGGAACCTCTGCAATTTTCTCAGACTTGATTTTATCACCCTCAATATGGGTAATGCAACTGGCAATACCAACAGCTGTAACATCTCCATTGTCAAATAGCACTCTCTGCTTGATGTACTTCTTATCGCTTGTTGTATCAATGACTATACCAACATGTTTTGAGTATCATCAATAAATATATATAAACATTCACTTATTTGAGTCTCTATCACTAAATTCTTCATGGCTCGACAAATTCACTTAAGTAGGAACCTGTCAAACTTGATTATGTTGACAATGTTTACTCTTTTGATAAAAATTTTCTGAAATTAAATGAAAAATACACCCATAACCCAGCAGCAGATCAATTAACCTAATTCAGAAATAGTGATATCCTGAGTGACTATATCATCACCAAGAAAACAAATACTCAATCCAGCAACTGTCATCATCAGGGCGATAAATATATAACACTTGAATTTAGTTGAGAGATAACAGAAAAAAATTTTTTTTTACTATATATTTTTTATGGGTTCTAAGTCCTTATAGCTCTAAAAATAGCCCTTTTCGGAAATTATAGGGGAGAAACTACAAATCAACGGCCCCTTAGGGCCAGCGATTATTTTATGACTTAAGGAACGCATGGTACTTTTCAGCATAATTATATTCCTTACACTTTTTACAGCTTCTCATTTGACCAAATAAATTGTATGGATTCAGAATAAATATGTTTTTGATAAGAAAATTTTTGTTTTAAAAGGGTTAGGAGTAGATGTAAATTATTTTTTACTGAAAACGTTTTATATTACATGTCAACACACCACTGTTAAGGCCGATGGTTTATTGACAAAATATACCCTTGGACGAGCAAGCATCAGGGGTTAGCAACTTAACCCAGCTTTTAGTCTAGTGAGTCTATTGAAAAGCCCAAAATAATATCTATCACACTCAGTTCTGACATTTCTGCCAAAGTGTAAATAAGTAATCAATTCGCTGTTTATAGCATTGAGTTATTTGTATTTAATTTGGAGGGCTAAAAAATTCCTTTTTTAAATAAGTATATTTATGGTTGGATACTGTTACTCACAAGGACGACTCAGAAAAAATTAAAAAAAATGTTTTTATCTATTTTTATTATTCAAAACTTTTATTTTTCTTCAGAAGATTTCTAGGGGTTTTTAATAGAGTTGCCGAAAAAAATTTTTAATGGTATATTACATACTTAGAGCAGAGATTAAATTAATCATCGCTCGTGTGGCTAATTTGAGCCCGAGCCGAAATCGAGGGCGGTAAAGATACACAAGCAGTGATACTTTACGTGCTGCTCGAAGTAAGTATACGATTTTTCTGCATATTATTACTTAAATAATTTAGTTTAACTAGATTTATTTATTGATTTATTAATTAATTTTACTACGGTATAGAACGCAAAACAATAGTAATGCTATTGCAGTTGTAATTTTGCAAAGATTACGCTTGTACCTGTTCACAGGCCGGTAAAATGTAGAAACAAAAAAAAAATATTAAATTTACTAGCTAATTCTTTTGTAGCAATACTAGTACTAATGTAAGATTTATTTTTTATCTATGATTTTTAAAGATGAAAATCTAATCTATTATACGTAGTACGTAGTTTTCTTTATTTTATTTTTTTCTTTTTTTTATCTATATACATGTAATCATTACCATTTAACTTTTCAATTAACCTTAGTTATAGAGTAATAGTTTCTCGTATCGTTTACCCAATCGGAAATGTAAGCTTGGCTACCCAGCTCACAAAGTTCAGCCAAGGTAGGCTGACACGGTCGGGCCAACATTAAATTTTTGGAATATGGAACGTGACATGAGGTTGGCACCAGCTAGGGAGCCAAGTTTATTTTGTCTCACTTTCTCTTATACGTATATGCTTACATACATACACTCAAGGCAATTTTTATCTGTCGTAAAAATTTGTTTACACACATTCAATGATGTCCTGGAACTTATAACATGACAACGATTTATTGTCGCTTAACAGATAATATTTTTTATCGTCCCGACCAATATAAAGTGCCCTTAAGTGTACAATCATGATCGTACGAAATATATGTATACGTGTATGGAAGCAGTTTGAGTTTAGAGTAGCGTATTTTATAAAATGATATAACCTAAACATGAAAAGTTGTTAAACTTGTAAAAATTGTAAAAATGGTTTTGTCTGTTTTTGGAACTGTCTTTCTACGTTCCAAGGAGTGGGACGGGAGAAGAGCGGCTGGAGATAGTAACGAACATTTTAACGTAGCTGAAATTAATTAATAATTAAATAAACTCACAATATTTAATACAATTAAAAATTATAATCCGTCAATTATTCCAGTAAAAAAATAAATTACTTTACTTTAGCAGTACAATAATTGGTTACTTTTTCATACCTTTTCAGAGTTATATTTTCTGCACTTATTTTTTTACGCTAGTTCCCTACCTAGATCCCAGCTAGCCACACGTTTTGTCGATACATAGGGCACTGTACAAAAGCAAAGCCGACGTAGATTACCTCGGCTGCCAAGGTAGTCCCGAGCTATCACCGAGCTTAGATTTCCGATCAGGTATTCATTGCATCATTAGTTCCATAGTTTTTTGTCCTTTGTTTTTAGTACAAACGTTTTCGACATTTTCAGTAATTGCATAATTTTTTTTTTGTTATGCTTTTTGAATGCAACATATTTTTGTTATGCTTTTTGAATTCATACATGATTTTTCTGAAGCGAACCCCGTTGAAATTAATTTTTTAGGGCAAATAGCTTTTCAATAAGAGGCCATTAAAAATACGTTCCAAACTACCCGTAAATGGAGTTGAAAGGTTAAGGTGCACCTGGATGAACGCACAGCGTTACCACATTTTCATTGAGCTTACTTAGTAAGCGATGAGAACTGTATACATGGGTATATCTATGTGCACGCAAGAGCGTCTGCTTACTGCTAGTAAAGTTAAAGTTATAATACTTGTTTATACATCAAGCGAAGACTAGCAAAAAATATGTGTGTACGCTCTTGCTGTATGTAAATATAATGTGCTCTATAAAAGGATATAATACCGTATTCCATCACAACAGGCTGGTGTTTATTTGCTTATCATGCAAAGTAATTATAAGCAATGAATTAAGAAAGTTCGTACTGTCACCTATGTGTCACACCTTTGAACAGACCAATTAAAAAGAAGACTCGTGAATGGATAGTGAAAGAGGAGTTATGAGCTGGTTATACACTTTGATTAGCAAATTAAAAAACAAACAATCGGCATACCTTTTGTGTGGTTTGTAAACTTCATGTGTTGAAGATTGTTTAAGAATGTCATAAGAATACCCACCAAGTACTCGCCTAGTACGTGTCTATTTCCGTTAAATACACACCATAGGCCCAAGACGTTCCACCTAAGTGCCATTGAAGTAAGCGGCAAGTGCCCACCAAGACCTCGGCAAGTACCCACCAAGTACCTCAGAAGTACCCGCCAAGTGCCCGGGGCATACCCACTAAGTAAGGGAGAGGGGGGCGGTACGGACACTCTACCTGTAAGCAAGCTCTTGTTAATAGTACTAATCGTCAATACAAATGATGTAGGGTACTTTTTAAAGAGAAAGGTCTAGAGAACAACATATGATAAAATTTAAATCAAATTAAGCACATAGTGACACTGAAAAATATACTACATTACACGTCTAAAAAAAGGACAGTCTGCCCCCCCCCTACGGGGGAGGGAGATCTCAACGTCGGACACGATGAGCACGAAGAGTTGGGTAAAAAATTCTTTGAGGTTATAAGGTACATATTTAATTAAAAAATCGTGGAGCTAAGTGTTGATCAATATTTTTATTAATGAAAATAATGACACATAGATTTATTTTATTTTACAACCTTTTTTCATCTTATTTGATAATATCACTTTGATTTCGTTGAGAGATTCAATTACTCTTTAGTATTGAAATAATCTATAATAATGTATAAATAATAATAATAAATAATTCTAATTGTTTGACTTTGAGTTTAAAAACAAATTAAAATAAACTAAAATTTTCGCAAGGTTCATCAAGTGCTTTGTCAAGCTCACCAGTTTTAGATTGCACTACAAAAGTACCCAAGGGAAAAGGATCGTTAAAAATCGAATAATGTGAAATGTTATTTGGAGTTTTCTCTTGATTGACAGTAGTTAATGGCTGCCTGGGCAATACATTATCAGCAGGCATCTTTTGAGATGATTTTTTGTGCAACTCTACAGGTTTTTTCAATAACACATCAGACTTGATTGTCATTTTGCTTCCCTTCTTCTCCTTGGGCTCTTTTTTTACTCTAACTTTCTTTACCGTTTTTTTTGTGTCTTTTTTTACTCTAACTTTCTCTACCGTTTTTTTTTTTGTTTCTACTTTTAATTTTTTATTTTTATTCGTGTTCAACTCATCAATATAAGCATCGCTTGTGACAATCGCTACAGCTCCTCGCTTTCTACTCACAAGAGTCTTTGCCGGCTGATTTTCAATGCTGTCAGAAAAAATAGAATTTTTATTGGGTATGTCACTTACACTTTGATTTTGAGCTGCAGTTGATTTATCTTAACTTTCATGTTCATCAACAGCTGTTTGCTAAAATAATGTTTATTTAAGTAGCCTATTAAACACTAAGTTAAAAAGTTACAACATTACTTACAAGAAATGATATAAAATTTTTGATATGAGAGAGAGGAACTTCCATTGTTGGCTCCACTGGCGAACAAGTCTCCAATATAGGCTTAGTAATGGATGATGATACATGATGCACATTTCTTGTAGTCACATCGGAAGTCGAGGATGAATTTGAGTGACGATCATTAGATTTATTGCTGCCAGTTGACTCACTCATAATGGTGTCGATTGTTTCTTTATACAAAGACGCGTTACAGGAATCTATAATAAAAATATCATTTGTATTAAACAAATACTATTTTTTTAAATTATTTTATCAAAATATTTACCCGAATTATGAGTGGAGTCTGAAGTATCAGAAAAGTAGGAATTAAAAACTGAATCATTGCATGGCCAAATACCGGTTGTCTTAAAAGCATTGACGGCCGTGTCTATTTTACATGCTTTTTGCCAAGCTTTGCCAAAAATTCCAAACACATCTTTCATCTGGACTTGGGAACGACTTCGCTGAAACTTGTTCACCTCCTCCGCATAATAGTAATTCAATGGCTTCATGAAACCGACGTCAAGTGGTTGCATTCGATGCGTGCAATGTGGCGGGAAGCATAGAACAATGATACCTTTCTCTTTACCTAACTCTGCCACTTCAAGATTTTTCACATGAGAGCAGTGTCCATCCAAAATCAACAACACTGGGTTCTCTAGAGATGCTTTTGAAAATTCAATGAATTTAATGAACCATTGAGTAAAAACATCTGTTTCCATCCAGCCACTTTTCCGGAAAACAGCCCAAGATCCTACTGGTTTATCGTTAAAAAACAAGTCGTTTGGCTTAACCCGAGAAAAAATAAGCATCGGTGACATGAAGGCACCTGCTGCAGACATGCACAACTCTGCAGTGACAGTCTCACCTCGTTCAGCAGATATTTTTCCTCCAACCTGATGTCTTCCTCTTTTGGCAATGACTCTCGTATCAGACTTTGGCACAATTGAAATGCTAGTCTCGTCAACATTCCAAATGTTAACAGCACTGATCTCATACTTTTCTAAAACTTCTTTCAGCAGTAAGAAAAACTCATTAACACTGTATTTATTAAATCCATTAGCCCTTGCTGCAGATATTGGCTGAGCTTTTCTATTGGAAAGCTCATGCCTTTTCATGAAACTGTGCAGCCAATCTTTTCCTGCGAGACCTGAAAAGTAATGTAAAAATGAGAATATTCTTAAATTCTCAAGTCACATTACAGGCTGAGATGAATTATTGATGTTTCAATTGGTACATTACAAGTTTCTGATTTGAAAGGATGTGTTACACCAAGTTTAATGGCAAAATTGTAAGCTAATTGCCTTAGCTCCATTGATGACAGCACCATCAATCTTTTTTCCATGTCAAGCACGTAATCGCAAAGAACTTGTTCCTGCTCATGAGAAAATACTTTTTGGAACCCTGAATAATATTTATACTATAAATAAAAATGTGCACAATTTATTTAAATATTTTAATCTATTGACTTACCAACACTCATTACACTTGGATTTTTTAATCTTCTTCCAAGGGTCGTTCTAGGTACACCGAACTTAGTAGCGGAAATTTTTATCGATTTACCACTGTGTACATAATCAACAGCCAATTGCAACTGACCATCGATCCACCCTCTTCTCTCACTTTTTCTTTTGTAATTACTGACCATCCTAGTCATTGAAATTTTAGCACAAGTTGAAAAAAAAACATCCTTGGAAAACGAAAAGTTGGGTTAGAAAATCGTAAACAGTCGGCTTGACACTATAGTCGCCACTAGTCGCCGTGCTCATCCTGCCCTTCCCGCTGATGTCCACCCTGCCCCCTTCATGTAACTTTTTAATTTCAATATAACTTTTATTCTGCATGTCGTACGATAATAATTCGAGTAGCTGATGAAAGCTCTTGAATGGCACTTTTTACTGCAATAAAATTTGAAACCATGTATTACATAATTTTCCTCCAAAAAATGCTTACAAATTTTCGACGGGACTTTTATTTCAAGTTCAAATTTTCTAATAATTCTAATTACTTAATTATTACTTTTTCAGTCGAAAAAAATTTTGAAGATTGAAGCTAAGCTATTCATTAACAAGGAAAAAAAATCCACAGGCTGAAAAGTAATTTATTTGATTGTAATCCAGGGTGACAATTTACCCGCCGAACCTACTCTGCCCGCCTCTCCCTTTTCCACCAAGTGCCTGTTTACATTCCGTTAAATACACACTATGGGCCTGAGAAGTTCCTGCTTATCAATAAGCTACGCCAAGGATGTACACGCCACCAAATGTTTGATGGTTAACGGGGTACGCCCAAAAAAAATCGCTCCACACGCTGTTCTCGGGAAATGCTACCGTTACACATCAGCCTGTGTTCCTCTTTTTTAGCTCTGTGTAGTATGTACATAAATATTTGTGAGCAAAGTTTTGTCTTATGGTTAGAGAATTGTCTAATATAAAATTATTTTTGATCATTTTTAGTATTCTTTTTTAAATTCCTTGTACCCTTGTCGAGTATCGGAGTGGGAGTGTGCTTCTATGTGAAGTAAATTAGACTGATTTTGTATTTAACACTCTTAAATGTATTTATTGAATAGAAGCACCAAATTAATATTTTTGATGCAAACACTTTACTTTTCTGAGGTAAAGATTCGGAACAATCGAAACGAGAAGTAATAGGAATAATCGAGTTATAAAGAACGGCAGTAAATTGATCGTTAAAGTGCGCGTGTAAAACTTTTAAAAGAGGCGTATGTGTATGCTCGTGCAAAGGTGCGTGCATCTTGCTCAACGACTGAGTACGAACTGGCTATAACATCGCGCAGCTACATCTAAAGAGAGCAAGCTGCTGCCTACTTTACACAGTTATTGACTAACTAAAGAAACGCGGTGCATTGCGATTGGATGTCTTGAAACTCTGTGTACTAGTGGCTGATTGGTAGATTTAATCAAGCGCGTAAACTTAAATTTTAGGATCTCAATATTGAACAACCCTTTTTATTACACTATTGTAAGCTTCTCTTCATGCTATTGTTCTATAATTCGCTATTTTATAAAAAAAAAGTGTTAAAAGATTTTTCTAATATATTGTAATCCATGCGTTTAGAAAATTTTGTAAGAAAAGTCAATTGAATATTTAGTTTTTTTCACTATTTATTCAACATTTTTGTCCTATTTTTAGTTATGATCAAAAATCATACTTGTGATACCCTACTTTTCTATTGTCTTTTTTCTAGTTATCTTAATATTGCTTGGGACACTATCACAGTAGTTTTCAAAAGTCATAAATACTGTTTTTCCTATATTTAAAGATTGTTTGTTTAATGCCAGCCATTCAGCCATAAGGTTAAGCTACTCATTTATTTTACTTTGAATTCCATCCCATGTGTTTTCTGTAAAAATAATAGCCGTGTCGTCAGCGTAAGGCAAAACAGAGTTATGAAGATTAAAAAGTCATTTATGTAAATAATAAATAGCAGCGAATTTAAAATTAAAATCTAAAATCCATGTTGATTGTGTAATACATATATTAAAGATATAAGCCATAAATTGACAAATGTAATTAGACAGTAATTTTAGCACCTTAGAATTCATTCCACCTATTCTTTTCCATTAATTTTTATTTTCTAGGTCGCATACTGTAGCTTGTACTGTATGTGTATTAAGTAGGTAGTGTGAAAATTGTTTCTTTGCTCACTGCAGGTAGACGTCTTATTCAATTTTTCAATTTTATAATTTTATCGCTTAATTCTCACCTATATTACGGAAAAACGTTCTAAAACAATTTGTAATTGTTGCTAAAGTAATACATGCTTACCTTCGAATCATACTCTGATTATTCCTGTTTGTGTTTGCTTGACACTTAATATTATTTATACGATGTTTCACGTGTTTAATTATAGTATTCATTGCTTTGTTGGACTTATTCATTAATTGTACTGTATTCCAATTAACAGTTTCAGCGATTGAATTAAGTTTATTGTAACTGAAATAAAACGCATGATTTTTTTTAGTACTGTTTCGGGCTTTGTTTATTTTAACAAATAATGGAAAATGATAGGGTGTTGGAATCTTCAAGTCTTAAGTTATTGCTTCTATAGTGTCAGTTTTTATTAAAATATTGTTACTTCACAAGCCAGTTCCATTATTATTTGATGGTTTGGACGTACCAGTTAAACCCGGATAATATCCATAGTAAAATTAAAATTTTCAATTAATAAATAATTTTTTATAAATTCTTTT
>NW_019379474.1:1201592-1221825 GCF_000648655.2 Copidosoma floridanum
AAAAAAAAAAAATAAAAAAAATAAATAAAAAACAAGCAGAGGGTTAATATTTTTGAAAACACTGCACTTCGTGTACTTACTGCAACTACTTATGCATGTGAACGAACCTTTTTTTGGCAGAGAAAAATGATCAAGGAGAAAAAAGTCAAGATTTTCGTTTGAAGTCTAGGCTATGAGTCTTGCTTTTTTGAATAGGTAGCTCCTCTCTACGTTGCTAAACTAAACACAATTATAATTTCACAAGGCCGATGTTTATCATTAGTTTCAGACTTTAAGATATTTTTTAAAATACCGTGAATTTTCTCTTCAAATTAAATTGTTTCAAAGCTTAAAGTATACTTTTTTAATTATTGTGATTATACCCATTATCCTAATTGTACATAAATGTTAAAAGTGTGTAGTATAAAATTTTATTAATTTGTATGTACTATGTAGCCTAATCTTGTATAAAAAAGTTATCATTAGGAATACTAAAATATGCTGTTTAGCCTTCTTTTTATGACTTTATACGAAATGTTAATATTTGAATGAAAAATTGTTTTACTTTCATTATTTAATTTTTCAACCATTAAAATAAAATAACTTCCACAAACCTGAAACGCTGCTGGACCATTTGAGAAAGTTCGATTGCCTCTGTTTTGCGCCACAAATTATAACCATCAAATCGCGTTAATTTAGCAATATTTATTGATAAATAATGTTTGTATTCGTTAAATTGATTTATTATTGCACTTATTTCATCATCTACGCCAAGTTTTGAGAGGTCAATAGATTTCTTGAATCTATATAATTCTTCAGTCATAAAAAACCTAGAATAATTTAAAAATAATCATGCTTTTTTTCAGATAAATTTTGTAAGTTATAAATTAAATTTGTAAAAGCTTCCGTTTCATTCAAATGACTAGCATGACATAACTACATAATTTTTAATAACACCATGAAATTTTAGAAAAATTACTTTCAGTCCATTAGGATTTATAAAACTGTAACAATAATTACAAGAACAGAACAAGAAACACTAATGTTGTTATAAACTCTGCTTTATACTTTAAGAGTGATGTAGTATACAAACAGTAATCAAGCCACGTCTATGACAGTACTTATAAATTTTTCTGTATAATATACTATACTATAAATCATAGTTGTTGATCACCAAAGCAGCTATCGAATGACACCGTAGCATAATGAAATACAACGCATGTATATCAGTTCACATAACAGGGATGAAAAAATAATTAAAAAAGAATTCGAACACGAAAGGTAAGGCCTTGTATTAAAAAATTACTTTAGTGCTTTATATTGTCAATAATAATATTAAGAACACTACCAAATTAGGAATATAGGAACGCAATTTTTTTGAAATCAACGAATTATTTTTCTAAATGATTTTTGCAAAAAAATTTTTTAGGCCCCCATAGGCTTAGTAAATTATCTAAGTCTGTTAAAATAAAAATACCAGGGTAGTTTAACCGTCCAAACGTCAATTGTCGATTCTTATTTGTCGTATTAAGCAGTGGCCAGGAAAGAAGTGAGCAAAACACACGATAAAAAGAACTGCATAAACTCTTTATATAAGGTTGGCACTTTATTCGAGAAAAATGATTTGAATTCTTATACTATGGCAGATACTTGTTTTCAGGCACAAAGCAGCTTGCGCACGGCGTGTTTGTCGACACTTTTCTCTAGACAAGTTCTCCTAACGACTTTTACAAACCAGGACCGTTCAACTATAACGTTGGGTGCTGACAGTCTTCTACATCAAGATATGAACTTGCTCTCTACCAAGCATCACACCTATACTCTTATATATTGGTATCTGCCATACATATATAACTATACAATATACATACCTCACTATACATACATATTTCCAACCAATACAAACAAATTAATTTTACTTATACATTCATTGAAATACATTCATTGCCATAAAGCACTCCAACAGGCCCCCTTCATGAATGTAGAAGAAAAGTAAATACAATAGCTTCCATAGTTTCCTTACAACATCCATTTTATTCACAAAATCTTATTAAGCGACTTCAAGAAATGCTAATTGTGGCAGGAAATCAACAAACAAAAATGAAAATGCAAGCAAAAACAAGATACGATAAAAAATTAAAGCCTTCTAATATTAAACCAGGAGATTACGTTTAGGTTAAGAAAGAAGTACGTTCTCATAAATTTGATCGCTACTATAATTAGCCCCTACAAATAAAAACAGTTTTAGAGGGAAATAATGTATTACTTAAAGATAACGATGGTGAAATCATACGGAAACACACAGATAAATTAAAACTAGTTCCCCAATAGTAATAATATCCTTGTAAGAATTATATTCTACATGTCTTTCAGTGAAAAAAAACAACGATGCGGATTATGTTGGCCATCTTAATGACAATGGTGCTTAAAGGTTGCGTAGATTTAAACCATTCTAATCAATGAAACCATTCGATATTGCATTGCACAGTTTGGTTATTTTAATTAAGATAATCCGATTGAAAAATCTGAAAGCAATACTATTGAACATAATAAATACTGTGAGAACCTGTGCGGGAGATATCATTATTCCACCTCCCAGCATACGAGCGAAAAGACTGACGCCTTTTGGAATTGTTGGAAGCATTACTAAAGGACTTTTCGGCTTAGTAACTAAAGACGTTATCAACGTCATGAATACTAATATTCAAAATTTGCATACCGATCAAAAGGAATATATTAAATTGTATGAACAAAATATCCATATTTATGCAGCTGCATTCAAAGACCTGTATAACACTACGAAACGTCATGAGCATATTCTAAAACAAGTTGCTGATATATTGACTCCAGGACAAGATTTTACTCTCGACAGATGTCTGATATATTTATTAATTTACCTTTGAAGAACTAAGGCTATACCGTAGATCATATTATTCGTTTCCATAAAGATCAGATTAATATCTTGCATAATTTATAAAGAGGTCAAGCTATTTTCTCAAAATATATTTAGAATTGTAGCCCAGGATGTACAGAACCCAGCAGGGAATCTAGAATTTTTAGCACGACTCGAGAATCTTTATGCTGGCGAAATAAGCACTCTAAGTAAATTAGATGATGTACATCAAGAAAATAGAACCATGGTGATATTACATTTGCCACTCGTAGAACGAACCTCTTATAATTTTTATAGACTACATCCAGTCATGATACCTCAACCTGGACAAAATGGATCTGCCTACATAAAATCATCGTACCCTCACTTAGCTGCAGCAGCAGACCATAATTCGTATTTACGATGAAACGAAGTTGCATTTAACCATTGTGATAAAACAGTACATGGCTATATAAGCTCAGCTATGGAATCGTTAACAAACAGAAATATTTAAATACTGTAAAATTATGTTTACACTTAAAACCGAAAGTCAGCTGATAGTTTACAGTTATTCTCGACACCTAATAAAGAACAATCAAACATTATCTGTCCCAATAAAATGGATCGACAAAAAAGAGTAAAAGGTACAGATCTTTTACGAATAAATGATAGATGTACAGGGAAAACACACAAACTAACCTTAACCAGTGAACAGAAGATTATCACTCAGATACAATACACCTGTCAAGTAGAAGTGAGCTTGAACTTAACTGTACTACATGAACCCTTTAAAGACACTCATGACGCTATAAAATCGATTCGAGAATTCAACTTTAATAAACAAATATGACAGATGAAGAATTAAATGTACAAAGTATAATAAATCATACGAAGAAAATACGAACCTAAAAGTTGGAGGAAAAACAAACTTCTATAATAAAACTATAATAAAGACACAGAGTTTGAACTCCCACGATATACACCCTGAACATTGGCAATGAAACTCATAAATCAATAGTAATTTGATACTATTTTTCTTCCAGGCTGTACATAAACTCTGACTATAAAATAACAATAAAGACTACATTCAACGTTCATCATCCTTTACATAAAGTTATTAAACAATTGGAGAATAGAGGAAATATCAGGGAAATGCACATACTTCCGAATTTCCATAGTTATACACATCAAACTGCAACCGCCATTTACAATAGTGATTCATTTAATAAAATAACCTGATGAAACACTAAACATAGGAGAGGAAGCTCAGACATTTTCTACTTTTAAAGTAAAATCCACTATTTCTCAAGCAAAATATATTTCTTTACCAATATCACCAAAGAGCGACAATGATATAATAAATATCCATCCAAAAAGACTTATGTGTTCTCTACCGTGGGATATAGAAGAAACGAAAAAGGAAAAAGATTTCTTTAATAATTTCTCTCATTTTGGTACCCTAGAATATTGTTATGCCATCATACATCGGCGAGGAAGATTATCCCAAGGATATGTAAAATTCATGGATCCTAAAAGCGCTATTCTACCATTGCAGAACGATGAACCCAAGTATCGCGCGAAATACGCTGAACCAATTAAAAGGAGTGCAAAATACAAAACAAACAAAAAATTGGCTCATCCATTGTGTCAACATCAAGTTAAGTTAATGACATATCAAAGACATGTCATTACATGCAGAAGGCAACGATGTACACAAACTTTAGAAACAAAGCCAACCATCAATTTACGAGATAAAATCAAAAGTAGCAGAAAATAAACCCAATAATTCAACCCTACCATTTAACCAGCTACATTCTACGTGAAGAAAATACATTGCTTAATTCCGATATTTTTATTTCAATCTTTATATATCTAATGAGCGAATTTGTACTTAGTTAATTATCATAATACTTTTTTTTTGTTGTTCCCTAATTTCACTTTATTGTTTAGTTTAAAAAAAAAAAAAGATGTTTGAGGCCTTAAGGTTAAAATGCATATTGTATTTGATCCCAGTTGCATGTTACTCTATTGTAAAAATTTTTTGTTCTAATATTAAGCTTTACCATGCATTAATATTATTTATTTTACTATATTGTGGATCTGCAAATATTTCGCCATAGTATGGTAAGTAATGATTGTTACCATTCATGTATTCCCTGCCCATCATTCAATCGTTCCGTAAACATAATTTCATTCTTATATTAACAATCCACGTATAACCTATGAATTGTTACAATTATAAACAGCACGAAATACACTACAATAGTACTCATACATATACAGTATCAATCAATAATCATCGTAACACCCATCATACTTATACTTACAAATAACATAAAATGGCTAAGATAATTGACACCATCACCAGTGTATGTTTCCTGAACCTCATGATAAAGGGCTGTATTAACAAACTAGAACTAAAACTGTTGCTACAACGACAGATCAAACGTCAAATAAGCGACAGCTACCTATATATGGACCATTACAGTCTAGATTAGATAAAAATACTGCGACAAAGATGAAGAAAAACATATTCTTCACTTTGTACAAATGAAACGTAGAAATAGGAAAATTCATGTTTTAAAAAAGAAACCTTATAATATTAAATACCTGATGGAGTTCTTCGAATATCCGTACGGTATGCAAGATATTTATTTTTCTAACAAGCTTCAAGACGGAAAAAAAATCAAACCTGCTCATATTAAATAAAGTACGAAATATAAAGCTGAGGTAATGCGTAAGCTAGTTATACATTGTATTACTATCCAACAAATGAAGCCTAACGCCATCGCCAACACAACATCAACCAAAACTACAACGAATATTCCACTAATTTTTGACACTTTAAGCAGTATGACTAGGAAATTACCACCAAGGCTGATGATAAAAGTACCGTTCGTTATTACAACCAACGAGTGGAAAAAATATCTGATGACTTTTGTCTCACTCAATGATTGTAGTTGTATAAAACTCCAAGCCGCAAGAGATGATGGAAAGGATTTATACATGGCATTTGCCACGTATTGCACCGAAGGAGCAAACATCAGGGCGTACAACGAACTTCAAAATCATGGAGTTTAGAATGGCAACAATGAACGGACACGCAAACAAGAACAAGGCACAACAATACATGCGGCATGTGGAAATCATGTAGACAAATGCGATTTACAATTACATAGTATATTGTGTACAATTCCAAATAAAATAGAAATGAAATGCCATATTTGCAGAAAAAAGCCAGACGACAAAGGTGGAAAATAAAAAAAAATCAAACCTTCCTTTGTACAGAAGTATGAACACACTTTAACTAACATAACCATCATTGAACCTATTACAATCATTTCGTTATGCAATGCCCAAACCATCAATCCAACACAACTCATTTACCTGAATTAAAAAAAAAATATAAAAAAAATCAGAAATAACATATGAACATATATATTCATGTTAATACATTTTTTTATAGCCGTAAGATGTATATTGAAGATTATTGCCAATAAATTTTTACTTATAAGGTGAAAATTCGTTCCCCGATATACAAATAAATAGTTGGACAGTTTGCTAGTCCTGCAGCCTGCCAGGGAGCATGAGACCCAAATTCACAAACATTCAGTTTTTACCAGATGATAAAGTTAAATAATGACTATTTATTATTTCTTCACGTCCAAACTTCTGTTAGTGAAGGGCGGAACTCGTAGGTTCGTTCTTTAAACAACCAAATTTAATTTTTGTTCGTCAAAAACTAGCCGTTAGCCCAAAGGCCTTATTTGCTTCTGCATACAGTATGCTTTTCTTTTAAATCATTGACTCGGTATTGTGGTGTTAGGTTTCACCGGACGATATGTATGGAGTGGTGTACGCCGAGCTGGCGTTTACCTACTGATTGAGTTTATGTCTTATGTCATACATTAGTAGTGTACCTTTTTTTTTTTTTTCACGTCTTTGTAAAAGTTTTCGTCATATGTTGTCTATTTAAATGTTCCTTGGTATTCAACTTATTCGTTAAAGTTAGAGTTATGTTTCTAAAATTTTTTATGTTGGAATATCTTATACAATTTAATAACTATAATATTTTGAATTAAGAAAATAAATTTAATCAACAACCAAGTTATGTCTTATCTCATGATTTAATGAATTAGGTAAGGCCAGAAATAATTGATTTTACAAATAATATAAATTATAAAGTTTCAGATTCACATTTACAATGGTGTAACAATTTTTAGTTTTCTTAACTTAACTTACTTCTATGATTGTCTGTTAGCCGCTTCTGGTGCGCAAGCGGTCGCAAGATCTTACAAAGTTGACCGCGACGATGATCCTAGTCCTACACGAGAGTACTCGTGGCGATGAAAATTGTTAGCCTGCTGCTTTTGACGTCAGAACCCAAGTCTTACATCCGCTTAAAAGACGCAACAGAACTCACTCTCTTACTTTTATAGTTACTTTCGAGCACTTGATAAAAGAGGATAGGCGAATATTATTATGTGCGAGGAGTTCTTATACTTTTGCACTGGAGGAGGACGCTTCAGGTTGGGGATCCAAACGACCAATCAGAGCTTGACCTAATTTCTCTTGATTGACACGAGTACAGTCATGGTGCAATAATTATACAGTAATTGATGGTTAAAACTACTGATCTCTCGGACTTTACATTAAGTACAAATTGCTGTCGAAATTGTACATATATTTTTTGTGGACGTACACAGTAAAAAATGCTAAAATTATTATTATTTACATTCTTGGATGTACCACTGCGAATTGATGTTGTTAGATGAGCACTTTATAAGATTGTTGGAGGTTGCATAAGTAGTTCGAGTTTTACGTTGGTAGCTTGTTTTAAAAGAAGTAAGTTATATGTCACGCGATTGCAGCAGCAGGTGTATCGCTCGATGTTCAAAGATCGCTGAGCTTTTGCTTTTTATAATTTAAAAACGAAACTGTGTTTGAAGTAATAAATATTAAGACATGGGATGTCATAATTTAATAGAAATGATATTCGTTTTTAACCCCAAGGTGCTATTAATTTATTTTCATTAAAAGAATTATTATTTCTAAAACCACATAATCTAAGCCTACTCTAGATTTTCGCTCAACGAGATGTACGCTACGGCAGTGGCTAAAGCATTAATTTATCGCAACAATAACTAAGGTATAGTACCACGCAAAACTCAGTGTGTCGACTCTCTTTTTCACCCACTCTCGTCATCTATTTTCTGCACTTCTTGGCTATATGCATCAATCACTATCTATTAATCAAGAGAAAGAGACATTATTAATTATTAAAATAGAAATTATCCTTCAAATTTAATCGTTTTACATAAATTTGATTTTGTCGCGCACAGCTCCGATTTCAAACTTTGCACTTGATATTACCCCCTACCGCTCGATAGGTGTCAACTACTAGTTTCTGGTAAACATTGCAAGTAAGAAAGTAGCTCATAATATATAAGAATGTCTGCACGACTTCTCGAAATTATCCTTCCGATCAACTGGTCTTCAGCCAAAGCTAGGTTCTCGCTCACAAGAAGAGACCTACGCTACGGCAGTGGCTAGAGCACTAATCGATTTCAATAAAACACTAATGTTTATTATCACATAAAACTCAGTGTGTCGACTCACTTTTTCACCCGCTAACATTAACCATTATCAGCACTACTTACTCTACGGTCTAACTACTGTCTAGCAATCGAGAGAAAGACACAAGTGCACTGGTAATGGGCTCTTCTCGACTGCCTAAACCACTCACCAGCGGCACCAACCCCAGCGGTGACAACGTTTTCCGGCAGAAGCACACTACCTCTCCACACTTACAATCTCCAGCATAGGATGCTTACTGCTGCTCGATCTTGACAGCTGATCGACACCCTCGAAGACAACTCTGGCCACCCTCAACTCTCCCTCTCTGTTCAAAGCCGCCCACACCCCAAAAGGTCGGTTTTAACAAAGTGTTTGGTACGTTACCTTTCAACTACCAACCACTTATTTTTGCTTAGTTCAACTGAGTAAAACTGCGACAACTGAGTGAAAAAATTTGTTGTAGTATTATTAGAAATGTATTTAACACAACTTTTGCTTGGCAAAGTTATCAGATAATCGTTATTGAGCATTTGCGGAGTCTCTTTTAAGAAATCCACGAGTTTAATTTTTTGGGATTACTTACGTAACTAAAAAAATTTGGTTCCTTTCTTTCTGTTTCTTTAATTCAAATAATTTTTTTAATTTTATAGTCCTGGTCTATCACAATCTTTAGCGACAAGACTTAGCTCTTCAGGGTAAAAAAATATATTTATTCTTTTATCATTCAAATCATGCAAATAATGTTTCTGTCTTTTGAAAATACTGACGATTTTTAATAATTCTTTACTCCATAATCTTGGTACATATTTTTCGAATACCTTTTTCTCACGACTGCTGCACACGTAGTCTCCAACTTGAAACTTTCATTTAGCTCATCGATTACGACGAAGTTCTTACTTTAACGTTCATGACTTTATTAAATTTTTTCTCTTAACGTGTGCATTGTGTACAGGTACTTCACTGGGAGCTTGCCTAATTGTAGAGTAGGATGATTTATTGTTTTCATTAAATAAATCTTGTAATACACCGATGTAACATTATGCATTCTAATAAGTAAATTTCATAATACGTAAGTTTCTTGAATGTTCGTATGAAACCTTCTACAACAGCAGCTTTGACATTAGGTTTACTTAACTCCAAAACTTAATCTATTTTGATTAAACAACTGTTGGAACTCGCTTCTTAAAAATTCTTTTCTTACCATGGGCACACAGTGGATTTGCCACTTAATGCCCTCAGGCCATACTTTGCGCCCTTGTAATCACTTGAGGCCAACGGGCAGAAAAGTTTTTTATGCCCTCTGGGCCCAAAGTTATTTATTAGGCAAAAAGTTACACTTTGCGCCCTCGCATAAGGAAAACATTATTCGTGACACAGGCACCAACATACAACAATTAAGCCCTTCGGGTGTTCACATTTGTACTTTATGCCTTGGTAACGTAACGTACCATTATTACGAAACATATTACAAAAGCTGTGAATTTATTACTTAAGTTTTATCCTTCCTTAAAGTACCTTCGTAAAACTCTTAAATATTCTTTATATTTTCTATGTTCGTCCATTAATGAATCTAAGATAAGAATTTTAATTTCTTTTAGGAACCGAACGACTGAGGCTTTTTCTAACAGTTTGTGTGGATTGTAAAATTTGTTGTGACAAAAAATTGTTATTAGTAGTAAAAACAGATATAATCACAGTCTCGTGAAGGGGGTTTCACGTTTTCACTCCGTATTCTTTCGAGCTGTTCTTTCAAAATTAAAGTCACTTTCTTTGCTTTCTATATACCACTTTATAGCTTTTTATTTTATGAAGCTTTAGTTAATATTTAACTTAACACTACTTGTAGTGTAAAAGGTATATTTTTTAAGTTTTGACTTATGTAATTAAGTGTGACGGAAAAAATATTGCATACTATCTCCTAATTGGAATTTAATAGCTGGAAACCCATTCGATTATGCATAAAACATAATAATTGTGTAAGGATGTTCAGTATACATTGGATAATTTTCGTTTTGAGTAAAATTTTCTAGAGTAGGTCACCAAAAAATAAAGTTGTCTTATTCAATTCAGTCTTCTTATGATTTTGTTGTTCAATATGAAAAAATAGAGGGTGTTTTACTATTTTAAAAAAATGTGACTTTCTAACACAGTTATAAATAAATAAGTTTTTTAACGCTTTTTGTCAAAATAGCCATTTCTCAGTAGCCCATGAATGAAAATTAAAAAAATGTGGTTTACGTTATCAGAAACAGCAAAAAATAAGATGCAATAAAAAATTTTTTTAAAAGTAAAAATTATTTATAAACAATCAAATATTTAACTAACTTCTGGTACAGGTAGAACAAAACTTTTTATGTTATTTAATTCGAAATTTCAGAAGCTATTATTAACATATATACAACTTCAAGACGTTCCATGAGAAAAAAGTTATGGAGTTTGAACTAAAGATGCTAGTTGGAATACAGCCCTGTTTCACGATTTAAGATCCAAACACTCGTTTTCTCGTTTTCTCAACCGAAAGAATATTGCGTAAGTATATGGTAATTCTGAATTTCAGTAAACTTCTTATTAATAGTTGTTACTAAGCAATGTTATTTCTTTCATAATAATTTATTAGTTAATTTTATTTTTTTTGTTACTAATTTTAATAAATATTTTTACAGATTTAATTTGTAGATAACTGTTTCTTCACAGGCTGAAAATATTTCACAAAGCAGACAACTATTAAGAGCTTTTTCATTATAAATTATTAAAAACTCTTGAATTTTTAATTATCGAGAACTCTCTTAATTATTAATTATAAGAACTCTTTAGTACTTTATGATAGTCTATTTTGGGCCATAATTTGTCAGTTTTTACTTTTTACTACGCAACACGCAGTGACGTATGTAATGATCCCTGATAAGAAGAAGCACCGAAATATTGGACCAAGATCCACATGTAATTGCAACTTTATTAAAAAATTACATGCTTAGATAAACCGCCATTCTAATTGATTATTTATTTTGACATATAAGTAAGTTTTTTTATGTACATAATTAAGAAAATTAAATTTATTTCCGAAATGGGATCCCCCTCTCATCATCGAAGTAATAGAACTTTTTTTTATCGGAGTACCAAATGAGTACAAAAAAAATTAATCATTTTGGTATTATATAAGTATACACCACTATCATCATGATTGACATATTTCGAAAAGAGAATAAAATTGGGATGCATTTTGATATTATATTTTGTAATACATTACGTCTACGTGATAAGTGGCTTAATATTTGGACCAATATTGTGATTTTATGGGATTTTGTACGTAAAATAAGTAGTTTTCTAAAAAATCAAGTCAATTGGCAATAAAATTATGTTATAAAACGATTAGCAAATTAATAGCTGGATTTTTTTATAAAAGTTTCTTTATCTTCTGTTTTAATAATAATTTGACACCTTTACAGAAAGATAAAAACATGAATTTACGTAATGTATACTAAATCAAATATAAACTACAGTATTATAATCAATAAATAACTATTAATTGTAAGCCACTGATTGGCTAAAGCTGTTTTGATATTATACCCGTGCAACAAAATTTTTTCAACTTCAAGAATTTCACGAGTCCCAAAACATTTTTCACAGTTGCCTAAAAAGCATTCTAGAGTCAAGTTCTTGCAAACCGTAGCATTCAAGTAGTCATGATAAGTTGTTTTAAGATTAAAATTTTTTACGTAAAAATTCTTTTTTAAAGACTCCTCATTTGAGTCGTATGTTACTATGAATTTCGCAAACGCAAAAATTATGAGTTTTTTTGGTCCTGCTAAATTACATAGCAGTGGTATTAGAGCTCGTAACGCTGATAAAGAGATTCACAAGTCTAAAAACTAAATTAAAAAAATTGTGTGCAACTCACTCAGATTTCTCAGAAGCAAATGTTTCTAAAAATAAAAAATTAATTGAATTCAATGGTTTCATAAAAAATTTAATTTTTATGATTTTTGGGAAAAAATAAATAAATTTATTAATTATTTTGATGAACGTGAACAAACTTCACTTGTTCATCATTATCATTTTTTCTTATTATTATTTAGAGTGTTTTTTAAGTATTACTCGCCATTTTGTCTTTTTATTTTCCATCAATAACTATATATTTATAGCCTTTGACTCCTAGCATTACGCGACTTCCATCACCAGACAATAAATTTTTTAACTTTCTTTATTTTTTCTTTTTTCTTACTTTTTGTCTACTTTTTTTTATTTTTTCTATACCGGGTTACCACGACAGCCTACTTGGCCTAGTCGCGGGGGCCACCCACTCACGACCTATGTGTGGGGGTGTATTGCCACACCCATCTCTAAACCTTTTTCCTCGCATCCTACCTGAATCCATGGGCACAGTGTGAGTATCTCCGGTGGAACACCTTGCCAGTTAAGCTGAGACTCTCTGCACCGATGGTGCATCGGGTCCACTCACCACTGTGTAGCCTTTCCCCGGAGAAGACTCCATTATTCCAGGACGTTCACTCCTCACCGGTTAAGCTGGCGCTCTCTGCCGAAGCATCGGATCCAGGCTAATTAGCATCCCCGGAGAAGCCCCGTGTTTCAGGGGCCACTCCTCGCCGGTAAGGCCAGCGATCTCTGCCCGACGCCTGGCATCGGGTCCTATAGCCCTAACACTGTTTCGCATTCACCCAGGCCCGGAAACCTGTGGGGCAAGGAAAAAACCCTGGAATTACTCTGAAGGAAAATTCCACGGAAAAACCCGCCCCGAAACAGCCGGGGCTACATAGGAACTTTTCTCAATGAAAACAGTTTTCGAAAAAATCTGCATTCACCGGGAATCGAACCCACGACCCCTAGAACTGAGTTGTATCAGTAACAAACACACTTCCACTGAGCCAACGCCGCTCTTACCTTTTGTCTACTTACACTAAATTGATTTGCAATCTTACCAATGGATCAAAAATTAGGGACTGTTGTAAGTAAAATGATTTCTTAATTATTGAGACGATGCATTTGACAACGATTATTTTAATTCCTTAATCCTTGTATTACGTTTATTATAGACAGAAGACTCTTAACTATCATTAGTAATTGTTTTATGAATCTGACAGTCTGATTCTAAAGAGTCATATCAAATTTTTCTTCCTTTATCCTGAAGTTTTTTGTTCGAAAGAAGCCTTTAGCTTCATTTTTTTTACCTGATTATAATCAGGCACACAAAAAAAATTTTTTCAAACCCAGAAGGTAGACCCAATCGATCTTATGTTTTTGGGGTCATTGAAACCAAATATGACCACGAAAAATGAGTTTCATTACCCATTTTTCCTCTATGACCCTCGTACCGCCCCCGGGAGTAGGCTGGGGGCGGGGGGTTAAATGTCAATTTTTGTAAAAAACTGAGATTTATGTGCAATTCTGTGTTTTGCGAGACGCTGAGACTGAATATGACCATAAAAAGTGGATAAGACCTTTCTTTCGCCCACTTGCACCCACGTACCACCCCCTGGTGTTAAATTTTCAATTTTTTCAAAACTAAAATGTATATGGATTACTATTTTTCTTAGGACGCTAAAACCGAATAATGTCTACTAAAAATAACGTGTACTCATTTGAGCATCCCCTTATACTTCTTAAAAGTCATCTGAAAAAACTCAGCTTTGTCTATATCTAAGTAGTCTCTCGGACTTGAGAGAACAATCAAGATTTTCATGATTTCAAAGCTCCAACTATGCAAAGTCAATCACTCGTTGATAAAAATAGCTCAAAAGTACCACTAGCTCCTATGTTGTAAGCGTCAATAAATCACAAATTTAAAGTATTGGCTACTAAATATATTCATGATTCAGTTCTACTTTTAGCGTAATCCAGGAACAACGACGTGGACGTAGTACACTTTTGTTCCCTTCAGGGTGTTTTTTTAACGTGAGTCCCCTTGCCTCTCAGTATTCGGGGTGCTTCATTAACATGAGTTCCCTCGCCTCTCACTATTCGGCATCTACCTCTTTCTATGATAACGAACTCTCTTGCTTTCAAAAGATCTTCTAAACGGTTTTCTCTTTTTTGGTATCTCTTCTGTTCTGGCAAATCCCTTTTCAGATTCCAGCAGTAGTATGCTAGCATGTTAACGTTCCATTCACTCTGATAACGCTGTTCCATTTATTCTAGATCTTGATCAAACCTTTCACCTTGCTTCACGCTGTAGTCACCTTAGTTCTCTGGAAAGTAGTCTACATGTGACTAAAGGAAGTGTAGTTTTAAATTCATTAAGCAACCAAATTTTTTTAAATTCATTGGTAGCTTTTTTTTCTCTTTTTTTAAATTAAGACTCTTTTTATTGCCTAAAAAGTTCTTTACTATACTTCCGAAACCAAGCCATGCGTTTTTTTCGTTTACATTCATTGATTTAATAAATTTAGTGTCAAGCAAAAACTTCCAAATTTCGAGTCCATCAAAAATCCTTTCCTTAACTGTAGCTTCTGATTTGTTTGTGAACTTTCTTCATATGTACATAAAAGTGGACCCCTCTTTATCTAATGCTCTGACAGACTACTTTATCAAGCCGAGCTTCATATGGAGTGGAGGAAGAAGAACTTTCGTAGGCGATACTAGAGGATCGTTGAGAATATTTTTTGAGCCAGGAACTAAAAAGTCTTTAGCAGTTCATTCATCGTTCATATAATGCTTTTGGCGGTCTCAACTACTCCATAGATATAAGAAGCATGGGTGCCTCGTAAGACCACTTTACTGCCCTACATGAATCGTTAAAATTCTCAGATCTCCGTAAATTTTCCAGTTGTGTTTCCTTTATTTTATTTTTTCAAGTACTAGTCTCATTGAACTATATTCTTCTGATATATCTACTGAATAGCCTATAGGTATCGAAGCCAACTCGTTTGTGTTGTGTAATAGTACGACTTTTAGACTACGGGTAGAAGAGTCAATAAAGAGTTATGTTTCAAGAAATTTATAAGGCCTCGGACATATATACAATAAACGAGAGATTTTTCTTTCTTAAAAAAAGGAAAACAGTTTTTTTCACGATTGCGGAAGAAGGAAACACTTGTACCTTCAGCCAAATGTCCATCATTTTTCAGATTTGACGCAAGACATTCTACAGCATCTTTCGGTAATCTCAAATGTCTTACTATATCATTAAGTTTTTTCTGATCCCAAGGCTTCACGGACCGATCGCGTTTAAAGTGAACACTAATTTCATCACTGTCAGAATTCGATTCATTTTCACTTTTAATACTGCTTTAATCCTCACTACGTTCATCAACATCCATTTAACTCTCTTGTTCAACTACGTTATAAGTGAAATCCATTTCATTATTGCTGGCTGAAATTATGTTATCATGATTAAAAACTGGAGGAGTGAAGGATAGAGAGATTGCATATGTAACGTGTTTAGGTATTATTATATCTTTGAATTCAATCGTGCAAATATAACAATCCTTTTGAGTTCGAGGCTTTTTCCATTTTTCATGGAATTTTTGGCGCTAGAACTGGACAACTGATGACCCCACATTTTCCTGCAAATATTACAGATGCTGCTTGGTACCCATATATTGCCTGGATTACTTGCGACCTGCAATGAAAAAAAGACTAATATCTATCCTTATACTCAAAATTCAGCGAAGAGATTTTGTCTAAGACTTACCACATGTATTTGTCCTTGTTATAAGTATGAATGGAATCATTTTCAACATCCATATCACATTGTGTAGATACACCCATTGCGTGGTTCCCCAAGTCTATCATCAACAGCTGCCATCAGTTTTGAGTTGCGCCAGCTTAAAACCACTTTCACATTAGTTTTCATTCTTGAATCATCAAACTCCAAAATAGCCAAGTTGCCCACTACTTCAGAGTTGCGGTTGTTTAATGACGACGCCAGTGGGCCCAGTTGTTCACCCAGACCTACCGCTGATATTGGAGTTTCCCTCCCCTGCATCGTAAATTTTTTTACTACTTTTGACATGAAAGTATGATTTTAACCTAAGATCGTAGTCAGTTCCTTGTTGTCCATCTTCACCGCGTGAAGGTGTCTTAGTAGCAAAATTAGATACTGATTTAATTCTATAAAAAAAAAAATAAATAAAAAAAAAGTAAGAAAGAGCTAACAAAAAAGAAAAACTTTTAAATATTTCAACTGTGTCAAAACGTCAAGTGAAAAAATTAGGGTTGTGTTTCTGATAATCATCAATGGAAGGGAAAACAAAATCTTCATTTTTTTTTTGAAATTTATTGTCACAGTATTGTGATAAATGAATTCAATTTTTTTGATAAAAATAGTGGCTTTCCATTATAAAAAATGAGAACACAGCAGTCATGTCATGATAGGCTTAAGGATAACTTACGCTTTACTAAAATTTAAACTCACCTAATTTTCTCAATTTACAAATGTAGTACAGACTTATAAAATTAATTAAAATAAAGAATGCATAAAAGAAAAATTACGTAAGTAAGGTATTTTTTAATAAATTTGTGCGATATCGACTAATGTTTACAGAGCTTAGCAGCCAAACTCACTAACCACATTTTATTTAAGAATTACTTTCACATTTCCCTTACAGTGGCAGAGGGGCTAGACCTACAGATGTCAATAATAACTCGTATGTTATGAGCTCTGTGACTATGCCGGTGACAACAAACCGAAACAAAATGTTTAATTATACAAACAAAATTTAGACGCTTGTTATTCATAAGCAAAAATTATTAAATAATTTTACAAATTTCATTGATTTTATATTATTTAATTGTAATACTGTAGAATGTAAAATTTTTTCAGCGGGTAAGGAAACAGTTATCTTAAAACTTAATCTGTAAAAATATTTATTAAAATTAAAGAAAAAAAAAGAATAAATCAATGAAAAAGTAATGAATCAATAACAATCGCATGTTATTATCCTTGATGAGGGTGTGGAAGAAGCACTGAAATATTGGAACATAATCCGGATGTCATTGCAACTTTAATAATATTACGTCCGAACTTCTAAATAAAGGGCGAAACATTTTGATTCGTTCTACAAACAAATAAATGTAATTTTTGTTTGTTGGAAACCAGCCAACGGCCCAAAGGCCTTATTTGCTCTTACTTACAATGTACTTTCATTTTAAATCGTTGACTAGGGATTGTGGTGTTAGGTTTCAACGAATTCTCGGTATGCAGTAGTGTTACTGTGTCGTACGCCGAGCTGGTATTGACCTACTATTAGAATTTATATCATATGTAATGCAGTAGCAGCATACTTTGATCGTCTTTGTATCTTACGTCCTTCTAAAGATCTTTGTCATACGTTATACATAAAAATTTTTCTTGATATTTAATTTATTCATCAAAGTAAGAACTATGTTTCTAAAATTTTTAATGTTGGAATATCTTATACAATTTAATAACTAGAATATTTTGAATTAGGAAAATAAATTTAATTAACAAGCAAGTTATGTCGTATTTGATGATTTAATAAATTAAGTAAGGCTGCAAACAATTGATTTTACAAATAATATAAATCATAAAGTTTCAGATTCACATTTACAATGATTCAACAATTTGTTGTTTTTCTTAAGTTAACTTACTTCTATAATCGGTGGTTAGCCGCTGCTTGCGTAAGATGTTACAAGGTTGACCGCAGCAGTGATCCTAATCCTACATGAGAGTACTCGTGGTGATAATAATAATTGGGCTTCTGCTTTTGACGTCAGAACGCAAATCAACGGTACTTTCTTTCTTGTTCCTCTATGATTCACTTCATAGGAGAGTCTACAGTGGCCTGGTTTATTAGAGCTTTTCTCACATAGTTTAGTAACTGAATTGAGTTTTACATTAGCTTGAAATACACTCTTCTAATACACAGCTTAATCACCAAATTAAGTCTTACATTCACTTAAAAGATGTAACAAAACTCACTCTCCAACCTTTATTGTTACGTTAAAGCACTCGATGAAAGAGAAAAGGCAAATGTTAGTATGTTCAAAGAGTTTCTACACTCGTACATTTAAAAAGAACACGTTAAGTTGGGCATCCAAACGACCAATAAGAGCTTAACCTAATTATTTTCAGTTGACAGGAGCACAGTCGTGGTGTCATAATTATGCAGTAATTGATGATTAAAACTGCTAATCTTCCAAATTTTACATTAAGTACAAGATGCTGTCATAATTGAGTACGGTTTTTCTTATGGATACACGCAGTAAAGAGTGTTGAAATTGTTAATTGATCTCGTTCTTGAATGTGTTAGTGCGAATTGATGTTGCAAGATGAGTGCTTTATAAGATTGTTTGGAGGTTGCAAGCATAGTTCGAGTTTTGCGAAAAACTTAATGAATGGATATAGCTTATATTTAAGAAAATCAATTTTGGTTTTCGTTCCAATGACGTTCTTTGAAACACAAAAGTAGTACTGGAACTATTTTCCCAGGCGGACTCATACATATATGTCATACGGCTGGTGCCAAAGGTGTCCCTTCCGCTATTTTTCGCAGAAGTCACGTGACCGGAGAGGCAGGAGATTTAAACCAATAACTCTGAAAATTTGTAAATAATGGCACCAGGTTTTGCGCGTTATTTAAATACAATTACCGACATTGGCCGGTAGCAAAAAATTTTTTTCGCAGACGTCACGTGACTTTTAAATTTGTCTACATTCCGAGCAAACAGTTTATTACTCATAAGATTCTGGGGTCATTAAAGGTGAATTAACCACGAAGCTAAAACGCATGTGAAAATTAAGGATACGTATTGCTTACGCTACTTTCCAAAAGTCATAAGTTTTAGAGGTGATGTAAAAATTTTGAAAACAGTTTGAAAAATATTATTTTTACTGAACTATATCGTAAAACAAACAATGTTTTGAAATGAAACGTTAAACACAATATTTTAATATCCTACAATATTATTAGTTCTATTTAATTTTAAATTTATGTCAGTTAAAAGTATTTTTAAACACTACGTCGTTAAGAGCAGTCCGGTGATAGTTACAGATTCCTATTTTATACATAAGGCTACTTTGGTTGTATAACTTTACAACACTATTTATTCAACATCTAGCTATTTTATTGAAAAAATAAGAGTAGACAGACATTCTTGACACTTCTAAGAATATATCAAGCCCAAACTTAGCAAGATTGGTTGAGAATTCAAAGCGAAAAGTGAGAAACCAGATGTTAGATTGATAAAGTGTGATCTGATTTTTCACTTTTCTTCTTCATACTTAAATATATCTCGCCCAAAATCAAACTATATTTATTCCTTGTAAATGAAAAAATGTGCGTCTACTCTTATTGTTTTCCAAAAATTATGTAGAGTAAATTACTGACGCATATAACATAACATCACAGAATTAGGCGTAAGATATTACTTTGCATAAATCAGTTTCCTACTCTACCGATCAACAGATATTTTACTTAGTTCTTAATAATCGATTTATTTGGAATATTTACATATCAGAAAAAGAGTAGACGCACATCGCTTAATTCAGAACGAATAATTATAGCTTGATGTTAGCGAGATATATCAAAGTATGAAATTTATGTCGCGTTACTCGGGGGGCTGGAATTTTAAAACCGACAGATTTTTTTTTTTTTTGAAACGAAAGTGGTTTCACCCGAAGTCTCTTCCTCTCAAGTCTCCCCCCTTTCCCCGCCCTCCTCACCTACTATTCTCTAAATACTTCCCCGCTCCCCACTATATATCTATATCTGCCAACCGTGCCCTGTTACTTTTCTGCACACCTTTGCCCACCATTCCCCCTCACACTCCTAATTAATTTTATTTTCTCACAATAATTTTTATTCCACTTTGAATTTTTTTCTTTTA
>NW_019379474.1:1222303-1244088 GCF_000648655.2 Copidosoma floridanum
ACAGTTCATTTTTTTTTTTTTTTTTATATTATAGTGCTCTACGTCCGGCTCCTTTTAATAAGGGCACTACTATGGGCACTTAGCGCGTGGAAGAAGGAAGGGAAGAGGGATGGGAGGAGGAGGCCTCCCATTAAAGCAGGGGGGTAGGGGAAATTAGGTAATTTTGCTGCGAGAAGGTCGCCTAAGCCCTCCTCGAAGAGCATTGCGTGGTAAAAAAGCACAAGTGAAAAACCACAGAGGTACTTGCCCGAGAAGTCACACTGGCCGGGAATCGAACCACGGTCTCCCGCGTGCCAATACACGACTTGGCCGACTGAGCCACCGCGCGCTATTACGACACAGTTAATTTAAATTAAAAACCGCTTTACCGGAAAAATTTTGCACGCACTGCGAAAATTATCTATGTCAGTCGTTATTTAAGCTGTAAAGAAGGCTAACAGGTCTGTACAAAAGTGGAACCCTCGCTTTTGAAAACTTTGCTGTTGCACTCTCCTTCTCAAACTTTCCATATTCGGTGCGATCTCACACTCAAATTTTTTTTGCAGTATTTGATTCAGAAGAAGAGATAGAATGCCCTTCATTTTATCATATAAAATTCTGCGAAAAAACTCGTCAAATATGCTCAAACCTGACAGACGTCTCTCGTTTAGTCACACGAAAAATATCTGCGAACGGTTATAGAGAAAAGTAAGTGACAACACCGGATATGAGCAATTGTCCCTCAGCTGCAATAATTTTTAATCTTTTTCAAAATATGAAAAAGAGTAAGTAACCACGGCGGAAGTGAGCAACTAATTGCAACACTTAGGTACAATATTTTACTACCATACTGTAACTGTAGAATTTTCCAGACTATGACTAAAGTGAACCTATCTGACTGTGTACACTTTTTATGTTTGTCATACATTAGCCAAAATTTTGGCAAAAAGGCGGGAAGTATAGAAGTAGGTATGGAAAAGAAGAAAACGTAAAAGAAAATCAGTCATTATCCGACACTCTCAGCCGAATTATATTTTCTTGCTGATACGCTGCAATATCTTTACGTCTAACATCCCGCTGAATCAGCTCTCGCTTTTTGTTGCAAAATCGATTTCTGTGCATTTTCTTCACTAGTTTGATACATCCGTTATTTACAAGTTTTGTAAATTAATTTTGCTATTTATTATTTTCTTTTCTTCACCGAATTACTGCTTCCGTGTTTTACAAGTTTTGATAGTTGCTTTATCTGTTTATTATTTTTGTTGCAGCAGTTCTCTGTTTAAGGCCTATGGCCGATAGTAGTCTTGCTGCTCTGCTGCCTACTAGCTGAGCAGTAGAGCCAATTGAAGGTAGAGCCGCCACGCGACTCTCTTCAGCAAGGAGAGCCACGCCACTGCTGCTGCGCTTCTCGTTTGGCCTTCTTAGTTCGGAAGCCGAACAGTACGGACGTGTCACGCACGAGCCAGCCACACATATAGAGTTATAAGTGCCCCTCGCCAACGTGGCCTTTTTCTTGATTTTAGAGCGGTTAGGGAGTATTTTTAATGAATCAACATATTCATACTTAAACCTAACAAGCAGCTCGTGATCGGAATAAAAATTATTGTGAGAAAATAAAATTAAGAAAAGTAACAGGGCACGGTTGGCAGATATAGATATATAGTGGGGAGCGGGGAAGTATTTAGAGAACAGTAGGTGAGGGGGACGGGGAACCGGGGAGACTTGAGAGGAAGAGACTTCGGGTGAAATCACTTTCGTTACAAACAAAAAAAAATCTGTCGGTTTTAAAATTCCAGCCCCCCGAGTAACGCGACATAAAGAACTTCGTTCTAAAAATCTCCANGGACGGTGTAAGGGGGAAAACTTGAGAGAAAGAGACTTTTGTTTCCAAAAAAAAAAAAATCTGTCGGTTTTAAAATTCCAGCCCCCCGAGTAACGCGACATAAAGAACTTCGTTCTAAAAGAAAAATGAAAAATCGGATCACACCTTATCAACCCAACATCTGATTTTTCACTCTTCACCTTGAATTCTCAATAAATCTTGCCAAATTTAGGATTGATTTATTCTGTGAATCGTCAAGAATGTGCGTTTACTCTTATTTTTTTAATAAAATAGCTGTCAGTTTAATAAACAATGTTACAAAGCTATACAACCAAAGTAACCTTATCGATAAGGTAGGAAACTTTAACTATCTCCGGACTGCCCTTAACTCTAAAAATACCATATTAAAATTTTGTTCTATAAAGAAATTATCAATCGCAGAATTAAGATTTCCTTTAACATTTTTTCGTAGAGATGAGTTATGTTCTTCAATCAGCTTTTCAAAATTAGGTACACTGATATTGTTTACTAGAGGGATACTTTCTTATAAAACAGTTAACTCATTCACTATAAAATCCTTGCACTTATTAACTAACGTTGCTGCACAATCAATATGGCGTAGTCTTTGATCCACAAATATGACAGCTTGAAGGAGTCCCAAAAAAGTCCAGTGTTGCATGATAATGGTTGAACCATACGTTTTCTTTTTTTTTTTTATTTCCATCTTGTCCGTCGCTAATTTTATTTTTATTGAAGATTACTGATTTTTTTCCATAAGATGATGTAAATATCAACTCGATATTACCCACTTGTATGTGTTCCATTTGACTGATATTTTTGTCAGTAAAGTAATCATTTATAGAAGCAAAATGATTTTTAAGCTCGCTCCATATATGTGCATTTATGATTGCACCTCTTGTAAACTGACATTTGGAAGGCTGCAATAAAGGCTCGAAACACTGAAAATTAACATTATAATGAAGCCCTTCAACCTTTTTTTTCGTAGCCATCTTGTTGAGTGGATGCGAATGCAGTAATACTTTTGCAGTGGATATTATAGCACTTTCATTGTCTTTTTGATATTCCATAGAATTAATCAAATCTGATGAATGTTTAGCGCTATCGCACGATAAAAAATGTATTTTTCTTGATTTAACACGAGCCATTTTTTACAGATTCTTACGACACAGTTCATTTATTTTTTTTTTTTATATTATAGTGCTCTACGTCCGGCTCCTTTTAATAAGGGCACTACTATGGGCACTTAGCGCGTGGAAGAAGGAAGGGAAGAGGGATGGGAGGAGGAGGCCTCCCATTAAAGCAGGGGGGTAGGGGAAATTAGGTAATTTTGCTGCGAGAAGGTCGCCTAAGCCCTCCTCGAAGAGCATTGCGTGGTAAAAAAGCACAAGTGAAAAACCACAGAGGTACTTGCCCGAGAAGTCACACTGGCCGGGAATCGAACCACGGTCTCCCGCGTGCCAATACACGACTTGGCCGACTGAGCCACCGCGCGCTATTACGACACAGTTAATTTAAATTAAAAACCGCTTTACCGGAAAAATTTTGCACGCACTGCGAAAATTATCTATGTCAGTCGTTATTTAAGCTGTAAAGAAGGCTAACAGGTCTGTACAAAAGTGGAACCCTCGCTTTTGAAAACTTTGCTGTTGCACTCTCCTTCTCAAACTTTCCATATTCGGTGCGATCTCACACTCAAATTTTTTTTGCAGTATTTGATTCAGAAGAAGAGATAGAATGCCCTTCATTTTATCATATAAAATTCTGCGAAAAAACTCGTCAAATATGCTCAAACCTGACAGACGTCTCTCGTTTAGTCACACGAAAAATATCTGCGAACGGTTATAGAGAAAAGTAAGTGACAACACCGGATATGAGCAATTGTCCCTCAGCTGCAATAATTTTTAATCTTTTTCAAAATATGAAAAAGAGTAAGTAACCACGGCGGAAGTGAGCAACTAATTGCAACACTTAGGTACAATATTTTACTACCATACTGTAACTGTAGAATTTTCCAGACTATGACTAAAGTGAACCTATCTGACTGTGTACACTTTTTATGTTTGTCATACATTAGCCAAAATTTTGGCAAAAAGGCGGGAAGTATAGAAGTAGGTATGGAAAAGAAGAAAACGTAAAAGAAAATCAGTCATTATCCGACACTCTCAGCCGAATTATATTTTCTTGCTGATACGCTGCAATATCTTTACGTCTAACATCCCGCTGAATCAGCTCTCGCTTTTTGTTGCAAAATCGATTTCTGTGCATTTTCTTCACTAGTTTGATACATCCGTTATTTACAAGTTTTGTAAATTAATTTTGCTATTTATTATTTTCTTTTCTTCACCGAATTACTGCTTCCGTGTTTTACAAGTTTTGATAGTTGCTTTATCTGTTTATTATTTTTGTTGCAGCAGTTCTCTGTTTAAGGCCTATGGCCGATAGTAGTCTTGCTGCTCTGCTGCCTACTAGCTGAGCAGTAGAGCCAATTGAAGGTAGAGCCGCCACGCGACTCTCTTCAGCAAGGAGAGCCACGCCACTGCTGCTGCGCTTCTCGTTTGGCCTTCTTAGTTCGGAAGCCGAACAGTACGGACGTGTCACGCACGAGCCAGCCACACATATAGAGTTATAAGTGCCCCTCGCCAACGTGGCCTTTTTCTTGATTTTAGAGCGGTTAGGGAGTATTTTTAATGAATCAACATATTCATACTTAAACCTAACAAGCAGCTCGTGATCATTGGGTGACCTCTCGCATCCTCCTTTTCCTTATCTCACCTGCCTGGACCCAGCGTGCTCAGCCCTAGCTACCGCGACTAAACATTCACAATCAAAAGTGGCACCAGCGCGCACATTTTTTGGTCCTTCGAGCCGGATCCGGGCAGCGCCATAGGAAAATCGCAGCGGCCACGAGGCTCATCGCTTGCAGCGGCTACGTACTCATCGTAGCAGCCACCACGAGGCTCATCAATACGGCAGCCATTTTAAGAACAGAGCACAACAAGGCATCGAGACCCACGGTGAGTCAAGTGCGCCATCTTGGCTCCACAACTGCGCGTAGTGCTGTCGCTCATATACATACACACTTACACGCGCGCACATTCGATCCCGAGCCCGAGCGCGTACAGCTGTGCCGTCGTATGTATATACACATACACACGCGCACACACAATTCGAAGTTGCTGCTGCTGTAGTGCCGTGTGTTGTCACTCATTTGTATACACACGCTCACACCCAATTCGAAGTTGCTGCTGCTATAGTGCAGTGTGTTGTCGCTCATTCGTGCACACTCGCTCACACCCAATTCGGAGTTGTTGCTGCTACAGTGCTGTGCACTGCTGCTCATAAATCAACGCACGCATTCTAACGCTGCTGTGCTGTTGCTAATACGCACACGTGAGTGTCTATACATTACTAATTTTGCTACATCATACTTGCCCATCGAACAGCATTCATGTGTAGCGGTGCTTGAGGCCGTGCCTCTAGATAACACATACGCTCACGTGCCTGTCGACGGCACACCCATAGAGGTACAGTCTAATCGTGTGGTGCGTTCGGGTAGAGTCCACGCACATTAACACACACGCAGTAGGGACGCCTCCAACCCCTAAGCTTAGCAGTAAACAAAGAGTCGTGAGTATTCTCGTGCCGCTGCACCGGTGCCAAGTACCACGATATACAGCACTCGAGCTCACGTACTTACTACATACATACAGCTGCCTGGGACCCTCACGTAGGGCAGCTAGATAGCAAAGTTTTCTCAGCGCATCAACATGCCGAACGACAATGACGATGTCGAGTCACTCGATGATGAGTGCGAGAAGCTTCTCCTTCAACAAAAGTCTCTCGCTACTTACATCAAAAACTTCCTCGTCAACACAAGAAAAATCAAAGCGCTAGAGCAGCTCACGACTTTTGATTTGAAAAACAGGATAAAGCTCTTACAAGGCTATTGGGATAAGTTTGAAAACAACGACATAGAGCTCTGCTCATGGGCAGACGACATACAAAATCAAACTTATATTACAGAAGATGTGCATGACACAACTCTCGAAGCCTTCATGCAAAGCCTGGGGCTTTTTCAAGAGTGCTTGATGCGCTTTGTAAACCCTGTACCACCTAGAGGAAACCAATCAGAAAATAGAACAGCTGTTCATTCACAGCTGGAAAAGGTCAGACTGCCAACTTTCAACGGAGAGCAGAGAGAGTGGCAAGGGTTTTCCGATAAGTTTACAGCGTTGGTAATCAATGACACGTCCGTCATGCCAGTGATCAAGTTTCAGCATCTGATTAACTCACTGAGTGGTGAGCCGGCGAGCCTTCTACGTGGCATTAAAGTAGAAGGCGACAACTTCGATACAGCCTGGCAAACCCTGGTCAAGCGCTATGATGATAAGCTGCTGCGCTGTAACACATATATAAAAGCCATATTAGAGATGCCGTCGGCAATCGAAGAATCTGAAACACACCTTAATCAGCTGTTGTCAACCATGAACGAGAGCTTGAACGTCTTTAATGCTCTCGCACCTACATTGTCCAACTGTGATGCTCTACTGGTATATTGTATCACCAGCAAGTTGGCACTGGATACACAGCTTGATTGGGCAGAAGAGTGTGAGGCCCAAAGGATAACTTTCGCCACGTATCAAGTTCTTCAGACCTTCCTGGAGACGAGGATCCGCACCCTAGATCGTCTAGGCTCCAGCACGCGAGAAGCTGGTCCTGCTTCGATTGCCAAGGGCAACAAAGCAAGAGATAAAGGCAAGCCAAAAGAGAAGCAGTCTACATCGGCGCTTCTGTCCACATCAACATCAGAACAGCCTTCGACCTCCAAGGGCCCCAAGCCCACCTGTCTATTGTTCAGAGACGCATTACATGGGTTCCTGCAAGCAGTTCCTAGGGAAGTCGGTGCCGGAGCGCCGAGCCTTCGTACGAAGCAGCAAGCTCTGTTTCAACTGCATGGGACCTTCTCATCAAGTGGGCGACTGCCCCTCCAAGAACACATGCCGCACCTGCCAGAGCAAGCATCATACCGCTCTGCATATGGATCAAGCCGAGCAGCCAACCATCGGTTCAAGACCTCCACAAAAGAAAGATAAGTATCAGACATCTGATTCCACTCAGCAGACTTCAGTGCTCGCTACATTTACCAGGAGCATGAAACTGTTGTCTATAGCTATCGTGTCGCTGGTTTCAGACTCTGGCTTAGTCTATCAAGCCAGAGCCCTCTTGGACTCTTGTTCAGAGGAGTCTTACTTGTCGGATCATGTGGCCAGAGCACTGGGCCTCAAGGTTACAGGGACCTGCTTGGCAGTCAACAGCCTGGGAAATTCAACCTCGATAGCCAGGAGTTGGGTTACTCTATCAGTTAAGTCCCCCTCTGATGATGGTTTTGATTTACAGATAAAGGCTTTGACGATGGGCAAGCTCACCTTAAAGCTTCCATCTAGAAACGTTAATTTCGGGAGTTGGAACCACCTCAAGGACTTGGACATTGCCGATCCATTCTGTGACACCCCAAGTCAGATTGATTGCCTACTGGGTTCTGAAGTCTTCGCCGCTGCCTTGCGCCCTGCGCCTCATCACAGGGCCACCAGGCACGCCTTCAGCAATCTGTACGGTATTTGGTTGGGTTCGTCTTGGAGGGTCTAAGCCATCCCCCGGCCTCGAGGTAAAGTCCACTCAATCATTTACTCTGACCGTCGACCAAGAGTTGTCTGTCGCGTTACGAAAATTCTGGGAGGTTGAAGAGCCATTTAATGTCGATCATGGTTCTTCAGACGATAAAAATTGCTATAGGCATTTCCAGGAGAACGTGTGACGAGATATCTCGGGTCGTTTTGTCATCCGCCTTCCGTTTTCCGAATCGCCCTCCCTTTTAGGTACTCGAGAAGCAGCACTGGGCTCGCTTCGGAGCATGGAACGCCGGCTGGCGGCATGCCCTGCACTTCGACAGGCATATAATACGTTCATGAAAGACTACGAGAGTCTTGACCACATGTCGCCAGTCTCCGTCGGTCAATCCGAGCCGGAGCAGGTAGCCTACATTCCACACCACCCAGTTGTTCGGGACGATTCTTACAAAAGAATACGCATAGTCTTCAATGCATCAAGTAAGGATCGCCGAGGTCGCTCGCTGAATAGCTTCATGCTCCCAGGCCCTAACCTTCTCGAGTATATCCGCGCAATCCTGATGAGATGGAGATTCGATTGTTTCGCGTTTTCATGCGACATCGTAAAGATGTTTCGCCAATTTCTAGTGGATTGTCGCGATCGCGACTGGCAACGAATCTTGTGGCGTAAGTCACCAGACGATTCATCAACCGCTTTTAGCTAAACACTGTCACTTACGGCACTGTTTCAGCCCCATTTCTCGCAAATGCGTGTGTGCTTGAGCTTGCTGTGCAAGAGTCCGTCCGTTTTCCTCTCGCATCTTCGATTATCAAAACGAATCGATACGCGGACGATTTCTTCGTAGGAGCCGAGACGGAATCCGCGCTTTGCGAAAGGGCTCAAGAGCTCGAGAGTATTTTGTCATCAGCAGGCATGGAATTAGACAAATGGGCGTCTAACTCATGTACGCTGTTGAGCAGATTGAGCCCCAAGACTCTCACATCTGTCGAGCTTACCACACATGCGGATGCACTTGCATCAGTTCTAGGCATGCTCTGGGCCCCCGCGTCAGACACCATGCTCTTCAAGATCACAGCTTTGGAAAGCAAAGGGCTCGTCACCAAACGTCAGATATTATCAAACATGGCTAGACTCTAAGACCCCCTTGGTTTTCTAGCTCCATTTATTATCAGGGCGAAAATTCTACTACAGAGTCTGTAGCTCCACGGGTTAGACTGGGACCAAGCTCTACCCCCATCAATTACACGGCTCTGGCAAGAATTTTCATCGGAACTCCCGAGAGTCAGCCAACTTCGCATTTCGCGATGGATCCGAGCTGACTCTTCGTCTCAGTGGGAACTGCACGGATTTTGCGACGCGTCTGAAAAGGCTTACGCAGCTGCGGTTTATGCAGTTGTGCACAGTGAATCTTCCTCTCACTCAAGCCTTATAATTGCAAAGTCACGAGTAGCTCCCCATAAAACCTTGAGTGTACCGCGTCTCGAGCTGTGTGCGGCTCATCTTCTCGCACGTCTCATCAATTTTGTAGACAAAAGCACCCCAAGAGCTTCCTCGACCGTACATTGCTGGTCCGATTCGCAAATTGTCTTGGCATGGCTACGCGGTCATCCATCACGTTGGAAAACATATGTTGCTAATCGCACTGGCGAAATTCATACGCTGATACCTGAGGCAATCTGGCAACACGTAGCCTCTAGGGAAAACCCGGCCGATTGTGCCTCGAGAGGAGTTTCGATCGATACCTTAGAAACTTCAACGCTTTGGTGGCACGGGCCTTGCTGGATTACCGAGTCGCCAGATATCTGGCCAACCACGCCACTCGATCCTTCCACGGAATTAGAAAAAAGAAGCACCACAGCGTATCTAATAATTAACGCTCAGGATAAAATCGACTGGAACGAATGGCTCAGCCGATTTTCCTCGATTCAAAAGTTAATTCGAATCCTGTCATACGTGCTTCGATTTAAAACCAACACCCTCAAACCCCTAGAACGACGGCTAACTTGGCTTTCAGTCCGAGAGATCCATGCTTGCCGGGTCTGCTTGTGGCGTTTAGTGCAAAGACTTACCTTACATGACGAGATTCAATCTCTGTCAAATTCCGAAGAGGTAAGGTCATCGAGTTGCTTAAAAAGGCTTAACCCCTTCCTTGACATACTTGGTTTGATAAGAGTCGGTGGTCGTCTACACAAGGCTGCCTTGACAGAAACCGAGAGACACCCCCTCGTGCTATCCGCTAAGCATCAAGTAGTCCGCTTGCTGGTTCGAGATACACACCTCCTTACACTTCATGGAGGCCCCTTGCTTACACATAGTACCTTGAACCGTCAATTTTGGATCCTACGTGCGAGGAATCTTGTTAGAGGGATAGTACGATTGTGCACCACATGTGCTTGGTTTAAGGCGCGAACCATCTCTCAAATGATGGGCGCCCTTCCTGCTCCTCGGACACAACCATCGCGACCTTTCACACACACGGGCGTTGATTATGCCGGACCATTTTGGTTTAAGGCTTCCCCCGGTCATGGTCGAAAGGTCATGAAAGGCTACATCGCGGTCTTCGTGTGTCTTGCTACTAAAGCAACGCACATTGAAGTAGTCTCTGACTATTCCACACCGGCGTTTTTAGCAGCATTTCGCCGCTTCGTGTCTCGCCGAGGACTTTGTTTACACATGTACAGTGATAACGGCACCACTTTTCAAGACGCCGACGCCCAACTTAGCCGCTTATTTAAAGAATCCTCTGCAGTAGGTCAGCAAGCGGCTTCCTCCCTGGCCAGTGAAGGAGTCAGCTGGCACTTCACGCCACCTTACGCACCGAACTTCGGCAGACTCTGGGAGTCTACTGTCAAGGCGTGCAAACATTATCTCAAGCGCGTGATTGGAGAGGCTCTCCTTACCTATGAGGAGCTCACTACGCTCATGAGTCAAATTGAAGCTTGCTTAAACTCAAGGCCTCTTGGGTATCTTAGTTCAAACGATGAAGACCCAGTCGCCTTAACCCCTGGACACTTTCTGATAGGAGCCGCCCTTATTTCTCCTCCTGACCCTACAGAATTGGATTCCAAAACTTGTCTCAGTTCCAGATGGAAGCACGTGCAGCAAATCCGCAATCACTTCTGGTCTAGATGGAGTCAGGAATATCTCACTCAGCTGCAGCAACGTACCAAGTGGACGCGTGCTCAGCCCAACCTTCAAGTGGGAGAAGTAGTCCTAATCAAAAACGAGCTTCAACCTGCCACAAAGTGGCTCATGGGCCGCATCGTGCGAACCTTCCCAGTAGAAGATGGCCTATGTCGGGTGGCAATGGTCCGCACGGCCAAGTCTGAACTTCGTCGGCCTGTCAGCAAGCTGGTGCCACTCACCGCTTTGCCAACAACCTCACCAATCAACAGTGCCATCACTGAAGATTAGACATTACTCATCTATTGGCCATAAGCCCATCATTTTCTAACCATGTTTGTAATGGTAACTTAGTTTAGGCCAGTTGAGGCATTTCTTTTCTTTACCCGCAATGATTATAAGCCGCTTTTCAAAATATTCATTCAGTTCTTACTTTAATTTTCATTAACGTCTACTGGAACCATAGTACTTTATTAATTAAACGCGCTGTAAGCGACGTTTGGCGGGCGGCATGTTGCAGCCGTTCTCTTTTTAAGGCCTATGTCCGATAGTAGTCTTGCTGCTCTGCTGCCTACTAGCTGAGCAGTAGAGCCAATAGAAGGTAGAGCCGCCACGCGACTCTCTTCAGCGAGGAGAGCCACGCCACTGTTGCTGCGCTTCTCGTTTGGCCTTCTTAGTTCGGAAGCCGAACAGTACGGACGTGTCGCGCACGAGCCAGCCACACATATAGAGTTATACGTGCCCCTCGCCAACGTGGCCTTTTTCTTGATTTGAGAGCAGTTAGGGAGTATTTTTAATGAATCAACATATTCATACTTAAACCTAACAAGCAGCTCGTGATCATTGAGGTGGCCTCTCGCATCCTCCTTTTCCTTATCTCACCTGCCTTAACCCAGCGTGCTCAGCCCTAGCTACCGCCACTGAACATTCACAATCAAAAGTGGCACTGGCGCGTACAATTTCAAACTTTTGAAAAATAGAAGCATCTACGAATCGTGCTGTGTTCGAGGTCGTTCGCTCATGTGCGAGATATGCTACTCTTTTGTCTGAGAAGGCGCGGGTGGTATATGCGGAAAAATGGTGTAGTGATACGTTGCCTGTGTAATACATTGCTATATCATATAATTAGCAGGAGCATAGTGATACACAAGATAATGAGATCACTTGTGTTGTTTAAAAAAATAAAAGTATATTTGATAAAAAATAAGAGAGACTGTAACACTGCTTCTTGACCTGAAACGAAAAGAGGCGCCGAAGCAGCGTTAGTAATTCTCGATCGCGTTCATCACCGTTGTCCTTCTCACCTCTTGGGTTTCTGCTCCTGAAAAAAGGGAATTGGCGCGAGAGTTCTCCCGTTCTACGGGAAGAACTATTAATTTACACACAACAAATACCTTTCACTGTTTCTTTTATTAAGCACTTAACACTAATACACAGTCTCCCTCTCTTCACAATACACGACACAATGCTTCACCTTGTCCTCTGGACGGCGCTACAGCGACTCCGCCTCACAACCTGCGAGCCGCGAGCGCTCGTCAACCACGTCCTGCTGGTCCGGGACCAGGAGGGTCTCCTGCTCGTCCTCGACCCACACTACTACGCACACTCTCACACTCCGTATCCAATCACACTCCACTCCAATCTTTCACACTGCTATACACTCTCTCTCTCTCTCTCTCTCTCTCTCTCTCTACTCGACTACACACTCTCTCTCTCTCTATCTCTCTACTCAACTATCTATCCTAATACACGACAACACGCACGAAAAATGGCGGCCCTCCCATGCACCTCACGGTCTTTCGTACACCTCGTCTCGTCAACCCAACTCTCTCTCTCTCTCTCTCTCGCACTGTCTACGCTACAATCTCTCTCTCTCACACTGTCTACGCTACACACTACTTCTCTCTCTCTCTCTAGCCTCACCTTCTGGTCCAAACGTCCACGAGTCCAACCCAGCGTGATGTCGTCAGCGTCCTCGAGCGGGTCGTTCGTCCTGCGGCTTGACCCTTTCTCTTCACTCTCTCTCAACTCTTCTCTCTCTGCTTCTTCTCTCAGCGGTCGTAGTCCTCGACCTGGAGACCTCGTCGTCCTGGGAGAACACAGCAGCTTCTCGTCTCGCACGTACATTCCTCTCTCTTCTCTTAATACTCAACGCACCTTCTCGAAAACTCTCTCTATCTCTCTCTCTCTCTCAACTCTCGCCACGAAAACCCGTCAAGTCACCGAAGCTCTCGCTGCTCGCGCTTAAGCGTGCAGCTCGAGGCTCTGCTCCCAACTGACTCACGATCTCTTGCTCGAGCAATGGCCGCCGCCACTGCTGCCGCCACGTATCTCCTCTCGCAGTCACTCTCATACATAGCAGCTGCTGTGTCTCGGTAGTCGCGTTCGCACTTTCCTTGTCCTTTTCCGCTGGCGCTGCTGTGTCTCTCCATCTCAACGATTTGTCCGTTGGCGTCCTCTTCCCCTCCTCTCAGCGTGTATACAGCTCCCGAAAAACAAATAGTTCGGAGAAGCGTCAAATTAATGCTCTTTGTATACACGTTGCATCAGCGAGAGCATTTTGGAATATAGAGGCCATTTTGCCTCGTTACAAGACATAAAGTATAAGAGTACAAAGTGCCGTCTGAGCTAACTACATGCTACAAGGCTGTGCAACCGTAGACTGACTCATAACTACGCAGCGCAGGGAAATTATTATCTATAACACTTTTACCGTTCGCAAGCACATACACACCACACATTTAATATGCTAGTCTCAAACACCACAACTTTTCCCCTTTTTAATTAACAACCTTTCTGAGCGTCGCAGGCTTGGTGCGTTTTGACATTTTATTAGCTGATCGATGTGTCGCTTATGTACACCCCCCGTATCACTTTTTACCAAGTACTTAGATGGTGAAACTTTGATAATAACTTCTTCACTCACCCATTTTTCCTTTCATGCTTCGTAATTTTCCTTCAGGACTACATCTCCGATCTCAAAACCCTCTTTACGATTTCCTGGTCTAGATATAATTTGTGCTTTTTGCTTTAACTCTACAGTATTTAGTACATTTGGTTTCAAAACATCAAATCGTGTTCGTAATTCGCCCTTGTACATTAAAAACGCTGGACTGGCTCCAGTTGTACAGTGAGTAATACTTCGATAGTTGAACAAAAATTTAGTAACTGCTGTGTCTAGCCTCTCTCCCCCTTTTACAATTTTTGTCACGTTATCCTTAAAAATTTGAACAAAATTTTTAGCAGCACCATTCGTTGCTGGTAATAAGGGGGAGAAAAGTAATGATTGACTTACACCATGTTGTTTTAAAAAACTTCTAAACTCCTAACTGCGAAATTGAGGCCATCCGTTCATCACGCAATGGAGTGGTATGCCATGACGTGAGAATAATTCTTCTAATATTTCTAATACTTTAAATGCTTTTGTATTAGTTTTAAAATTTATTATCTCTAGCCACTTAGTGTGCGCATCAATAACCATCAAATACTTGTTACCAAAAAAAGGCCCCACGAAATCAAGATGTATGCAGTTCCACGCTATGGGAATATCGGCCAGAGGTATGTGCAGGCTTATTCCGTTCTGTAAGACATACTTTAGTCTTGAACCAGTTCTTCAATCATCATATCAATGCATGGCCACCAAACATATGAACGTGCATACATCTTAATTTTACAATTTCTAAATGCGAAACATGAAACTCTTTCAGTAACGGTTTTTGCATCGACTCTGGTATACATGCTCTAACACCCTAGAAAAAAACCCTTTTCGACTGCAAGTTCAAATCGTTTCTAAAAAAAAATTTTCTCATAATTTGATGGATCGTTATTATCAGGTCATTCGCTATTAGTATACCTGATTACAGCGCGAATAGTTTTATCTTTTTTGCTTTCCTTGTCAAGCATTTTGCGATCGAAAATTGCTGTCCCTTCTTCAAAATAATGTAAGCTAACAAAATCTGCACAATAATACACACTAACAATTATTTCAGTATCATCATCAACAGGCAATCTCGATAACGCATCACAATTCGCATTTGCTGCTGATTTCACGTGTTCTATTTTATATTTAAAACCTGTCAAAAAATATACCCATCTCTGCAGCCTATTATCTGCAGTTATTGGAATACATTTTTTCGGACCCAGGATTAGTTGTAATGGCTTATTGTCTGTGCGCAAGATAATTTCTCTTCCGAAAATAAACTGAAAAAACCATTTAAATCCAAAAACAATGGCCATTGCCTCTTTGACAATGGTAGCCCTTTGTAGTTCGCTTTTTTGTATCTTTTTTTATGATTACGCGATTGTCCTTTCCGTACCGTCTTTGTACTTATGCGATAAGATAGTAGATAACCCATAATCCGACGCATCACAAGCCGAAACCATTTGGGTCAAAATTTGCCAAAACTCGCGGTGAAATTAACTCATCCTCAACCCATTCAAACGCTCTTTCGTGTTCTTTTTTCCATTCAAAGTTCTTATTATTCATCAAATCATATAATGATTTTAAGTTTACTAATCTATTTCTAAAAATTGAGCATAAAAATTTATGAGCCCTGAGAAGAGGCTAACTCTTTCATATTCGTTGGACGTGGTGCATTTATCATGGCATTTACTTTTGTTAAAGATTTATGTAGGCCATTTTCGTTTATAAAAAATCCTAACATGTCAATGCGTGTTCCCATGAATTTAAATTTTTCTACATTAAGTCAAAACCCTCATTTCTCAAGTCTCTTACACACATTTTTAAAATTTTCTAAATGCTCTTCTTTCGTCTTACCCGTCACGTATATATTATCTAAGTATGCAATAGTTCCTTTTAGCCCTCTCAAACATTGATCCATTTTTTTACGACAGCTGGCGCAGGTGAAACCCCCTGTCGAATTTTCGTGTACCTATACAGTCCTTTATGCGTGACTATCGTTAATAATTTGGAGGTACCCTCATCTGCTCATAATTGCATATAGGCATGAGCCAGGTCTAGTTCGTAAAAATACACACCTCCTTGTAATTTTGGAAAAATGTCATCAATTGTATGTAATGGGTACTTATCTGTTATAATGAATTGATTCAAGGTTAATTTATAATCTCCGCATATACGTGTATTCACATTGCTTTTAAAAATTGGAACAATCGGGGTTGCCCATTCGCTAACTTCTACCTCTTTTAAATGTCCTAATTCTACTAACCGATCTATTTCTTTCTCTATTAGTGGTTTAATCGCACACACACTTAAAATGTCCTGCTTTTCGATTTTGTGCACAGTTAGTATTGAACATGGCAATTTTAACGGCCACAGATTTGAACACGCAAGTGAATATCTACCCACCAAAGGTAGTCGGTCTCCCAGCAGTACCAAACAATTGAAATTCTGTGTTATGTTATTAAATAAAACCGTTAAATACAATAGTTTTCCCTTTGTGTGTAACGGTATACCACCGTAAGCATTTAATTTCACATCAGTTTCTGAGAGCTTTAAATTAGGAAAATACTTTTGGTAGAAACTTTTAGAAATACTGTAGCAGAAGTACCGGTGTCTATTTCTAACTCAAAACTTTGACCATTTATACTCAATTCGATAAACATTGGCTCTGAATTCTTATTTTCCGTTTCAATAGAATTCTTATTTGATATTATACTTTTGATTATATTTTCGCTGCCAGTACATCAGACTCGAAATTTTTCGCTGTAGCTAACGCTCTTTCATTCTCACTCACACTCTTACTTATCTGTAAATAGAAAAAGTCTCCCCTGTGTAATGTTTTCAAAAAATTGATATCACTGTCGCTTGCGCTCTCCTCTTCATTTTCTAACATATTAATCGCTTTCTTGCTTTGATTTTCTGTCTTCTTCTTCTAACATCTCTCGTCACCATTAGCTTTAAACTGTTAAGAGAGAGAGAGAGAGAGAGAGAGAGAGAGAGAGAGAGAGAGCGCGTACGAAAGGTTATATCTTTGCTTATAAGCAATGATGTAAAATACGACGCAATAACCTTCAGCACGTAAAACTGCATCACATGTTAGCCACAGTAATTACAGGAGTATTCTTCAAATCTACACTTCATGGCAATGCGGTTCTCTTCTCCACAACAATAACACTTGATGTTCTTCTTACCGTTGTTTTGGTTACTCTTCGCATACTCAAATTTGCCGATTTTCTGACCTTGTTTTTCACTACCAATTTTATATACTTCTTCTTTGCTTAACTTATTTTCCAGTACACTCAACGATGCTGTTGCATTTTTCACAGCTAATTCGTGCGATAATGCTATTTTCAGTACACTTTCTAATGCTACACTAATTGGTCTCTCAGTTTCATACTCACATCTGTGAAATTGCAATGCAATGCTAACTTTATCAATCCAGCAACAAAATTTGCAATTCATTCATTACTTTCTTGCCTCGCCAATCGTAAATTGCACCTCTTCATAACCTCCGATGGCTTAGTTTGAAAATGCGCTGAGACTACTTTTACTATCTCACTGAACGTATTGTCAATTATCTTATCCGGTGAAATCAATAACTAGCTTAAAAGTTTCTTAGTCCACGCGCGTCATTAGCATGGACATCTTTTTAACATTATCCTTGATTTCCTTTTCAGCAGGATAAAATTCAAGCTGTTCTTCGAACGTTTCCCAATAATCACGTTCTAACAAAAAAGTAATCTTCATACCTTCCGCCGTACTGTCTTCTGAATCTAAATCTTCTTCTATGTTTTTCGACTCAGAATCTTTCTCACTATTGTCTGCCCCGGAATCAATCGCTTTTTCCTTTACTTCTTCTTTTTGCTCTCTTTCTTTTTGCAACGTTTCACTCGCTCCTCCTTTCAACGCTTCTAGTTTCACAGCTTCTCTGAGCTTTTCTCGCAGATCATCGAATTTTTCTGTATTCTCAAATTCAATACCTCTATCTGTCAATTTCTTGATAATTTCTTGCTTGTTTAATTTTTGTATCCAACTGATCTTAGGTTTATCCTCCATAAATTATTTTTAACAGTCACTATGAAACGCGCACTTGAAATCCCATCCTCGTCGCCAATTTTGATATATTGTTATATTATATAATTAGCAGCAGCATAGTGATACAAAAAATAATGAGAACACTTGTGTTATTAAAATAATGAAAATATATTCAACAAAAAATTAGAGAGACATAATGTATAAGAGTACAAAGTGCCGTCTGAGATGACTACATACTGCCGGGCAACCGCAGACTGACTCATCACTGCGCAGCGCAGAGAAATTATCATCTATCACCTCTCTTATCGTTTGCAAGCACAAACACACCACACATTTAATTTGCTAGTTTCAAACACCACAGCCTGGATATTCGATGAGAGAAATTATTGATGTGTTACGAGTAATTTTTAGTAATTACTTGGATTATACGCATGCGGCTATACGTTGTATACACTATACCTAAAATGCGCTCTATAACGGTATGAATGGTTGTAGAGTGTTTACCAAATGAAGCAAGAAACCATAAGTAAGTTAAACAATTTTGTTAATTAATGAATTTTCATGCTAAAAATATTTGTAAACGTATAAAATTAGTAATTTTTTGTAGTTGCCAAGGATGTGTTTTTTCACGAGTTCGAAAACGATTGTGTTAAATCTACGGCCAACCACTCAATCAAAAGAAAAATGGGTAATTATCAGGATGAGTCAATGCCTGAGCCGTCTGGGAAGAAAAACTTTGGTTAAAAAACAAAATCTCTGCAGATAACTAATACATTATTATATCGCATCTTACAAGCATCTAGTTTTATTTTTCTTGATATCAATTAGAATACCTATAAATATTCATTTAATAGATGATGGTTTAAAGAGTAAAACAAGGGTGGAGAGTCAGCAGCAGGAGCAGCAGCAGCAACAGCGGGGAGTGCCACAGCAAGGTGGTAATATTGAAGCCCGTATAGATAGCGGAACACCAACAACTGCTGAAGCAGCTTTGATACCAGGTACGAAATATGTCACTTCAGAGAGTGATCGCAAAAAGTTTGTAAAGTCTTTTAAACTTACATGTCGTGCTATAAAATTTAAAATTTCTAAGCCTACTGAAAATACGCATACTTTAGAGTTGGTTGAGAATGCTTTTGGAGAACTCGTAACTGTAATTAAAAAAAAAAAATACCTTAGGTAGTTATCTAGTAGGAGTAGACTTGTACTCAGATGAGTTAACTGAAGGATCGGCGGGTATTTATTACAAACATATTAATCAATTGAGTTTTGACGATATCTGGGGTTCATGTGAAAAAATCGAACAGAGTAAACGAATATTTGACATCGCGAAAACCTTAGCAGTTGAGGTTACTTATGTTAAATAACGTCAAGGGTGGGGGGCGCCTGAAAATGTATTAAATAATTGGAGTAAAAAAGGAGACTTATGTATTAATAATCAAGATTATTTATGTTTAGCTAGAGCACTTGTAAGCGATAAAGTTTTTACGGAAAAAGATTCCTCGACTGCTTGGCATTAGAAATGGTATAAAATAAAAACTGAAAAAAAACAAAAGCGTGAGGTGGTTGAATTAATGCATGCGTGTAAAAAAGATTTAAATAACGGATGGGTTTGGTCCTTCTGAATTTTTGAAATTCCAAAGATACAACAAGCGGTATGGTATTTGTATTCGTATAATTGAATGAGTCTTTTGGGGATGATGCAGCTCTTATATATGACGGTACTAACGATGGAGCAGAATATTGCACATTATTAAGAAACATTATATACTATGATGACGTGCATCATTATAATTTGATTAAAAATTTATTAGCCGTTAGATCAATGTATTTTTGTGTGACGTGTAATAAGAATTACAAATGCGTGGGTGCGCATATTGTGAATCGGTTTGCCCCACATGCAATGGATCACCAAATTGTAATAACAGTAGAGGTATGGTAAAAAAGTCGTGTACAGATAGTAGGAAAGAATTTTATGGGGATCAATGTTATAATAATCATAAGGGAATAGGGTAATTTGCACGAACAAAAAATCTTAAAAGGGCGAGAAAACGTATATGTAATGTAATTAAAATTTGTAAATTGGAAAAAATACTGCAAAGAATGTAAAAGTGTACATGAGTATAACACTCTTTGTAGTATGAAACCGATTCCAAAGAAAAAACAAAAAACCGTGCTCCTTAAAAAATGCATGGTAGATTACTTTTCAGTTTATGTAGGACATGAATGGAAGAAGTCAATGATGATGAATGCTCTCACGATACTGTAAATGCGCCAGCTTTAGTGGGTACATGGGTGTCGGATGAAATAAAAAAATCTATAGAGTGTGGTTCCAGAATCATTAAAATGGATGTTATTTGGCAGTATGAAGTTTCTCGATACGACGATGTATCGAGTAGCGGCAGATTATTTTCACAATACATCGACACTTTTGTAAAAATAAAAAAAAAGCAAGCGGGTGGCCAAGCAATATAAAAACAGAGGAGGATAAAAAAAAATATATTCAACAGTATGGGAAAAAAGAAGGGGTTAGATTAGATGTTAACAAAATTGAAAAAAATCCGGGGCTAAGGTCTGTCGCGAAGTTATGTTTGAATTCGTTTTGGGGTATATTTGGTCAGAGAGCTGAAGCACGGTTAAAGTTATACAGTTACTTAGAAAAACTAGAAAGGAGAGTAATATACTACGATACAGACTCTATAACATTTATTACCACTGGAGATTCTCATAAATATCTGCCCCTACAGGATCGTTTTTAGAAGAACTAACAAATAAGTTGGAGGAGTATAGGGTAGGATCTTTTATTGAAAAGTTTGTTTCAGGGGAACGAAAATTTTACGGTTACCGTGTCTGGTCTTCAACCGGTAAATCACACGAGACTTGTAAAGTTAAAATAATTCAACTCAATTATGAGAACTCTTTTGAAATTAACTTTGATTCATTATTTTTCGTGGTTAATAAAAAATTTAATAAAGATGCTCACAAAACAAAAAAAGTTTTCATAAATACGCGAAATACGATAAGGAAAACGGATGTTTACAACGTTGTGACATGTGTTGAAGATAAAACCTGCGAAATAATTTTAAAAAAGCGACAGTTCATTTCAGAAAGCTTTTCGTATTCTTTTGGTTTTAAGAGAAAATAAAAAGTTTCTTGTTTTTTTTTTTTTTTTTTTTTTTTTTTTTGTTTTTTTTTTATGTTTTTAGATACAATTCACTCCATCAAAAATGTCTGCGGTGCAGAGGTGTGTAACTGCACATATCATTGTAGCATACTAACATGTGCATACTATCCTGAATACAAAACGACATTAGAAAGTTTAGCTTATCACACATTCTTACACAAATTAGTTAAACTTAAAATAAGAGGATTAAGCAGATGCTTATAACCAACTGTGTGATCAGCTTTTCAATTTAAAAAAAGTTTTATTTTTAACATTCATTGGATACAATTCAAGCTATTAAAAATATCTACGGTGCAGAGGTGTGTAACTGCACAGATCATTGTCAGATACTAAGATGTGCTTACTATCCTGAATACAAAACGACATTAGAAGGTTTAGCTTGTCACACATTGTTACACACATTAGTTAAACTTAAAAGTGAGGATCAACAAGATGCTTATAACCAATTGTATGATCAGCTTTTTAACTTAAAAAAAGTTTTATTCAACATTTATTAATGTGAAATTATATGGTTATTTTAGAACGTTAGGTTGTGTAAAATATATGCATAATCTAGATTACCCTAAAAAATATGAGTATAACGGAAGTTCTCCTAAAAAAATACTGTTTCACACACGTCCATTAAAAGAGATTTTATTTTTAATAGACACAAATCATACATCGAGAATAGAATTTTATAGTAAGCACTACACTCGAACCGAACACGATAATGATAATATGGTAACTACTAAATGTCGAGCCGGGCATATTACAAAAGTACTTGACTGTAATAGATGGATTAGTAGAGACTGCGATACTCGTCAAACATATCTTTGAATAAAAATTACACACTATATTTTCTAACCAGTACTATTAAAGAAAAATGGTATTTATCTGTTTTAAATTTCATGAAGATAATTCGAGAACATTGCATCGACTCAAAGTGTGATTGCACTAAAAAAACCTGTAAACCCCCGATAGAATTTGTTTTACAGATTGTTGAAAAAATTTGCGAGGATTATCATGGAACTTGTTATTTCAGTCTCTGATAAAATTAAAAAAAAAAAAAAAATGAGAATAAGTCTGAATAAATA
>NW_019379474.1:1260965-1273418 GCF_000648655.2 Copidosoma floridanum
AAAAAAAAAAAAAAAAAAAAAAAAAAAAAAAAAAAAAAAAAAAAAAAAAAAAAAGGTGGAAAACAAAAAACGCTCTGAAGGCACTGGATGGCCTGCTTACGTCACCGGGGAAAAAAGTCGGAGAGCTAGGCCTGAGGCCATCTTGGTTAGACCGTTGGAGGGCAAAAAGTATACCAAGGTACTGACATTAATAAAGAGGGTCAATGCTGTCGGGCTTGGGGCGGACGTGGGGTCTATCAGAGAGACTAGAACAGGACAAGGAACACCGCGCCCGAGCGCCACGATTCGTTGACCGAGGTACTTAAAAATGCTGTGGCGGACGCTGGCGGCGTTAGAACTCTCGCCCCACGCCTGATTTTGAAAATAAGGGACGTCGATCCTACGGTGACGGAGCAGACGTTAGGGCCGTATTAGTGGACTGCTTTGGTTAAGAGAGGGCTCCTGATGTGGTTGTGCGACTTTCCTCTGTCATTGTTGGAGGAAATCGTATACCATACGTCAAAGTGCCAACGGCATCGGCGGTGATCCTGTACGTAAACCTTGATAGGATCGTGCTTGCGCACGATCTGCTGGACAAGTTTTCCTGCACCCAGGGTGTGGACTTGCTCTTTATAAATGAGCCGTCCCACACTTTACTTGGTCAGAGCTGGTACTGCGACAGGACTGGATGTGCGGCCATCCTGATACACAATAACAAGCTCTCCGTATCCAACACCGGAGGTGGAGACGGTTTCGTGTTGATCAGGTGTGGAAGAGTATACTACGTGAGCTGCTACATTTCCCCTAACATTCTGATTGGCGTCTTTAGAGGGCGGCTTGCCAAACTCAAGTATGCTGTTCACGTGTGTGGAGAGAATGGTGACGTCGTGCTAGCCGGCGACTTCAACTCCAAGGCCATCGCGTGGGGGGAGTCGAAAACCGACTCCAGAGGGCGGGTGGATTAGAGATAGCTGCAAGGCTAATCTCATCGTCATGAACTCTGGTAGTTCAGCAACGTTCAGGCGACCCAGAAACAGGGGCACGATCATTGACCTTATACTAGTGTCGCCACAATTTGCGTGGGACGGGTGTCTGACTGGGGGATTCTGGAGGACTACACGGTTAGTAGTCACCAACATGTCAGATTCCTGGTAAACAAAAAACATGGTGTAAGCTTGCAATAAGTACCTCGAAGGCTCGCGGCCGGGTGGAACGTGGTGAAGCTTAATCAAGATTTGTTGCGGGAAGCCATGACCTTAGAGCACCCCTTCCTGAGTATTAAACCAAGATCACAAAATCGGCAGAGGTCGCAGGTTCCGTAGCCAGTACCATAGGACATGTCAAGGAATGGTGTGACGCGTGTATACCCAAAAGAATTTCCAGGCAGGGTGGGCGTTCATGCTACTAGTGGATCGAAGAAATTGCCAACCTGCGCGGAGAGGCGCAGCGCCTACGCCGTCTTTCACAGCGACACAGAAATCGTGAAGGTGCAGAGGTGGGTATTGCCACGTACAGAGAAGCAATAAGTATCCTAGTGAGGACTCGGACCCGATGTTGCTGATAAAGCTTTCCTTTTTGGAGAGGGTAGTCTCCTGTCTCTTTCCAGAGTACCCCGAGAGAAGGCGGGTGGACATAAGTGTGGGCGAGGTGCCTCCTCTTACCCCCAATTAATTGAGGTCGGTGGTCTCGGGGAGACTGGGTCGCAAGGCCGCTGGCCCAGATGAGGTGCCGTCCAAAGTCCTTAAGGTCATAGCCACGGGAAAGCTACATCCATTGCTGGACATGTTCAATGCGTCTCTGCTTACTGGACTGTTTAACGAGCGGTGGAAGATCCAGAAACTCGTTCTTTTGGACAAAGGCAAACCACCCCCCTTGGTCCCGTCGTCGCTTCGACCCTTGTACATGCTGGAAAATACGGAAAAAATGCTCGAGAGACTGATACGAACTCGTTTAAGAGGGGAATGCAGTCTCTCGGACAATCAGTACGGTTTTCGAGGGGGACGTTTGACGCTCATGGCTGTGGCTGAGGTTCTTGAGTCGGTAAGGGAGGCATGGAATGCCTCACATAAGACAAGGAGTCAAGGAGTGCCTGTGTCCTGGTGACTCTCGACGTGAAAAATTCCTTTAACTCGGCCAAATGGTCCAACATAATGAGGGCTCTAAGGCGCCAGAATGTTTTGGACTACCTTAGAAAAATACTGGATAGCTATTTCCAGGATCGTATTCTCTGGTACGACACGAAGGACGGACCAAAAGAAAGGCGCTTGGCCCCGACTTATGGAACCTGGTCTATGATCAACTTCTGCGCCTTAAAATGCCTCGAGGGTCAAGCTGACGGGCTTTGCTAATGACATAGCATTGCACGCCACAGCGAGATCTCGAGAAGAGGCCGAGCGTAAAATCCGGTGGGCAGTTGTGATAGTATCGGAGTGGCTGCGGGATCACGGTTACGAACTAGCGATCGACAGGACGGAGATGGTCGTCCGTACCAGGCAAAGATGGTTGGAGGGAACTTTCACCGAAGCGATGCGGGTGAGGCAATCTGCGCAAGTTTGGTTGTGCGCTACCTGGAGGTATGGGTCGACTCACGGCTCATTTTCTGGGTGCTTATCAAGAGAGCAGCTGATAAAGCCGCCAAGGTTGTGGGAGCGCTGACACGGTTGATGCCGAGCGTTGGGGGCCTGAGGGAAGCCAAAAGAAGACTTCTTACGTCTGTCTACAACTCAATACTGCTGTACGGTGCGGATGTGTAGGCGGATGCAGTGGCGAGACGGAACGTCCAAGAGCGCCTAATTTTGGTGCAGCGCATCGGATCCCTAAGGATCGTCTGTGCTTACCGCACGGTCTCCTCTGCTGCTGTTACGGTGATAGCACGAACGATTCCTGTCGTGTTTCTTGCGCTGGAGCGGCGAAGGAAATTCCTGGGCTCCGGTGACGAAAGTAACAGTGACAGGCGAGGCGGGAGGAAATATTGACGAAGTAGCAACAGGAGTAGAATCAGGCTGATGTGGGTAGATGGACGCACCGGTTGATACCATGCAACCGTGGGTGAAGAGAGGGCACGGAGAGTTGAATTATTACCTCACCTAGTTTCTCTCCAGGCATGGTCAGTTCGATACCTATCTCCATTGCGTGGCAGTGAAAGCATCCCCCAGATGCGCTTACTGCCTTGCAATGGATGATACCATCGAACACACGTTTTTGTGTGCGAGAGATGGTACCGTGAGCGCCAGCAGCTACTGAACAGGCTCAGCGTGGCCCCCACTCCCGAAAATATCATTTCTAAGATGCTCCGTACCGAAAAGGGATAGAGGGCTGTGGACAGCTACGTCGGGTCAGTGGTCCGTCAAAAGAAAGAAGAGGAGAGAGCCGCTGACCAGGCGGCACGGTTTTTTTTTTTTTTTTTTTTTTTTAAGAAATGCGCACCCAGGCTGCGCTAGGTTTATCTACTTATCAGCAAGGGAAAGCATCAAGCAGTAAGTGGCGCTTGCAAAGAAAGCAGGCTACAACGGAGCGCTAGGGAGTGGGTGCCGGTCTTTAGGGACCCTAAGTCATTTTCAGGACTCGAAATAATTGGCACCTCTAGCAGCTGCTTGCAAGCCTACTCGCTAATGCTACGGGATACGATGTTTTTCTGAGTGGCTTCACCGTGAAGTAATGCTAATGCAGTTCTAGGGTGGAACAAAAGTCACGCGGCATGGTGGGGGGGTTTTAGTGGGTATGAGTGATCTAATAAAAAAAATCCACCGAGTCCCACACTACCGCTGTCCCTGCGGTGTGCCTCAATGCATTTGATGCCACCCACGTGTCTGTATCTATGGGGACGTGAGCTGTGTGCTCTCTGCTTTCATTAGTGTAGGTACGTGGGCCAGCGCTGCTTATGCTCTTTACTGCCGCTGTGGGTGACGCCAGATTGCTTAATGTGGGCCAACAAAAACTAGCACCCCCTCATGTGTAGAAGTAAGCGGCGGTTATAATATTATTCTCAGATACATGCATCACACTCTCACTAAACTAACACAGGTATACTCACGAGTTGTTTTGGTTTTGTGTGCGGCGGTGTCTCTTCCTAGTTGGTGTGGGGGCTTTGGTAATGGGTAAAGCCGGACGATGAGGCTCGGGTAAGTCTGGGCAACCACATCTGATATGGCTGCTTGCTTCATAAACAAAAAGACGTAGTGGGCTGACTAATCTAGGCTTACTGCCTATTCTCGAAATACGTATACGCCAGCTCGTATTAGCAGGTTGTCTGCACCGGTCGTGGAATTGTATGCCTGCCACTCGTCTCGCTGGAACAGCTAGAGTGTACTAACATATACAAGCACTACACACAATTACTACTTTCATACTTCTCATTCAACGCCACGGCAGTCTCTGTTTGTGAAACTGAAGGAGAGTGGCGACTCCTGGACGGCCCGTGCAAGTAGCGCCTTTGGCAATGAAGTGGGCTGCTGTGCTGGTTTTCACCGTTTCCAGATACTTATGTTCGAGAAAAAGGGGAGTGTAGGCTTTCACAGGTCAACATGATCTCAAGAAGAACTCAAAATGAAGAACATCAATGTCAAAGTAGTACCCCAGGCGGTAACCTCTTTGAGAAAATTTACCTGCAGTTCCGATCGAGTGCAAGCCCGGGTGACTGCCACTGGCCCGACAGATTCAGGGGAGGGGGGCCACAAAGACATGTCTCATGGCCAACAGGGACTGTTAAATGTTCCATGGCCTTTTACAACGGATACAGGAAAAAGAGGAAGCCTTTCGAGCATAGGCAGTAACGTTAGCGAGAGTAGTAAGGTGACTGATTTGAGCAATCAGACTCAAAAAGATCTTGCCTACATGAAAAGTAATGGCATTGCATTAATGGCCAAGCGAACGAGAAGATTGAGCTACTTGAATCTGTAACAAGAGAGATCAAAAACACGCTCGAAGCTATTAACAAAAAGTATGGGAATGCTGCAAACGTCGTCAAGGAAGGCCTCAAAGCTGCTTTTAAACAATTGACAGTAGCTGAGGTGGTTGGTTGGACAAGGCTTACTTTTTTGAAGAAAGGTTTTCAAAAGGTTAGAAGGAGTCCTCTGAATTCCTGAAGTACAGGGAACATAGGAGAGATTATGTCCGAAGGTATGTACAGAAAAGAACCCTAAATACTGCTCTCAAGGAAATAGTACGGGGTTAATGATGGAATTGTACTCTCGCAGCAAGTCGAAAAGTCGGTAGCTGGACTAGGAACGGTGGTAGTAGACAGTACAAAGATGGCACTCGAGGTTCAAAACCTGGACGATATGGTTGAAGAAAAAGAGGTTGAGAAGGCTTTTCTAAAAACTTTCGAACAACAGAGTACGAAGTTGAAAGTGACGCTTCTTAAACCTAATACGAGAGGAAAAAAAATGGCGCTCATTACAGTAGATAAACTCACAGCAAGGCAAGCGGAAAACTTAGGTAGACTAAGAATCGGCTTCGTAAGTTGTCAAATTCGAAGAAGAATAGGTTACAAATGCCTGAGATATGGACATATCTTAGCAGAATGCAAAGAAGCAGGTAGGTCAAAGCTGTGTTTCCGGTGTGAAACCGGAAGAGGCCAGAAAAAAGACCCAATCAGGGCTTATCCAAGGCAAGAAAGTCTTCAGTAGGAGCATAGGCTTCTGCAGACCCATGCTGCTCTAAGTATATGTGCTTACGAGATAGAGAAAGCATCAAGCATTTAGTGGCGCTTGCTAAAATGCAGCCTACGTAGGAGAGTTAGACACAAATGCAGGTCCTCAGGGACCCCGAGTACTTTTCAGGACTCGAGAGGATCGGCCCCTCTAGCAAATGGTAGCGAGCTTGCTCGCTAATGCTGTGAGACGCGATGGTCTCCCTGGTGGCACTTCCTTGAAGTAATGCTAACGTGGTTCCAGGATGGAACGAAAGCCACGCGGCATTAGGGGGGTCGTAGTGGGTATGGGTGGTCTAATAAAAAAAAATCTACCGAGTCCCACACTACCGCTGTCTTTGTGGTGTGCCTTAATGCATTTCTCTTCCCTTCACAAAAAAAAAAAAAAAAAAAAAAAAAAAAAAAAAAAAAAAAAAAAAAAAANCATTGTATTTGTCATAAAAAAATACAAATTAAGAAAAAAAACCAGTCGTAGTGTCACATTTGACCCTTGGATGATGTGTAAACATAAATATGGATATGTGCTACTATTTTTTAATTGCGTTCTGAAACATGTAACACGATAAAATTTAATTTCTTACAATTTTGAAAAATTTGACTTTACAAATAGATGTTGTGTCCTCAGTTAATGAAAAATGCGAAATTGCATATCATATTTTCTATTAATAAGTAGAAAAAGTACCAAAAAAAAAAAAATCAAACTAAAAAATATTTACATGATTATTCATTGCAAAGTGTGTTGGTCATCGTTCTATACAATAGTAACAATTGGTTTGTGGTAGCTATAATAAGAAATAAATTTTGTAGATGCAATTTTACTCAAAATCTCGAAAAAATACCACCTATTTTCGTACTACCTATGGTAGTAGATTGATGTCGATTATTATTAATATGCGAATATAAAAAACCGTCAAAAAGTTTATCAAAGGCTGCGAATTTTCATTATTGTAATTAACATTCAAATGGCCTAAAACAATCATAGGCAAAGAATTGTAATTTTCTTGCAATACAGTAGAACCAATATCTGAATATGGTAGCAAATTAAGCCGGAAAAATCGAATAATTTTATTAATGTTAGCATTTGATGAAATATAAACAACAACGTGCTTAAAAAGTAAGGTTATATTTATACGCGTCAATTGTAACCGATAGACGCAAACCAATACACATGCACGGATGTACGGCAACTGTCGTATCTCTCAGTCTCTCCCTGTGGCTTGTAGACCACTCATCTCACCTTTGATTTCAGAATTAGACAGATTAATATTCTTGCTGGCGATAGCGTAAACATGCATCTTTGGCTACTTATTGGTCAGCAGTCGTGCACAGCATGTGTGAGTATGGGCGTGTGTATGCATACTTAACTGCTTGTAGACGTATGTGATATAGTATATCTATATATTTTGGCTGGCAGCAGGGTAAACTCAGCGTTCCTCAGTAGAGAGAGAGAGAGAGAGAGAGAGAGAGAGAGAGAGAGAGGTATTATTATATCTAAATAGGCGTGACAGAANAAAAAAAAAAAAAAAAAAAAAAAAAAAAAAAAAAAAAAAAAAAAAAAAAAAAAAAAACTACTACTACTACTACTGCTACTTCTCTATTATAGAAAGCAGTACCACAAGATGGGTTTTCTAAATTTTTTAGATACAATTATGTAATGAATATTTAATATGGACTAAAAATAAGTGCGTGAGCGTGACGTCAGCGTGCAATTAGCGTAGGCAGTAGAAAGTTGTTTTTAACTATCGGAAGATTTAATGAAAGGGTACAGTCTTGTAATGACCAGCCTATAAATTGTTAATATTGTATTGTGCCCTAATATATTTTTTATAATCATTAATTTTTTAAATATTAAAATATTAATTGAAACTATACTTAATCAACGTAGGTATACTGATTTATACGATAACTACACCACCTTTGTACACAACATTGTTTGATAGAAGGTATTTTTATACTCATAATTATATTGTTTACGATATAATTTTATAGAAGTATAACTCCATACTTGGGTACCCAAGCACCCAAGCGTTTTCGCTAGAAATTTTTTTACTACGATTAAATATGCTTCAAATAGTTTAACTTGCACAGAAATGTGTAAATACTGTTTAGGAAAAAATTACTCTAATATCGAGCACGTTAAATCAATGATTGACGAATAAGATTACATATAAGACGATTTATCGGAAATATTTTCAACCCCGGACAAAATACTGGTCAGAATAGACGACAAAACTACACCTATGAAACGAAAAAAATTGTAGACAGATGATGGTCATTGCGAAAGCAAATCTATAAAAAAAGCAAAATTTTAATGTATCAAAAAAACGAAAAGTTTAATGTCAGAAAATTTGAATGAATATCCATTTGTTAACTAGGCATGTTTGATGTATTAAATACATTAAGATGATACACAAGTTTTTTCCCAGTAAAAAATTTAATTATCAGTCCGTTATTGCAAAAAATGCCCTTTTCTTGTATGTCGGCTTCAAAGTAAGCTAGAGAAATAAAGAAATGTAATATTTTTACCGAAGCAAAATATCCATAAACTGACCATAAAGTTTATGATAACACTTTAAAGTTTTACTTTAAAAAATTAATTATCAAAAAACTAACAATTGCTTTATAATTTTACAACTAGCTATTTGTTGTGCAACTTAATATCCATATTTTCTCATGGCTATGTTCAAATTAACAAGTTGTTTTTTTTACGTCTATGGAAAGTTAATCTCAAAGAGCAATAGAAGCAGAGATGAAAAAAAAAACTTAATAAAAAAATCACAGTTTTTTTTAGGTGTTAAATAAATAAGCCAACTTTTGATTGGGTTAAAACTATTTCTACCGTATTCCTAGAGAAATTTTTTAGGGAAATAACCAATTCTTTTCTCTACTGAAAAACATAAGGTTGAAAAATTTTTCGGACCCTGGACTATTAAGTAAGTGGTTTAGCAATACGTATTACACTTTTTTACTCCAAGGCTTTGAGTGTAACTTATTTTTAGCTTTTTCTAGTGCCTGCCTGAGTGCTAGTCAGCCATTGCTGTTTGCTCCGTGTTTTTTTCCTTTCATTCTGCAAGCAAAACATCGGACCTCCACTTCGCGATAATTCTTGCAATGGTTGCTGCAACTGTATTGAAAGCATAGCTTCGAGCGGTCCATCTTTTTGCAATTGCGACCTATCGTATCGAAGTACTTTAACACGTCTTCTCATATGGCAGCTAGTGAGAACACAAGAAATTTAGAATCACAAGATACATCATGTGGATCCGTTCCCTACTCAACTATTAATCTTGTCGGTTCTTTTAAAGGCCACCTAACGTTAACTTACTTTGCTAACAAATACATTTTTACTACCATTTCAGCAATTGGTCAAACTACAAGACTATGTATGACCACTATAAAACCAAGTCAGTCATTCACTGGCAGACGTCACGAGTGAAGTTTTTCGTCGCGAGGCTGGGAACCCCGGCTACGGACGACCCTACATTACCCTCTCGACTCTAAGCATTCAATCAGCAATCACCAACCTTTCTCAAGGTCTGCGTTAAACGAACCTAACAGTAAAGCTATAAAGAAAAAAAAAAATTGAGCAAACGGGACAGTCTCCAACAGGCAAGCATCACGAACCAATCTCTTACCCTTAGATTGCAAAAAGACTGAGCTCTGCAAAAAAAAGGTACCTTGGACACCAACGTCTCCGGCGAGGAGAACACCAGGAGACGTTGGAAAAGAGCACTATAACTAGTTCCAGCGCTGTGATTTGTCTCCTGATCAGTCTAGTGCTAAAACAGCAGGCCAGAGAAGATCACCAGGAGATATCCAGGCAGTCAGGTTTGTTGGGAACTGAAATCAAGAAAGAGTTTATCTCACGTGTCTTTCTTAGGGCCATCGAACGTCGAACTACCTTGCCAACAAATATATTACAACGTAACAAAGTAAACAAAAAAGAGCATTTAGTGGTCACAAAAGTTGTAACCACGCCTACAGGTGCAAGAGGGCAAATTTGAAAGAAAATTTTAAATGCTTTAAATGTATACAATTTTAGGCGTCAATAAACTGACGTAGAAAATTCATCGAGATTAAAACAGCAGCGTTGAAATCGACAAATAAAGAATCCATTACGTGAGAGATCAGTTTCTCATTATAAGCCTGACAGTAATCACTTAAATCTTCCAGATTTTTAAATAGGTAAAGTATGTATTTGTATTCATTTTGGCGATAAGAAATGGAGATATTAAGCTCTAGGACTTTGTTGCTCTGGTAACAAAGTAGTAAGATTGGAAAAACAAATTTTCAATCATATGTTTTTTGTCAGTTTTAAATCTTTACAGTTTGAACAAAAAGCTCTTTTCATTTAGATTAATGTGAGAGAGTACGAATCCAAGTCCCTTCGGGTCAGCAATTATTTTACGGCGTAAGTAATGCACGGTACTATTAAGCATTATTATATTTGTTTCACTTTTTACAGCTTATTATTTGACAAAATAAACTGCATGGATTCCGAACAAAAATATTTTTAATAAGAAGTATTTCGTTCTGAGAAGTGTCACGAATATTTATAATGGTTCTAATCAAACTTTGGTGCCTATTAGTTTTTGAAATGTTGTTAGTTATTTACACATGGAATAATATTAGTTTTTAATTTCCAGTAAGCATACATCAGCTTGCGTGTGCGTAAAACATCGTTGGTCATGGTACCGTACCTACGAGCAAACTTGCAAGTGATTTACCTTTTCTCAGATGCACGTTGGTCCCTGCTTTACATGCTTTTTGAACCAGCATAGGAAATTCCGAAGGGATAAGCAAAAAAAATTAAGTAATTGTGTTAACGATAGTTTATCGGTATTACAATACGATTTGCGAGATATTCTTTTGCTAATTCTTTGCTATTTTTTTACCAAAGAATTGATTTTTTGGCCACTACTATTACTGAGTAACGACGGTCATGATGACTTGAAATTGAAGTCAGCGTAGCCACCGCTCTAATTATATAACTAAAGCATCAACTCAAACGGGGTTTGAGGGACATTTTTTAGCTATTTGCAATTTTTTGCAATAGAAATCATTTTTGGACACGACTTTAACCGAAAACAAATGATCTTCGTGTCCCATGGGTCCGGTTTCGTGTATTTGTGACATGTATTTTTAATTTTCTAATAACTCTATGAATATTTAGAGTTTCGAAAGGGTTTTTGTCCTGAACTGTACGTATATGTATATTTTTTGGAGATGAAGCATGGATTTGAGTGATAATATACACTCAACTTTAACTAAAGTTGCAATTTGATGTTGATAATTTGCATTTTAATGTGACAATAGAATTTTTCAAAACAAATGGAGTGAAATTGATCTGAGAGTTGGATAGATCTTGAAATTATTGATAAATTACATGCAGTATTTTATAAAGTAGATTTTTGTTTGTTTGATTAACAATGTAATTGAAATACACGTTTTTTTCCAGCAACAACCCCCAAATCGTGGTAGTGTAATCTTCTCTCTGGAATGATTTTTGGATTCGGCAACCCTTCTTTGCTTACAACATTTTAGAATTGGTCGATTTTTAACATTTTTTTACATAGTTTTTAAGATACTTTTTTTTCTAAACTTATAATATGTTTTATTAAAACATATTAAAAGTATAGGGATATGACAATAAAGCTTGCAAAGCAAGCTGAATGATGTCCTACGTTACTTGCATGCAGAGACCCTTAGCATTTCTCTCTAACATCACTATTTTACTGTGGTTGCAGGGAAATGGAGAGGGTCTCTGTGCTCTGTGTTTCTCGCGCATCGTGAGACACATCTAAATATAGAGTTAAAAGGGATTGGCGAGTCTTATTTTTGTACATCCGTGATTGAAATGAAAAAAAAAGTTCTTCCTTCAATGAAACGGAAGACACGAATTTTTGAAAATAAGTTTTTAAGCTTAACCAACTTTGTTTGTAAAACTTGAATCTTCTATATTTTCTGAAATATTTTCAAAAAATTTCTTACATATTTTGGGCGTTTTTTTTACATTTTGACGTTTACTACGTCCTTAGTAGAAAAAAAAATTATGTATAGTTTATATCTGGTGGGCACCTAACCAGATTTAATTACAAGAATTTTTTCGACCCCAATGATTACCCTGCCGACATGTGCCATCAGGTACGAAAACTACTATTTTACCGTATTGCACCGAAAGAAGGAGTTTCCGTCCCGATTTGTGGGACGAAAGTTCCTACTTCTGGCGCAGAATTGCTGATATAGTATACAACCCACGGAAGGAAATATAATACCTCAGATCACGTACTTGTGAAATGCGTGTGATCTGAGTCACTCTTAATATTTTCTCCCTGGGTGTGTTATATACTATTAAGCCCGAAGGTCCAAGAAGTAATTTCCACCTTGTAGACACAAAGTATGGTGTAAATGAAAACTGAAACGAGTACTTTAAACATAAAATAATGACAATTGACATGTAATATGGTTAAAACCATCTTACATACCACCCAAGTAAAGTTAAAATGTCTCTTTACCACTACATAGCACGCAATTTGTGTGAATTCATTAAGTTGACTGATTTAATATAATATTAAAGATATAGTGTTTTATAAAAAAGGGGTACTTAGTGAGATAGAAAAAAATAATTATATAAAATTTACTATACTGCATCGAAATATGATCCTTAAGTTTAATTCAATTTTTTAAAGCTTGTTTCACTCTTTAGACAATTTAACTTAAAGTCACCACGGAAAATTTTTAAAAATATTCCGTGTAAAATAAGTTAGATGTAATAATTTATTTAAGAATTCTTGCAGTAAACAATTGCACTTATGTCACTACGC
>NW_019379474.1:1274741-1294100 GCF_000648655.2 Copidosoma floridanum
GACAATTGCCCTGGACTCAAATATGGCTTTAATTATAAAAATCACGATCTGTCACTGACTGGAAAATCTAGAAAACTTACAGGTAAAGTACATTCATTGCTAATTTATGTTTTTTAGTTAAGTTTCGTGTAACAATTGACTCGAGAATAATAAAGAAAGTGACTGAGAGTGTATCGTAATTTGCGATTGGCTACGCACCTGTCATGATACCTAGTCAGCTAGAGTTAGCTGATCGTATCTTAAAAGATTGATTGGCACGTGACTGAAGCCTTTTTATTCGTTACCAGATTAGTTGAGACTGTTTACATGGTTTTTGGGGTGGGGTTTTCAAAAAGTGAAATGCATGAAATTGTTGCAATGTTATTTTCAAATAATACAGAGTGGTAGTATTTTTTCATTTTTTTTTTGTAAATTCTTTTAAATAATACAACCAAACCAAAAATAAACTTGTTTTAAGTTAATATAATATTAAATTATCCACCAAAAATAGTTGTATTCTATAGTGTCTTTCAAATACAACGTATACATTTATATGTAAAAATTTTTTTTAATTGTATTTTATTTACATAAAAGTTATTAAAAAAAAATGTTTGATGATTGATGGAAAAATAAAAATTATTATTGGTAAAATGTAGTCAGTTGTTTGCTATGATGACAAAAATTAGAAAACAATGTAAGCGGGATTTTTTCCTTTTTTACAGTGTAGTATATACTATTTACGAATTAAACTTTAAAATACAAAAATATTTATATATCATTACTAAAGAAATGTTAATAACGAAGAATGCGCAATTCGTGTTTAACATAACTAGTTTAAAAATAAAATTTATGACGACTTGAATTTTTACTTAAAATCATGTATTTACGCGCACACGCACACGCATGCGCGCGCGCACACACTCACACACACACACACATATGTATAATGTCAGCTACATATATAGATGATACATTTAATTTCAAAGGGTAATTACTGTAGGTGTAGCTGTCGAAAAATTGTGGTCCTAGTTATCTTCGGGGAGCGGAACGACAAAATTTGGCCAAGCAAGTTGATGAAGTTGGTTTAGTTGACCAACTCAGGTCAAAAATTGCTAGAGAGAACATGAAAACCGAAGAACCTCACCCACCGATGTTACGAAGTAGAGCAGTAATGCACTCAGCATTAACAGAATATCGGCAGTCAACGTTGTTGCACAAAGACCCAATTAAAGCTCTTGAGAAGATGAAACTTACGGTGCATGCCAACACTATTAAAGATATTGGACAGTTTCCATTTTTTTATTGAATATTTTAAAAACGAACCGATACATACTTATAAAAGTATAAGCCATTTAAATGGTGGTGTCATAAGTGTAGATGCAACCGGTTTAAAAGTACATCCTATTTATAGAAAAAATCAGAAACGGGAACCTTTTCTTTTTTTTACACAATATGGTAAAATAAATTTTTCAACTTTTTTGTATTATTTTATGTTACAAATTAATTATGAATAGTTATTTACACGAGAAGTGCAGTAAAGGAAAATTTTTATTATTGTAATAATTGACTATTGTTTTTTAAGGTCTTATAACTTGCTGTTCTGAAATACAGTTGAAAATATAGGATTGTCTTTTCATGTTTCGAAAAAAATCCAATTAAATATTGATTTGCACTTAGTAGGATTTATTCACTATTGACTTGGTGTGTTAACGAAATCATGTAAATTTCATGCTCTAACTAAAAACCCTTATACAAAATGTTTCGCTTATTTAAAAAATGTGATATTTATAGCTTTTTTAGAACGTACAATGCTTCATTTCNTTTTAAGCTTAACCAACTTTGTTTGTAAAACTTGAATCTTCTATATTTTCTGAAATATTTTCAAAAAATTTCTTACATATTTTGGGCGTTTTTTTTACATTTTGACGTTTACTACGTCCTTAGTAGAAAAAAAAATTATGTATAGTTTATATCTGGTGGGCACCTAACCAGATTTAATTACAAGAATTTTTTCGACCCCAATGATTACCCTGCCGACATGTGCCATCAGGTACGAAAACTACTATTTTACCGTATTGCACCGAAAGAAGGAGTTTCCGTCCCGATTTGTGGGACGAAAGTTCCTACTTCTGGCGCAGAATTGCTGATATAGTATACAACCCACGGAAGGAAATATAATACCTCAGATCACGTACTTGTGAAATGCGTGTGATCTGAGTCACTCTTAATATTTTCTCCCTGGGTGTGTTATATACTATTAAGCCCGAAGGTCCAAGAAGTAATTTCCACCTTGTAGACACAAAGTATGGTGTAAATGAAAACTGAAACGAGTACTTTAAACATAAAATAATGACAATTGACATGTAATATGGTTAAAACCATCTTACATACCACCCAAGTAAAGTTAAAATGTCTCTTTACCACTACATAGCACGCAATTTGTGTGAATTCATTAAGTTGACTGATTTAATATAATATTAAAGATATAGTGTTTTATAAAAAAGGGAAAATAAGTTAGATGTAATAATTTATTTAAGAATTCTTGCAGTAAACAATTGCACTTATGTCACTACGCATTAAACATTTTTGAAAATGTTTCATAATGACATTAAATTAAGCTGTCCAAACAGTACAATAAGCTTTTAAAAAATTGTAATTCGATAAAAACTCAAAAATATTCCTGCCTTTTTGAGTGTGATTATAAAATTTAGAATTATAAACGAATGCAAAATAGTGCATTTTATAAAAGAATTTTTTTTATGATGTAAAGTACCCTTTTCTTGTACTACACTATCTATTTAGTATTGTATTACAACAGACAGCTATACTTATAATTAAAAATTGTGTACTGTATAGTGATAGGGAGTCACCATTAAAATAAACACTCTGTGTGTCATGTTAGCCGCTGGACCTGAACCAATAAGCGCTACTCTAATGATGCGCATGCGTTAGCTCTAAGAAGTTCTCTGAGTCCTCTCGTCCTCTATTCAAGTCAGTAAGTTCGTATGATCGTTTTTCCATCTAGCGGGCACTTCAAATGCTAAGCGTATGTGTATATAGGTATACCGTACAGTACAGGGATTAACAAGTTACGTGCAGGCTTCGTCGTAGGTACGTGTTATGAAAACAATATCATAAATACTTAGGTTAAGATTTGTAATCACCGGTTCTCAGGTGTTCTTTAAGTAAAAGCTTCCTATAATGCACAATCGAATCTTTCCTGCCTTTTGATTATTAGTATATAATAGTAAATTAGCATACTTGTACAAATTATATACGATGTATAAATAAATTAATGTATTTCAATTCAACAGAAGTGTTAATTTACTTACCAATTTAATTATAATCTACTGTATTATGATTTATGATTAAGGTAAATAAAGTTTTCGCATTTATTAGAAAAAAAATACTACTTGTAAATTCATGTGGAATCACAAAAGTAATGTTAAATGGAATAACACTTTGAATAACATTTGGAAAGACACTTGGAATAACATCTGGAATTCCAATTCCAAAACCAGATTTGTAATTCCAAGTGAAATTAAAAGTGATTTTACAAGCGTTTGTACATATGAAATTACAAAAGTGATTTCATATTACTTCTTCAGAAGGGCAGTTTTCAGCATACATAAAACCAGATAAATTCAAAGAAATTACATCGTGGAGTACAACAGAGATACGAGAGAAGCCCAAAATGAAAGTAGGAAGCATTTGAAGTTCATATCCGGAGCCTATCAACCTCATTTTAATAAAATCATTTGGGACAATTGCCCTGGACTCAAATATGGCTTTAATTATAAAAATCACGATCTGTCACTGACTGGAAAATCTAGAAAACTTACAGGTAAAGTACATTCATTGCTAATTTATGTTTTTTAGTTAAGTTTCGTGTAACAATTGACTCGAGAATAATAAAGAAAGTGACTGAGAGTGTATCGTAATTTGCGATTGGCTACGCACCTGTCATGATACCTAGTCAGCTAGAGTTAGCTGATCGTATCTTAAAAGATTGATTGGCACGTGACTGAAGCCTTTTTATTCGTTACCAGATTAGTTGAGACTGTTTACATGGTTTTTGGGGTGGGGTTTTCAAAAAGTGAAATGCATGAAATTGTTGCAATGTTATTTTCAAATAATACAGAGTGGTAGTATTTTTTCATTTTTTTTTTGTAAATTCTTTTAAATAATACAACCAAACCAAAAATAAACTTGTTTTAAGTTAATATAATATTAAATTATCCACCAAAAATAGTTGTATTCTATAGTGTCTTTCAAATACAACGTATACATTTATATGTAAAAATTTTTTTTAATTGTATTTTATTTACATAAAAGTTATTAAAAAAAAATGTTTGATGATTGATGGAAAAATAAAAATTATTATTGGTAAAATGTAGTCAGTTGTTTGCTATGATGACAAAAATTAGAAAACAATGTAAGCGGGATTTTTTCCTTTTTTACAGTGTAGTATATACTATTTACGAATTAAACTTTAAAATACAAAAATATTTATATATCATTACTAAAGAAATGTTAATAACGAAGAATGCGCAATTCGTGTTTAACATAACTAGTTTAAAAATAAAATTTATGACGACTTGAATTTTTACTTAAAATCATGTATTTACGCGCACACGCACACGCATGCGCGCGCGCACACACTCACACACACACACACATATGTATAATGTCAGCTNTATAAATGTATAATATGCAAAATTGAAAACAAATTTTTATTTTTTAAATGGAATCAACTTATGTGTCACTAAGTCATAACAGTTGCTTTATTAATTATTATAAAATGAATTCTATATGAGGCACCTGAAGTATATATTCGATTTTTATCACAGAGTTTCAATACTTTCATTTGTATATTTTTGAAAAATTTATGTTTAATTTTATGATTGAAAATTGAAAACGTTTTCAAAGGCAACACTTTGAGCGTTCAATTTAGAAGCGCCTAAGTGTTTTACAAGCAAATCCTTTTGAGTGCTTAAAATTTATTAAAATTATGTACCACTTCAGTGTTTAATTTTGAATGACCTAGATTTAAAGAGTTCTTATAGTTTTCATAATACAAAATTAGAGCCGTATGACTTATATTTTACTTAATTTTAATGTAACTTTTATTTGTTTTAGAAATTGACTCTATTGAGGAACTTAATAATGACGAAGATTATAAGACGGACTATGAGATCAAAGATTTTGTCGAAAACATTTCATCTGAGAAAAAGGTTTGGGAAAAATGGGGTATTTCATTATACGACAAAGTTTTTCGGTATTTCAACGAGATTAGATCTGAAACAAATGCTTACTTTCAAAGTAATTCTTCCCTATGTAACATACTTTTGAAAGATTTGGCATTGATTTCTGATTGGGGGAACATTTTATACCATAAGTTTAATTACAGCAGAATACCTGCCAGCAGTAGCTCTGCCCAGCTGAAAATTTGTTATAAGGTCTTACATAAGTTTTTGCGTAATTTCTTATGTAATTTCTTATGTCAGTTCTTATGTTAGTTCTTACGTAGGTTCTCATATAAGTTCTTTTAACAGAACTTGTGTCAGAACTTGTACACGAACTTATATTTGCTTATCAACCAAGAACTTACATAAGATCTTATGTAATTTCTTATGTAAGTTCTCATGTAAGTTCTTATAAGAGTTCGTGAGTCAGTCGTTTAAACGTATTCAATTACTATGTAGATATATACATGGTGAATTTTAAAATTTTTTCTGCATAAAAGCTTATTAATCATAAATAACAGTAAAAGTCTTAAAGTTAGAACATTACATAAATTTATTTATTTATTTATTGTTTTTATTTTTTTATTTTTTTAGGGTCAATTACAAATAAGGTCAAATTCCTGTTGCTCAGAGAGTGGGAGAAAAACACATTACCAAGGATATCTTGCTTTTTCTCATGAATTTTTAAGGTCCTGGAGCCCCTTACCCTCGAGAATTTGTATGTGATGCATCTCAGGCTATATTGAAAAATTAAAAACGCTTGTGAAAGGAAACAGTCGACCTGTAAAAAGTTTGTACATGCCTGTAATCGGTAGATTAGTGATGACTGAAGATATTAACGAAGCAGAAAGAAGAGTTAGAGCTATATTTCTTCTGAGTAACTGTAAGTTTAAGGGACTTTTAACAATTGGAGAGCCAACTTATTATCTGAAAGAAAAAAAAGAATCATGAGTTTAGTAGCAGGTATAAAACTTAGATATTTTTGTTGTATACGTATTAAAACATGTGCGTGGCAAACAAGTTTCGATAAATTTCTAGTCTCTGGAACTCAAAGTAAATCTCGTCTTGCCTCAAAATTCCTTAGCTATCTTAACATTTATTTTAAGTTTACCAGGGATATTTAAAAAAATATGTAGAGTCCCTTGAAACCTTGCGTCTTTCAAGATCGTTCAAAAACTATTGATTGTTTAAAAAACCAGTTGGGACAAAAGTTATTAAAAAATAATAATAATCTTCATTGGTATATTCGGCATTAAAAAGTTTACTTGTTCATGGATTTCAATAGGATTAATATACATAAACTAATGTTATAAGTTTTTATCCAGCCAAAACAATTTTTTTTCACTTTTACATTTCGAGATCAATAAATCTGATTTATTAACAAACTTTTGATATTTTTGACACATAAATTACTGTACTAGCTATTTTCTTAATGTATTTTTTGTACTCAGAGAGTATGTTAGAGACTTTTTTTTGGAGCAATAATTAAGGTTCTTGATAAAAACACAGTTATTTTTAATAAGCAGCACCGGACGTCTCAACTTTACTCCAAAACAACTGAGACCAGACGAGATTTTAAGAGAGCTCCATTATAGCTTCACACAGGCTATATCATAATGGGACGTTCCAACTCATACTTATAGGATACGCTCCTGGGCGATTTCCAGATTTCGACTTGTCTTGACTTGACATAAAACGCTTTAATCAGGACAACGTTGTTTCCACTCTGACCTATACCTTGCACAAGCCTAATGCGCACTAATTCGGGTCTTTTCACTGTAAATCTAAGTATTGTAAAAAAAGCCCATTTCTCAATATAAGCCTAATATTAAAATAATGCACAAAATATCTTTAATTAAAATCTTTAATCTTTTTTTGTTTTTCATTTAATTTAAATTTTATAAGGCTTGTTAGATTGTCTAGTGATTCAACCTAGATTCATCGAAAAGAAATTTTTAAAATATCACACGTGAAAAAAGTTAAGTACTATTTTTTACATGAAAAGGTGAATNACGAGACGACTATATTTACTGTCTCGAACATCTATACTGAAAATCTTATTAAGTTTATATGAAGAACATCTGTCAAATGGCTTAAGGAGGTTCGGGAGTATCATTCAAAGGGGCAAGGAAGAGGGAGTCTCCTCTGCCCACACAGATTGGCCCCTTTTACCGCGCACCCCCTCTTGCACCTAACAAGCTTAATATTTTACTAACGTTTGACGTTAGCATTGTTTAAAATGCACTACAACATGCCTTAAAATTTTGCTCACTAAATTATTAAACAACAATGAATTTGAACGTAGGATTTTTTTCTAATATCTTTGCATTTTTCAACATTTTTTGTCCATTTAAACGAGACAAAGAGGTTACATCCTATAAAAGCCTATGTTAATCACATGATTTTTATTGGTATAATTTAAAAAAAATGACCTATAACAAGTATTGAAAAAATTCATACAAGTTCTACGTATTCTAGACTATCAAGAAAATTGAATTTCATTGTGACCTCTGCATTTTATTACTACGCCCGAACACTTGATTGGCTCGGGAACTGCAATTTTTTCGCGTTCATTTTGCAGTCCAAACCAAAATATTACTACTAAGCTTGTACATCATATATATTATAATGTTGATTCTATACACATAACATTGAATTCTTGGCCGACTTCCTTACTTCATACCAAGGTAATCATTTTAGGTGCTTTTTCTTTCATAAAAATATTATCTACTTTTGTAGAACGGACATGCTTACAATGTATTTATGTAGGTACTCTTGCCGAAGAAGTAGTAGCTTGATTTTTATTTCCAACAACATTTGTTATATTTTTTTTTGGAAAAAAAAAATGATTTTTTCAACACATATCTTAAGTAAATATTTTTTCTTCCAAAGTAAATTCACCTGTCTATCCTGAAAACGTCACTATCCTATCTTTAATAAACAAATCACTTTAAGTGAAGCCAAAATAAAACGATTCTGGTTGGTTCGACGAAAATAATATAATTATATGGGTTGGTACAAACGGGTTTGTTACGTTATTGGTAAGTATAGTGCTTGAAGAGCATGGGAGTTGGTCTAATTATATTTAAGCATACTTAACCTTATTGAATTACTGTAAATATAATTTTTTTCAAGGAGTTACTTAAAATGTTATTTTAAAAGTTTCAGGAAAAGAAAAGCTGTAAATTTTTTCAAATGGTAATTAATTTACTAGAAAAGGGTCTTGATTCCAGAACTTACGATTCGCGAGCTAAAATTTTAGCAGATATTTTTCCAATTGAAAACTCGTTTTTTGATGATAATAGTATATACCATAAGGAGATAATTTTGTCTGTTTTGTCAATAACAGTACATGCCCTGTATTCGAATCACAAGAATCTGTAGAAAACAACTTAGTACAGATTGTAAAAAAATATTGGACACATATTTTTCCTTTTTTCATATAAATATGAATTAATTGAGATAGAGTACATCAAATTCCAGGAGTGGGGGTAAAATACGTCATAGGGACACAGAAGATGATCTTTGATACTAGTTAAGAAACGTATTTTTCCACTTCTTATTTATCTAACACTTTTTTTTAAAAATTTATTTCATGTAGTACCTGATATTTTAAGAATTTATATAATTTTTTGAGTAATATATAATTAATTGAGAAATTATTTTTGCTGCTGGTTTTCGATACCGGTATTTAAGTTTTAAGAGAAAAAAATAATCCTCATCTTCGTTGTAGCAATTACAATAAATTTATTACACATTTAAACATGGATTATTTTTCCCTTCGAATAAGAGTATAAGTAAAGTTGAAATAAAATCCGTGAACAAAAAGAAGTTGTGAAATTAACTACGAGATTTATTATCGAGAAACGCATTATCAGACTCAAAACAATGTTATATGTACATTTATAAAATGTTTATTAACCAGTAAGGTAACCCAGGTGGTAAATGTTATCCACAAAATAAAAAAATAAACAGCTTTAGAAGTACCTAATGAGGACGTCAATTCTTTCCCATGTATTGAATCCACTCTGGCCAAGTGGGCAAGACACTTGACTAGGGATTTTGCGTACCAGGTTCAAATCCCCTTAGTGGAGGTAAGAGATTTTTTTTTTGTATTTACTAATTTATATTAGCTATTCTAACAGCTTTTATGCAGAAAAAATTTTAAAATTCACCATGTATATATCTACATAGTAATTGAATACGTTTAAACGACTGACACACGAACTCTTATGAGAACTTACATGAGAACTTACATAAGAAATTACATAAGATCTTATGTAAGGTATATTCGGCATTAAAAAGTTTACTTGTTCATGGATTTCAATAGGATTAATATACATAAACTAATGTTATAAGTTTTTATCCAGCCAAAACAATTTTTTTTCACTTTTACATTTCGAGATCAATAAATCTGATTTATTAACAAACTTTTGATATTTTTNAGATGGTTTTTTTTTGTATTTACTAACTTATATTAGCTATTCTAACAGCTTTTATGCAGAAAAACTTTTAAAATTCACCATGTATGTATCTACATAGTAATTGAATACGTTTAAACGACTGACACACGAACTCTTATAAGAACTTACATGAGAACTTACATAAGAAATTACATAAGAAATTACATAAAAACTTATGTAAGAACTTGTGACAAATTTTGAGCTGGGTGTTGAAGGAAAGTTTAATAAAATGAAGAGTAATCTCATGCAGAAGTTCAACAATCCAATCAGAGTCGATAAATTCGTTGACATGCAAATCAATTATTTGAAAGGAAAAACTCTAATGTTTTAAGCTGATTTAAACAAACAGTTAAATAGCGTTGATAAGCAAAATTGTAATGTTTGCTATACAAGTGACGACGGTCAAATGAATTCATGCTCTCAATGTGATAATATAGTACACTCTCACTAACACTGTTCTATGTTTCTAGTTCTCACCAACTAATTATAAGTTTTTTAAAACAAATTCTGCTCTAAGTGGAATTGAAAATTGGAAAGGTAAACGAACACCTAGCATGCAAAAATCACGAAAAGATGAATATGTTAAGAGTAGTACTGTTCCATCCACCGTTTATCCTGCCTGTGCGAATGGAGATATTCCTGGTGGTATATACAGATGCATATACTGCAATATTCTAGTCCATGTTCTAAATACTTGCTCGTTCCCGTTGGAGAATAGTGATGAAAATTATGGAGACAACCGTGTATGCAAGAATTGCTATAGTCATCACGAAGATGAAAATCTCCAATCTTTAGAGATAGAACCACCGAAAAAGAGAAAAAAAGTTAGAAATGAAACAGCCAAAAAGTCAAAGTCGTAAAAATGCAAAATATTTTGGACAGCACAAAGGTGATGTTCGGGACTCTATCTTATGCGATAGAAATAAACCAATTTCAGTGATAAAAAATGGAAACAATTCAGTTTTACAACCAATTTTGATTGATGGAAAACTAGTAGTTATGCAAAACACTTGCGCTTTTCATTTAGTTCTTTACTTGACTCTAATAGATTTTAAAGATTTTCCACTCTTACAAGAAATGGTAAGTATTTTAATTATTATTCTACAAATTTATAGTTATAATGACTACTTTAAGAACAGTTTTAAATAAATCTCGTGCTTTTTGACAATGCAAAGCACACCTTTTCGGTAACAGTTTAAAGATATAGTTACAACTATCTAAGATTGTAAATTATAAGATTCACTCTATTACTTAAAAAAATATTCCAAATGTAAGTGAACAGAAAACTTCTAATGCTATTCCAAATTATTGTACAGGTGTTTAACATGTTGACTAAGATTAAAGGATTAAATTACATTCGTTGGTATGATCGTTTTCTAAAAAAAGTTTAAGGTAGTCACCAGATCTAGCCGATACTACGTGCTGCGGCCCGCAAAAATTTTTTTGTCTGTAATATTTTTAAGGTAAAACTACGTAAATAATTGGGATTTTACATGAAAAAGTCTATTTAGTCCATCTTGTAGATTGTAAAAAAACATTGGACACATATTTTTCCTTTTTTCATATAAATATGGATTGATTGAGATAGAGTACATCAAATTCCAGGAGTGGGGGTAAAAAACGTCATGAGGACACAAAAATTGTATGTCCTTATGACGTCATAAGCTCTCACTCGTGACTTTGACTTGCTCTATCTCTATCAATTTATGTTTATATGAAAAAATAAAAAATACGGGTCCAATATTTTTTGATAATCTACAGGACGGACCGAATATAATTTTTCATGCAAAATCCTAATTGTTACTGTGGCTGGAGGATTGAAGTAAAATCTTTCTTGTAGCATCGGAGCCACTACACCTAATACAAATAAGTTAATACAAACAAACGAAAATGGAAATAATTGGCGATAATCGACTAAATCTTTAATTCTTTTAATTAAAATCTCTGTAACTTTTACCAACGGAATAATAAAAAAACTCAACGAAGCTTTATATTAATGTAGCAATAGCGGCTTTAATGCTTTAAAAAAAATTGTACTTGTATTTTTTGGTTATGGTAGTATTAATTATTTGCATAATATTACCTTAAAAAATTTTATATCTATAAATTTTTTTTGTGGAGTGTAGCATGTACTCACTAGGCCTGTCTGGGAGTCATAAAGACATTTGCTAATGCACTAAACCGTACAAAAAGCTAAGTTGTATCTTTGTAACAGGCACAACGGGATTTTTTATTAACTTTTTAGTTTGTTAACAAAACTAGTTATTATTTACAATTTACTGACGTCTAGGATTTTAAAATTATTGAATTTTATGAAAAAAAAAACAACCGAAAGAGCAGTCTGTGAAGTGTAGTTGGCGCACGAGTCTGCAAGTTTTTAAGTGCGGAATTTGCTCTTGTATTAAAAATTGGCTATTACAAAATCGATTTAAGTCAGGGAAAAGACGCAATTCGTTATTTTATACAATTTTAAGGAAATAAACACTATTTTAGACGATTTGGGTGAGAATGTTATATTTTTATTTGATTATGCTACTGCAGTGATTATTTTGTACAAGATTCTATTTGGTCCGTTTTGTAGATTGTAAAAAAATATTGGACACATATTTTTCCTTTTTTCATATAAATATGAATTAATTGAGATAGAGTACATCAAATTCCAGGAGTGGGGGTAAAATACGTCATAGGGACACAGAAGATGACTCTCCCAAATCATCGGCAAATAACTTTTCGCATAAATGGACACTAAAACCCCAGAATACATCGATACAGTCACATTGCAATCATCTGAGATGATGCATATTATGTAGTTCAAAGAACAAAATATGACAAGTTACGGTCTTCCGAGACGTAAACCAATTGGTTTTTAGTAGCCGATTTTTAATACAAGAGCTAAACTTAAAAACTTATGCATCAACTACACGTCTGGGACTATGCTTCTGGTCGGTTATTTTTTTTATGTAGGATGATTTTAAAATGTCAGATTAAAGTAAATTGTGAATACTAATGCGTTTGTTTAAATAACTGATAAATAAATTAAAAATTCTTTCACGCCTATTAAAATGATGAATCTTAGTTTTTTGTACAATTTAATGCATACGCAAAGGTGTCTGTGATTCCAATCTGTCAAGGATGATCACTGGAATAAAGGGCGCTTGAGAAGCAACACGCGAAAGGACTTTTATAATCACCCTGGACGGATCAATGGCGAACTCTACTTTTTTCTACCGAGGGCGCACCAGGTGTAGGAAAAAATTTTTTTTTATCGTACATTTTAAAGTAAAATGTTTTGTTGTAAAATATTTAGTTTTTCTTCTGCACAAAAACATTTTTTTATTCTTAGAAGTACTTTATATAAAAATTTTGATTAGTATTTACCGAGAACAATAGAAAACTATGTTTTTTAATTAGATCTATGACATTCTCTTATTTATGTACTTGTTTAAAGAATTAATTTTTAATACGACAATAAAAAATGGAAGTTTTATTGGATGTATTAACTACTAATTGTCAGTAGAAATTTTTTACAGTAGAACTTCTTCGATTAAAAATCACTTTCTGGCTTCAAAACAAAACTTCAAGCCTATAATCAGGTATAGATCACTTACATTATTTTGGAAACTAGTAGGGTAAGAAATCGTCTCAATCCGAAAATGTAAGGTTTACATTAGACAAGATTTGATTTTCGTCATGTGTAATGTCGAGATACCTAAGAATTCTTGGCCACCTTGAGATAACACCAGAAAAACGTTAATGATGGTGCTAAAAAATGTTCGTTTTTCCAGACGAGACGACTATATTTACTGTCTCGAACATCTATACTGAAAATCTTATTAAGTTTATATGAAGAACATCTGTCAAATGGCTTAAGGAGGTTCGGGAGTATCATTCAAAGGGGCAAGGAAGAGGGAGTCTCCTCTGCCCACACAGATTGGCCCCTTTTACCGCGCACCCCCTCTTGCACCTAACAAGCTTAATATTTTACTAACGTTTGACGTTAGCATTGTTTAAAATGCACTACAACATGCCTTAAAATTTTGCTCACTAAATTATTAAACAACAATGAATTTGAACGTAGGATTTTTTTCTAATATCTTTGCATTTTTCAACATTTTTTGTCCATTTAAACGAGACAAAGAGGTTACATCCTATAAAAGCCTATGTTAATCACATGATTTTTATTGGTATAATTTAAAAAAAATGACCTATAACAAGTATTGAAAAAATTCATACAAGTTCTACGTATTCTAGACTATCAAGAAAATTGAATTTCATTGTGACCTCTGCATTTTATTACTACGCCCGAACACTTGATTGGCTCGGGAACTGCAATTTTTTCGCGTTCATTTTGCAGTCCAAACCAAAATATTACTACTAAGCTTGTACATCATATATATTATAATGTTGATTCTATACACATAACATTGAATTCTTGGCCGACTTCCTTACTTCATACCAAGGTAATCATTTTAGGTGCTTTTTCTTTCATAAAAATATTATCTACTTTTGTAGAACGGACATGCTTACAATGTATTTATGTAGGTACTCTTGCCGAAGAAGTAGTAGCTTGATTTTTATTTCCAACAACATTTGTTATATTTTTTTTTGGAAAAAAAAAATGATTTTTTCAACACATATCTTAAGTAAATATTTTTTCTTCCAAAGTAAATTCACCTGTCTATCCTGAAAACGTCACTATCCTATCTTTAATAAACAAATCACTTTAAGTGAAGCCAAAATAAAACGATTCTGGTTGGTTCGACGAAAATAATATAATTATATGGGTTGGTACAAACGGGTTTGTTACGTTATTGGTAAGTATAGTGCTTGAAGAGCATGGGAGTTGGTCTAATTATATTTAAGCATACTTAACCTTATTGAATTACTGTAAATATAATTTTTTTCAAGGAGTTACTTAAAATGTTATTTTAAAAGTTTCAGGAAAAGAAAAGCTGTAAATTTTTTCAAATGGTAATTAATTTACTAGAAAAGGGTCTTGATTCCAGAACTTACGATTCGCGAGCTAAAATTTTAGCAGATATTTTTCCAATTGAAAACTCGTTTTTTGATGATAATAGTATATACCATAAGGAGATAATTTTGTCTGTTTTGTCAATAACAGTACATGCCCTGTATTCGAATCACAAGAATCTGTAGAAAACAACTTAGTACAAATAGGTATGTTCAATAACATCTACATACCATGGAAAACTAAAGATATGTGAAAAGTTTGGATGGTTTAAGCATTTACATTCTTTAAAATTTATATATATGTATATATATATATACGTATGCTTANCGACTTTGTATATATATAAATCTACGTGTGTTTGGTATTGTTTATTTTTTGTTTGGACTATATTTTTCAAAGTTTCTTGTAGATAACTAAAGTGCATATAGAAATATAAGTTACCCAGCAACAATTTAGTAGAATGCATTTGATACAATCATTTTCTTATTACATTACAATTATTTTCTATAAAAAAAATAATTCATTGTTTGAACTATTGTGATCTATGTAAGAAAGTGATGTATAATTTACATTTAGTTTTTTTCATGCATTGATGCTTTAATTTCTATTTTAAGATTAAAGCTAATGTTATCCTTATAACATTTTAGCATTATTACGAAGAATGCTCAAGCCATCTTTGCTGAGAAATCACACAAACACTTTTGGACCAAAAACAATGTAGATTATAGTTACAGTTTTATTATAAATTTTATAGGTAATATTATTCTTTTCGATGTTTTCAATAAAAATGAGGATAATTTTGAATTTAAGTTGTCAAAATTCCCGAAAACTTTTAAAAAATCCATTGAATGACCAAGAAGAGCTGTTACTTGTTGGAGCAGTTACATATCGTGGTATTAGCGGTAGAAGACTCAGATGTGAAAATGAGAAGTTATGTGGAGCTTCTGGACATTATACAGCTTTTACTTATCGGAGAGGTAACACTGAGTGGATGGAATTTAATGATCTGTCTGATCGTTCACATTACAGGTCCGAAAAATACAAGATAGTACCAAGATTATTACTGTATATTAAAAATAAACAATAACTTTGTAAGCTTCTACATTACGATTTTTCAAAACTTGAGTGTATTTAAGTTGTTAAATTTAACTTACTTTAAAACCTAAGTTGTTTCAAATTTTTATGTTTTATATTTTTGTCTACATTATAGTTCATTTATTTTTTACTTTGTCACAACTGGGCATTTTTCAAGGGCGATCGCTGAATCCGAAGGACCGTTGTGATCACTCTTGCTAAATGTACATTAGTAGCAAATCATATTTTTTCTACCGACGGAAACTAGACATTTAAAAACGCCAGAGATAGAGGTATGTCATGCTATCAGCAGATCACATAATCAACCCCCACATCTACTTAGGCTAGTATTTTGTAGCTAATTCGTAGTGAATTTGAAGTAAAAAAATTAACTTCGTAGAGCCTACCGATCTCGAGAAAACAGGCGATCTGCTAGCATGATATCATGCCAGCAGATCACACGCACGTTTTCACTGATCACAGGCTCAGACAAAATTTCAATTGGTAGGATATTTTGTAGCTAATTTGTAGTAAAACAAGTAGTGAATAAATAGCGATCTCGAGATAATCAATGGATCGGCTGACTCAAATCTTTTTTCTCTGCCAGTTCGAGGCTTAAGAAGGTTTGGAAGAAAAGTTAAAAATAAAGAAACGTGCTAAAAAAAAATGTATTTGAGCATATCAGAAGTGCACATGGATTTTTTCCGATTTTTTACCTGGGAAATTTTCGAGAAAAAAAAAGGTTAAATATTTACAGTTTAACAGGATCTCCTACGAGAAAATAAGGTTAGCTTGCCTTATAGTTGAAATAAGATATTTTATAAATGTCATAGAATAAAAAAAATATTTTTATAAATATCTTAGTACAAAAAAAAGATGCTCGACAAAGAAAAGCCATGCCAGGCATTTTTCATAAATATAACCAATTACAGTCGTACAGTTTCAAATTTGTAGAGTGCAAGAGGAGGTGCGCGGTGAAGAAGGTACATCTGCGCATGCCGGGGAACTGCCCATTCTTTGCCTTTAAGAATAATGCTCCCAAACCTTCTTTATAGCGACAATGATGTATTGTCCATCTAATGTATACGTAAGTTTAAAAACAGAAATCCAATATGTAGTAATATTATTATATATGTTTATGTATATTAATACTGTAAGTCTCAAATTGGTCGCGAATAAAGTTTTGAGTGATCGCTGGCACTCGGCTTGGCACACTTATCGAGAAATTCCCGAGGCTGGCCAAAATAAACTGGAGAGTCTTGTACCTCTTTATATTATAAATTTATTTCGCTGCCACCACCACCACCGTGTATAAGAATCGGCAATTTTCGAGGATAGGGCCCACCCACACAATCTTCTTACGCTCCCACACTTTTCTCAATATTCTCAAACTTACCTAAGTCAACTAAATAGTCTTTTATAGGTACAAGAATCCCAAATTTTCAGGAGTAGAGCCTATCTACGCCATTCCCCTACACTCCCGCACTTACGTGAACATTACCTATAGCCGAAGTCGACAGAATAGTCTTTTTTATGTACTAAACTCATTTCAAAAACTGTCACCACCACCGCGACTGTAGTGTACAAGACCAAATCCACCCACGCAATTTAAATTATAATTACCATATGACGATGGGCCTTGGCCATCTTTCCAAGAACTAAAGCCGGTGACTCCCTACGCCCCCGCACTCATCAGAATATTCCCAAGGATGGCCGAAGTCAACAGAATGTGTTTTCATTCTTCTATATTACTAGGGGGGCTTTGCCCTCTTTCTCGCTACGCTAGCGAACCATCCTGTGTGCAATCATAGGTTAGTCCTTACAAGGACCTCAATAATGTCTTTTGAAGGCTTTAGAAGGTCTCTTTCAAAGTCTTTACAAACCCTTAACATGCTCGTATAATACAGATAATGAAACACTTTGAAACTCTTAAACATTTAACTAAAGTTTCGAAAATTTCAACGCCAACCATCCTAAATCAACCAATCAAACCAAATACAAATAAATTTAAATAACAGTTTTGGAAAACAAATTGATATATTGTTTATATACAGTAAACTTTATTATTACATTGATTTTTATTAAATTACAAATGCATTTAGGTGTTTACCGCAAGATCATGTGGGAAAGACACTAAAAAATAAATAAAAAAATATAAGAACTCATAAGTATTATAAAAAAATTTATTTTAAACTTACTTTAATTTTTATTTATTTGTTTGTTTAAACCTATAACAAGTATTGAAAAAATTCATACAAGTTCTACGTATTCTAGACTATCAAGAAAATTGAATTTCATTGTGACCTCTGCATTTTATTACTACGCCCGAACACTTGATTGGCTCGGGAACTGCAATTTTTTCGCGTTCATTTTGCAGTCCAAACCAAAATATTACTACTAAGCTTGTACATCATATATATTATAATGTTGATTCTATACACATAACATTGAATTCTTGGCCGACTTCCTTACTTCATACCAAGGTAATCATTTTAGGTGCTTTTTCTTTCATAAAAATATTATCTACTTTTGTAGAACGGACATGCTTACAATGTATTTATGTAGGTACTCTTGCCGAAGAAGTAGTAGCTTGATTTTTATTTCCAACAACATTTGTTATATTTTTTTTTGGAAAAAAAAAATGATTTTTTCAACACATATCTTAAGTAAATATTTTTTCTTCCAAAGTAAATTCACCTGTCTATCCTGAAAACGTCACTATCCTATCTTTAATAAACAAATCACTTTAAGTGAAGCCAAAATAAAACGATTCTGGTTGGTTCGACGAAAATAATATAATTATATGGGTTGGTACAAACGGGTTTGTTACGTTATTGGTAAGTATAGTGCTTGAAGAGCATGGGAGTTGGTCTAATTATATTTAAGCATACTTAACCTTATTGAATTACTGTAAATATAATTTTTTTCAAGGAGTTACTTAAAATGTTATTTTAAAAGTTTCAGGAAAAGAAAAGCTGTAAATTTTTTCAAATGGTAATTAATTTACTAGAAAAGGGTCTTGATTCCAGAACTTACGATTCGCGAGCTAAAATTTTAGCAGATATTTTTCCAATTGAAAACTCGTTTTTTGATGATAATAGTATATACCATAAGGAGATAATTTTGTCTGTTTTGTCAATAACAGTACATGCCCTGTATTCGAATCACAAGAATCTGTAGAAAACAACTTAGTACAAATAGGTATGTTCAATAACATCTACATACCATGGAAAACTAAAGATATGTGAAAAGTTTGGATGGTTTAAGCATTTACATTCTTTAAAATTTATATATATGTATATATATATATACGTATGACAAGATTGTTTTTTCTTCGTCACAGGAAAGTAAGAATAGAAACGTACAGCAAACGTTTTAAATTGGGTCGAGATACTTAGTTAAAAAAAGAAAAAAAATGAATCATGAAAGGTTTTTCTCAAACGAAACTAGATGATTTTGCAGTACCGACAGCTCTCAGGTGTCTTCTAAAATCAAGATAAACTTTTCGCACAACCGAGAAAAAGAAAGTCGTGCTGATGACTCTCTCGCCCGTTGCCTATATACTTACCCTCTGCAATTAGATTTACCCAAGGAGGAGGAGGAGGAGGCCCCGTGATAACGAATC
>NW_019379474.1:1308379-1340527 GCF_000648655.2 Copidosoma floridanum
CTAAGAGATAGTAAGTTTAATGATCTCATTAATTATTTAAGTTTCAGCCCTTTTTTATTACTTAATAAATAAAAATTTTTATCTACTACCTAAAAAAATTTTATACCTTTTATAATCATCAGTTAATATATATCGACTCAATTGTGATTGTCTTTTAAATTTTTATTCAAAAAAATTTACAGCTTATGAATTTTTTACAACACCGCTCCTTTTTATGACATTTGAATTGCTTTCTTAATTGTGTTTTAATACTGATAATATTATATCAAAAGATTTAATCCGTCTTATTTTTTCGCTAGCTTTTGATTATAATTAAGGAATCTTTCATGGACCATACATTCTTTTACTTTACCTTACTTGAGGGTAAATACATTAGGTTAAAAAATAACACATTTGGATACTGCTAACTTGCTGAGATGAAACACATTTATTCTATGGATTTAACGTTTTATTGATCAATGTTAACCTCTTTAGAATTTTACAAAAAACATAAAAAGAATAAGACTTACTTTTATTTTTAACATATTCTCAAGAGCCTATCTCAGCTTAAAATTCACAGACTATACGTATATTCATAAGGGGCGAACTCTCACCTACATCACGGTAACAATCATTATAACACATCAAGAAAAATGGCCTGCTTTTAATACATGACTAATACAAAAAAAGTCAACAGTAAATGATCGATCTTAATGCATATTTAATAAAATTTGTAGAATGAAAATGTAATCTAATAAAGTATGTACACATGCCCATACCCTAGGCATCGGAAGCACCATTCAACGATGAGCCTTCTTTTCACACAGCAGGAAACGAACCAAACTTTGACCCAGCCTGGATGTTCTACTTTCTTGGCAGCCGTTTCACTAAGAATTACTAATGCCATTCAATATCCTTTACCGTTTGCTAAAAGGAGTTGCATCTTCAGATTTTCATTTTGGTTTCCGACGATCTTCTCAACTTCTATCATCTTACCACAAATTTCTTGATTTTTCTTTCTTCAACGATACCATCCAGATCTTGGATCTCAAGCTCTGCTTTTCGTACCATAGTTACTACCATTTCTTGGCCAGCAACTGAATTTTTCCAAGTGTTGAGTGAATCTTGCGATATCTTTTACTTCTTTGGCTTCCAAGAGCAAATCTCCTTTCTTGGTGGTCACTCTAAACGATCTATAAGAACCAGCACCCGTATCTACTGCTTATTTGTAAGCTGCATTCTTTGGAAGTGCTACATCTTGCTTAGCGCTTATTCTTGCCGATAAGTAGGAATGCTCAGAGTAGCGCAGGATCACACCTATTCTTAAGCAAGTTATCTTGGTTTCCTCCTTTTTTTCTGAAAACCCTCCAGGTAAACCCATGAACAACCCTTCGAGCATTGGCACCACTCATCATGATGCTACCAATGTTCTTAGGCGCGACGGCCTCACTTAACTGGCTATCTACCTCCTGCCACTGCTCACGCCACCTCCCACACTGGAAGAAAGTGTGATCTGTATTATCGTTCACCTCAAGACAGTAATCATAACTAGGTGTTGGTCTTGATGCTATGCGGTGAAGATATGCGTTTAATTGTCCATGGCCCGAGAAGGGTCAAGTAAGGCAATAGTTAACCTCACCATGACTACGCTCCAGGACCAGTATGAGTCGGTGCCTCCACTTGCCCATAGCGATCTCATCCCACTGCTGCCAGTGTTGCGCGTTTTCCTCCCTACTGACATCATCTGAATCTGTCCAACCTGCCAAGAACCTTTATCTGCGTTCCTGCGCTAAAAGCGATGAACACGATAGACACTAGGGTTTCAACAAATCTGATGATTTAAAATTCCCTGATTTTTTCCGGATTTCCAGACGTAAAATACGAAATTTTCAAGGACTATTTAATCGGATTTGTTTTGTACATTAAATGATAGTTTGAAAAATATCGTTTGGTATAGTGATTAGAAGACATATACAATAATAATAGCAATAATAAATGAATAAGTAATCAACAAATTATTAATAATCAACTTGATTCAAATATATTTATTTAAAAAATTACAGATATTCATAATTGTATTGTGATTGTTTTTTCAAATAATACAGCTCTTCTTCGATTTTTAAACTTCTTTGGCACTGTCTTCCGCTATCTTCTATTTCTTTTTCTCTAAACTATCAATCATTTGCCTCTTTTTTTTTTCTTTTTATTTTCTTCTGATAATTCATTTTCTTTTTTTTGTTTTTGGTTTCTGAGATCTTCCTCCCACAAACTTCTAAAATTTCGAACAGAATGTATCATTCCTTTCGAAATTATAAAGTTTTCAATGCCACCAAAATCGTAAACACCATGCCAAACGTGCCTTGAAGCAACAATTGACTTTACTTTTTGATTGTCATACAAGCGTTCTTTGTTGACAGAAAATCCTCGTCCAGGCGTAGCGTTACTGTGAAATAAAATATAAATCATCTGTGAAACTTTGGTTGAATCCTTAAAATTCTCAGTATGGCCTAGTACTGTCATCCAAAAGGCTTCAAGTCGGTCTTTTTTTCGGTCGAACGCATTAACAGCCTCTTCAAAATTTTGAGTTTTATTATTTCTTTGAACGATCTTTCAACTTTATCAGCTTTCAATCCAGTTATTCTACTGCATTCAACAAATATAGCTAATGCCTTATTTAGTTTGGTAATACTTATACACTTATTTCTAGTAACTAACTCAGAATCACAGAAACTAGCGTATCTAACTAAAGAAAACTTTAGAAGAGGTTTTTCTAATATTTTTTAATATTTTTTTAACTGTACTGATTAAAATTAAACGACTTTTTTTGGAATACTGCATGATTTTCTTGACTCAATCCTTTACAACTGCGTATTGCTGCTCTAGTCTTATGTCCTGGATTTAATTTACCAAGCGGAATAAAATTGTCTTCCTTAGTCAAGTTAATGCTCACAAGTTATTTTCAGACTTAATCACTTCACGTTTCACAAATCTATCTAAAAAATTGCTAACTATAGCAGCAATAGTAGCAAAAAAATCTAACTTAGGTTTCAGTAATGAGTCGTTTAAATGTTTTCACATAACTAGAAAATTTTTATAAGTTGTAACGCTGTTTTGAGATTTGTCTTTAAAGTTTTTAATGTCTTATTTATATTTTAGAGAACTAGAAAGTTCTTTTTCAGCCTTTTTAGCTGCAATTACATTACGTAAAAATTACAGCATTCTATTGCTCTTGGCGTTAAGCCATCGTTGATCTCAAGGTATAACATATAGTAAGGACTCGAATACTTAGATTAAATAGTCAAACGTTGTTTGCTTTGATAATCAACGTTGTAACTTGAGCAAAGAAGCTGCGATCATATGAAGTACGGAAACCATAAACAAAATTTGTACAAGCCTATCAGGGATCAAAGGAAGAGAGAAGAGTGCACTATGTAAAAGTTATCTCTTTCACAATTCTATAGCTTAAGGCTGCTCCTACAAAAGAAAGTACGGACGCATGCACCCACATTTTCGTGCGAGTGCACACATCAAGACATTCGATATTTATCAAAATTCTAGTAATAATCTGGTGAGTTGTAGTACTATACTAGTATTTGACTGTAGTGTCTATCAGTGTCGAGTGTCTCGATGTGTGCTATACGCACGAGATCGCGGATGCACGCGCTTATGTAGGTATGGCCTTTATAAATAAGTTTCGTATCAGTACTCTCTAAAGTGGCAGATGATCTAGCAAGAAATTAAAACTGGCTATATGGAGCGTGACGCAAAACCCAAATAAATCGACAGCATTCCATATATGATAAATAAACTCCAAGCTACTTAATCCAATAACCCAACACGTCCATCAGTAATCTCACGAGCTTTAACAATTAATAAAACACATCAAATAATAACGCAAGCTCCAATCACCATACAACCCAGGGGGATAGCTGCTCGCTTTATTTATTAGTAAAATAATGGAAATAACATAAGCGCCGATCACCAGGCTACCAGAGGCGCTCACTAGCCGCTTAATTAATCATAATTTACAATAAATATAATAATGAAGCAAGCGCCAATCAACACAAAACCCGGGGCTCTTACTAGTCGTTTTATTTATTTATAAAGCATTAGATAATAACGTACGCACCAATCACCACAAAACCCAAGGCGCTAACTAGTCGCTTTATTAATTAGTAAATTAAGCGGAATAACACAATCGCCAATTAGCAGGCAACCCGAGGCACTTACCGGTCGCTTAATCAATTTATAAAAAATATGATAATAAAGCAAGCGTCAATCACCATACAACCCGGTACGCTCACTGGTCACTTCAAGAATTAACAATAAATATAATGATAAAGCAAGCATCAATCATAACACAACAAAAGGCACTCACTGGTCAATTTAATTATTCAAAATAAATATGACAATAACGCAATTGCCATTCACTACAGAACCTAGGGCGCCTACTGGTCGCTTAATGAATATATAATAAAAATAATAATGGAGCAAGCGTCAATCACAACACAACCCAAGGGACTCACTAGTTTCTTAAATTATTTAAAATAATTATAACAATAAAGCATGCGATAATCACCATACAACTGAGGGTGCTTACTGGTCGCTTTATTTATTCATAAGGCATTAAATAAAAACGCCTATCACTACAAAACCTGGAGGACTTACTGGTCACATTGTTTTATAGTAAAATAACAGCAATAACACAAGCGTCAATCACCAGGCAGAACAGGGCACTTACTTGTCACTTTATTAATTTGAAATAATCATTATTATAAAGCAAGCGTCAATTACTGCAAAATCCGGGGCAAACTGGTCGATTCAATAGTTTCACCGCCAATCACCGCTAAGCCCGAGAAGCTTACTGGTAGCTAAATTACTTTATAATAAATATAATAATGTTGCGAGTGCCAATTTCCATACAAGCCAAGGCTCCGACTAATCACTTTAACTATTCATAATTGATATAATAATAACGCAAGCGCCAATCACCACTCAAACTAGGGCACTCACTGGTCACTTTCACTAACTATGATAAATGTAATAATACAGTGAGCGCCAATCACCACATGACCCCAGACACTTACTGGTCGTCTTATTAATACATAAACAATCGAATTAGAACACAAGCGCCAATCACCAGGCAACCCGGGGCGCGTACTGGTCAATTTAATTATTTAAAATAAACATGACAATAAAGCAATCGCTAATCACCACACAACCTCGGGCGCCTACTGGTCACTCAATTAATTTATAATCAAAATAATAATGAAGCAAGCGTCAATCACAAGACAACGTAAGGTAATCACTAGTTTATTTAATTATATTAAATAATTATAACAATGAAGCATGCACCAACCATAACACAACTCGGGGTGCTTACTGATCGCTTTATCGATTTATAAGGCATTAAATAATAACGCCAATTACAACACAACCTAAAGGACTTACTATTCGCATTGTTTATTGGTAAAATAGAAGAAATAACACAAGCGCCAATTACCACGTAGACCAAGGCACTCACTCGTCATTTAATAAATTTGTAATAAAGATAGTAAAAAAGTAAGTGTCAGTTACTACAAGACCCGGGGCATACATGCCACTTTCACAATTTATAATTAATATAAAGAAAAACAATTCATGAAGCATTGATCAATGACACAAGAGCAAATAACCACACAACCCAAGAAGCTGACTAGTCACTTTACTTATCAGTCAAATAACAGAAGCAACATAAGTGCCAAGTACCAGGCCACCCGGGGCGTTTACTAGTTGCTTAATTAAATTATGATAAGTATAATAATATTGCCAATCATTATACAACACAGGGTGCCTACCAATAACTCTAAATATTCATTAAGAATAAAGTAAAAACGCAACCGCTTTTTACTACACAGCCTAAGGCGCTCACTGGTCGCTTTAATTAATAATAACAAATATAATGCTTAGGCCAGCGCCAATAACTACACAAATCAGGGCAATTACTTGTCACTTTATTAATTTATAAAGCATTGAATAATAACACCAGCGCCAATCAGCAGGTAACTAAGGGTGCTCACTGGTCGCTTAATTAATTTACAATGATTATAATAATTAAGCAAGCTCTAATCACTAGACAATTTGGGGCGCGTACTGGTCGCCTAATTATTTTTAATAAATCAAATAATGTAGCAAGCATTTATCACAACACACCTTAAGGCACCCACTAGTCACTTTTATAATTTATAATAAATGTAATAATAAAGCAAGTGCGGAAAGCATTACCTAACTTGAATTTCTCTCAGGTCGATTTGTTTCTTTATACGGCATTAAATAATAACACAATTTCCTTTCACCACACAACCTAGGGCGCTTACTGGTCACATTATTTATTAGTTTAATAACTGCTATGACACAGGCTCTAATCACCACGCAACCTATGGCACTTACTAGTCGCTTTATTATTTTGAAATAAATATAATAACCTAAAGCTCTCACCGGTCACCTTAATTATTTATAATAAATATAACAGTAAAATAAGCGCCAATCACCACACAACTTAGGTCGCTTACTACTCACTTTATTTATTCATAAGTCATCAAATAGGTACGTAGGTGACAATCACCACACAACCTAGGGTGATTACTGGTCGCTCAACTGATTAAGCTCCCACTGCCAACTTCGTGCTTGTTGTCAGAAGTCGGACGGACAAAACACCGTAATAGGCCTAAACATTTTTTTTTCCGGTGGTTTAAGCTTCCAAACCGAAAGCAAAGCTTAATCGTATCTTCTTTTCCAAAAATACGTGTCTGGAAAGGGTAAAATCCAGCGCAGCAGCCCACTCGGTTGCCAAAGATAGGCACTACTTGCTCAAGCCGACCGAGAGTTACCACACTCCCTCAGTCCCACCAGCAGAGACTGCCCTGGCGTAGTTGTAGTTTTTTTTTTTTTTTTTTGTGGAGGAAGGGAAGATGCATTGAGGCTCAGCGCAGGGACAGCGGTAGTGTGGGACTTGGTGGATTTTTTTATTAGACCACCCATACCCACTAAATTCCCCCCCCCCCCCATGGCGCATGGCTTTTGATCCACCCTGGAACACCGTAAGCATTACTTCAGGGTGGAGCCACTAGGGAGACCGTCGTGTCTCACAGCATTAACAAGCTAACTCGCCACCATTTGCTAGAGGTGCTGATGCTCTCGAGTCCTGCAAAGGACTCGCGGTCCCTGAGAACCAGACCCCTTTCTAGCGCTCCATAGTAGGCCGCCTACTTAGCCAGCATCACTATAAGCTTAATGCTTTCCCTTGCTAATAGGTAAAAAGTACCCAGCGCAGCGTGGGTCCACATGAGCCTGTCTTTCAACTCAAGGCTTTTTTGACTTATTCTGATCCTGCTTAGGCCTTATTCCTGGCCTCTTTCAGGTCTCTTCTGAATGAAGGGCAGCTCCCGCTGCCTGCTTCGTGCTTGTTGTCCGTTGTTGGGCAAAGGAAGCACCGTGCTGGGCCTGGACACTCTTTCTTCCGGTGGTTTGAGCTTCCACACCGGAAGCACAGCTTGGATCTGTTTTCGTTCTCACAGTTGCCCGAGACGTGTCCATATCCCAGGCATTTGTAACATCTTGTTACTTCGATTCTTCTTCGAATTCGGCAGCTAACAAAGCCAACTCGTAACCTGCCTTCCTTTTCTACATGTCTGGCAAATGCTTCGTCCACCTTTATTAAAGCCATTCTCTGTCCTTTGGCATTTGGCTTTAAGAGAGAAACTTCTGGCTCCTGGCTCTGATGTCCAAGAGTCCTAGCAAAGGCCTCTTTGACCTCATTTTCCTCTACAATGGCATCCAGGTCTCGGACCTCTAATGTCACTTTTTAGTCGCTCATTTTGACAGTACCCTGTCCGGCTACCGACTTTTCAATTTGCTGTGAGAATTAAGTAGCATTCTCTACACCCAAAGTTCGCCTTCATAGTCTTCAGCACCGTTGCAAAGGTCTGTCCTTCAGCCATCTTCACTACTACTATTGTTGTGGCGTTAACTATTTTCTTCCGGCTTGTTTTGTCATTCAGTGAAATTTCTTCTTGTTTGCCACTGATTGTTTTCTTTTTCTTTAAGGACATAGCCTGCTGGCGTTTTTCAGGGCTGTCCGATGGGCTCCTGTTTCTCTTACTTCGTTCTATTTCCTTTAAGGCAGTTTTTAGGGTTCGTTTTTGTACATGCCGTCGGAAATTATCTCGCCTATTTTCCCTCCACAGCAGGGATTCAAATAACGACTTCCAAGCGTTGGTATACGAATCTTCTTTAATAAGACAGCCTTTTCTTAGCACATCTGCTTCTTGAAGATTATTGAGCGCCGCTTTGTGCCCATTTTTAACAGCGGTCGCTGTGTAGCCGTAATTATCATTAATCAGTTGTAGCGTCTCTGCAATGTCATTCGTTGCTGATTGGACTTTATCAGCAACTTGCTGTTGCTTTACTCCGAGCCTAGTGACACTTTTTTCTAAAAAGGCAAGCTCTTCCTGGGTCTGGTGGCTAAATACCGACACGTTGCTAACCTCGGTGTCGTTAGTGCCTATACTCGACAGGCTACCTCTTCGTCCATTGTCTGTAAGAAAAGGCCACGGAACATTTAGCAGTCCCTGATGGCCATGAGACACGTCTTTGTGGCCCCCTAAAATCCGTGGGGCCTGCGACAGTCACCCGGGCTTTCACCGGATCGGAACTGCCGCCAGATTCCCTCAGAGAGGTTACCGCCTTGGGTACAAGTTTTGCATCGACGTTTTTCATTTTGGCATCTTTTTGAGTGTCGTACTGACCCGTGAAGGCCAGCACTACCCTTTTTTCTAGAAATAAGTATTTGGAAAGGGTTAAAACCAGGGCAGCGGCCCTATCTGTTACCAGAAAAGACCGCTACTTGCTCGGGCTGGCCGGGAGTCGCCACTTTTCCTCAGTCGCACCCGCGGAGACTGCCCTGACGTTGAGTAACAAGTCTAAGAATGGGGTTCGTGTGTAGTGTATGTATATATTGTTACACAACGGTCATCCCAGCAAGACGAGCGGCAGGTGTTCATTCCCACGACTGCGCAGACAACCCAACCAAACGGGCTCGCGGAAGGCACTAAGGTGCCGCCATATAGCCTCCTCAGTGGTAGTAAGCCTAGATTAATCAGCCCACCACGTCTTTTTTGTTTATGAGGCATACAGCCATATTAGATGTAATTACCCAGACTTACCTGGGCCTTATTGTCCGGCTTCACCCGCCGCCAGGCCTCCAAAGCAAGCCTAGGAAAGGACCCACCACACGCAACCCAGAACAATCCGTAAGTGTCCCTGTGTTTGTTTAGTTTAAAAACTAACACCCGTCGTGTATAGAAGTAAGCGGCGGTTAAAACCTTCTTTTCAGATACATGCACCACACTTTCACTAAACAAACACAGGGATACTTACGGATTGTTCCGGGTTGCGTGTGGTGGGTCCTTTCCTGGGCTTGCTTTTGAGGCCTGGCGGCGGGTGAAGCCGGACGATGAGGCCCAGGTAAGTCTGGGTAACTACATCTGATTTGGCTGTACGCCTCATGAACAAAAAAGACGTGATGGGCTGATTAATCTAGGCTTACTACCACTGAGGAGGCTATATGGCGGCGCCTCAGTGCCTAACGCCAGCTCGTTTTTTGGGCTGTTGGCGCGGTCGTGGGACTGTACACCTGCCGCTCGTCTCGCTGGGATGACTGTTGTGTACCAATATATACATACACTACACACGAACACCATTCTTAGACTTGTTACTCAACGTCAGGGCAGTCTCCGCGGGTGGGACTGAGGAAGAGTGGCGACTCCCGGCCAGCCCGAGCAAGTAGCGGTCCTTTCTGGTAACAGATAGGGCCGCTGCCCTGGTTTTAACCCTTTCCAAATACTTATTTATAGAAAAAAGGGTAGTGCTGGCCTTCGCGGGTCAGTACGACACTCAAAAAGATGCCAAAATGAAAAACGTCGATGCAAAACTTGTAACCAAGGCGGTAACCTCTCTGAGGGAATCTGGCGGCAGTTCCGATCCGGTGAAAGCCCGGGTGACTGTCGCAGGCCCCACGGATTTTGGGGGGCCACAAAGACGTGTCTCATGGCCATCAGGGACTGCTAAATGTTCCGTTGCCTTTTCNTCTGAGGGAATCTGGCGGCAGTTCCGATCCGGTGAAAGCCCGGGTGACTGTCGCAGGCCCCACGGATTTTGGGGGGCCACAAAGACGTGTCTCATGGCCATCAGGGACTGCTAAATGTTCCGTGGCCTTTTCTTACAGACAAAGGACGAAGAGGTAGCCTGTCGAGTATATGCACTAACGACACCGAGGTTAGCAACGTGTCGGTATTTAGCCACCAGACACAGGAGGAGCTTGCTTCATTAGAAAAAAGTGGGGCTAAGCTCAGAGAAAAGCGACAGAAAGTGGCTGATAAAGTCTAATCAGCAACGAAAGATATTTCAGAGATTCTACAATTAATAAACGATAAGTACGGCAACACAGCGAACGCTGTTAAGAATGGGCTTAAAGCCGCGCTTAAACACCTTCAAGAGGCAGAGGTGCTAAGAAAAGGCTTTCTTTGTGAAGAAGAAGTGTATGCGAACACATGGAATTAGTCATTCGAATCCCTGCAGTGGAGAGAACAAAGGCGAGATAATTTCCGATGGCATGTACAGAAAAGAACCCTGAACACTGCCCTAAAGGAAATAGAACGAAGTAAAAGAAACTGGAGCTCTTTGGACAGCCCTGAGAAACGCCAGCAAACCATGCCTCCAAAGAAAAAGAAAACAGGCAGTGGCAAACAAGAAGAAATTCTCCTGAATGAAAAAACCAGCCAGAAGAAAAAAGTGGATGCGACAACAACAGCAGTAGTGAAGATGGCCGAAGGGCAGACCTTTGCAAAGGTGCTGAGAACGATGAAGGCGAAATTTAATCCTGATAGGGCTAATGTGGCAGTCCAAAGTGTTGTTACTACAAAATAAGGAGACATATTTATTAAGACCAAAGGTATAAAGAATGCTGCTGCATTCTCACAGCGAATTGAAAAGTCGGTAGCCGGACAGGGTACTGTCAAAATGAGCAACAAAAAGTTACATTAGAGGTCCGGGACCTGAATGCTATTGTAAAGGAAGATGAGGTAAAAGAGGCTTTCGCTAGGACATTTGGACATAAGAGCCAGGAGTAGCTCTCTTAAAGCCAAATGCCAGAGGACAGAGGCTGGCGTTGATAAAAGTGGTCGAAGTACTGCCAGACAAGTATAAAAGGAAGGCAGGTTACGAGTTGGCTTCGTAAGCTGCCGAATACGAAGAAGAATTAAAGTAACAAGATGTTACAAATGCTTGGGATATGTACACGTCTCAAGCAACTGTAAGAACGAAAACAGATCCAAGCTTTGCTTCCGGTGTGGAAGCTCAAACCACCGGAAGAAAGAGTGTCCAGGCCCAGCACGGTGCTTCCTTTGCCCAACAACGGACAACAAGCACGAAGCAGGCAGCGGGAGCTGCCCTTCATTCAGAAGAGACCTGAAAGAGGCCAGGAATAAGGCCTAAGCAGGATCAGAATAAGTCAAAAAAGCCTTGAGTTGAAAGACAGGCTCATGTGGACCCACGCTGCGCTGGGTACTTTTTACCTATTAGCAAGGGAAAGCATTAAGCTTATAGTGATGCTGGCTAAGTAGGCGGCCTACTATGGAGCGCTAGAAAGGGGTCTGGTTCTCAGGGACCGCGAGTCCTTTGCAGGACTCGAGAGCATCAGCACCTCTAGCAAATGGTGGCGAGTTAGCTTGTTAATGCTGTGAGATACGACGGTCTTCCTGGTGGCTCCACCTTGAAGTAATGCTTACGCGATTCCAGGGTGGATCAAAAGCCACGCGGCATGGGGGGGGTGGTTTTAGTGGGTATGGGTGGTCTAATAAAAAAATTTACCAAGTCTAACACTTTCACTGTCCTTGCCGTGTGCCTTAATGCATTTCCCCTCCCTCCACAAAAAAAAAAAAAAAAAGTAGTAGTAGTAGTAGTAGTAGTAAGAGTAGTAGTAATACTAGCAGCAGGTTTTTTTAAGGAAGGGTGGGAAAAATGCCCTGATGCACACTACAGGGACAGCGGTAGTGTAAGACTTATACCCACTTATAGGCTCCGTGCACAAAGACACCAGTGCCAACTTGTGGCTGGACGGTGAATCCGCGTGAATACGATAATACACGGAGAAGCATGGTTGCCTCAAGTTTATAATTTTTTTAATTAATATTAAGATCCTTCTCTTAAGTCTGGTTATCTAAATGAGAATCCCTTACTCCTTAACTTTACGATGAAATTTTTTTCAGCATGAGATTTTGCTTTAATAAATTGTTTAAGAGATGTACATCCCTTTGTTGCTTGTACGTGTGAGCTACATTGCATGTGTGAGTAATTTGTGTGAGAGAAATAGAGAACTCTTAGTAGTACTTACACACACAATGTAGCTCAAACGAACAAGCAACAAAGGGATATACATGTCTCTTACAACTTATTAAAGCAAAATCTCATGCTGAAAAAAATATCATTGTAAAGTTTAGGAGTTAGGGATTCTAATTGAGATAACCGGACTATAAGGATGGATCTTTATATTAATGAAAAAAGTTATTGACTTTAGGTAACCATGCTTCTCCGTGTATTCTTGTAACCACGCGGACTCACCGTCCAGCCACAAGTTGGCGCTGGTGTCTTTGTGCACGGAGCCTATACCCCCCATACTGCGTGGCTTTCGTTCTACTACTGATAATCAAGTGTACTCAGCACAATGTGGGTCTGCATTGATCTGTTCTTTATTCGGAGGTCTTACTGCCTTACTTTCACTATGCGTTGGTCTTTTTTCCAGCCTCTTCTAACACTTGCCTGAAGGTTGGGCAGCTTTCACTGCCAGCTTCGTATTCCGTATTCTTTGTTTTAATGGTAACACTGTGCTGTACTACTACACTGTATTTTTTAGTGGTTGTAGCATTTACATCTAAAGTACAACTTTGATCGGTCTTGTTCTTTTCACTCACGAGATATATGTCCATATCCCAGACACTTACAACATCTCGTCACCACAATCCTTTCCTGAACACGGCAGGGGTCGAATCTAATTTTGACCCGTCCTGCGTGTTCAACTTCCTTGGCAACTACTTCGTCAAGGGTTACTAATGCCATTCTTTGTCTCTTAGCGTTTGCTTCGAGAAGTTAAACCTGTAAGTCTTGGTTCCTGCTTTCGTATCGCTTACCCTGCGAAATTTAGAGATTTTATCAATGTAATTTAGCGCTTTCTAACACGTATTTTTATGGTGGAGCTCGCACATGCGATGAAAACAACTTCAAAACTCGAATAAATCAACAGTTTCCGTAATAAGAGCGCACACGTTTTCTAGAAAAAAACCCCTCTTTCAAATGACACCTAGCAAAGTAAGTGTTACTCTGGAAAATTTCAAGATATTCTATTAAAAATTGATCTAGTCATCGTAATTTTACAGGTTAGTCTATGTTTCCTTGCGATAGTGATGGCAACTACACCTGAATTTGCGAGCAAATTCGAGACTTACGACGAGGGTTGGCATTTCTGCACGAGAGAGCCTCCTTAAATGGACCAAATCAATAACATGAATAAATGTCATAATAGTTGAATGCACCTACACTTTTTATGTACTTATTTGCTGTTGTAATATAACTCTTATGCTTTAATAAGTTTACTACTAAACAAGTAAAATTGACACATTAACATATCATTTCACTGCATGACTTGAACTTTTAGAATTGTCATCCGTTCATAGTTATAGTTCAATATAACCAGGGAACAAAAATAGAAAAAGTGTAAGTCGTGACAGCCCTGTAATTATCTCTGTTGTGTGCTCGAGGCACCTAGTATGACTGGTGACAGTTAATATTGTTTAACTAACATTTCATTTGTTTATTTTCCATTTGGTATTATTTTTACATTATTAACTTTGTGTAATAGGTCCAGAAGAGATCGTTTTAAAACAATGAAACATTTAGTGAAGTATTTAAAATAAAAAATATTACTATTCTAAAAGATTTTTTTATTAATAAAAATTCAAAATTTTACCAGCTTCAGTATCCAACTGTAATCTAAGAGTAGATAAACAGGTATTGAATTATAGTGGATGAAAGTCTGTTGTTTGAAAGTGAAAGAACCCATTATAAAACTTGCAAGTTTTATTTAGTGTATACAATAGTATTACATGTATGCAAAATGATAATTTCGAGCTATTTTTGGGGAAGCATATTATTAATGGTAAAATTAATTTCTGTAAGACTTCGTATTTGAAGAAATACAGGTTCGCTATTTTCGGCTGATGCTTTATGTTAAAGTGTACACGGATAAAGTATAAATTTACTTGTTTCTATGCCTTAAGATGATCAAAAAATTAATTAAGTTGTCAGTTCATGTTTTTTGTATTATAAGCTTATTGCAGCCCATGTGATATGTCGACAAACTGATAAATAATATAATAGTGGAGAGAGAAGAAAGGCCTAAATTCATGTGTAGTAGGTAATAGGATGGTAGACCTACTGTTACACCTGTTCGTAACCTATTGTGTAAACGTACTTTTCTCAGTACGTTCAAGTAGAAAACCGTAAATAAACACAATGCGGTGTAACATATTTTAATTAGTAGTATAATCTTGCTACTCAACGTAATTTGAAAGAAACCGTGTTGAAAAATACGTGAATTTTATGAAGAATATGGGCTTAGAATTACCAACTTTATTGAACTTATGATAATTCAAAAGTAACTAAAATAGATTTTGTATGCTAAATAACACTTATCACCAACGATACGCCAAAAAATGATTTGTAATAAAATTACATTGACAATCATTACGCCCTAAGGAGCCCTTTTAGTACGTATTATATTACACAGGTGCGCTGTTTTGTATGTGAGTGTGTATTGTACCTACTTGCTGAGCGTCAAATAGGAACGAACTGAAAATCACTTAACATCTACCTTATTTTTAAATGTTTATTAGTCAATGTTTGGGTGAGCATTACATGAAATTTAATTTGAAAAAAACCAACGGATTATCTGGTAAATATAAGAAGAAAATTAAATAAATATTGATATTAGCTCCGTGCAGTCAACGTCAAGTAAGATACTGCTGATGTTCAGCTAACTATCTGTCTATTATTAGTAATTGCAAATTATGTGACGATCATCTAAAAATTATCATTTATATATAATCGTTGGATAATAACTAGTTCATTATTTTATGCTCTTTAACAAGATAAATGTTCAATGTATGACGAAAGAATACTTTATATGGATCGAGAAATCCTTGGTCACAGCAAAGTTTGTAAGGCTTGTGTATTTGAAAGATATGTTAAACTATAAAAATAACAAAATACGAAACAAGAAAAGGAAATTCCGGTGCTATTTTCTTAAAGTACGTGGTATAATAGTTATAATATTTAGCCAACTTATCTCATAGTGCCCTTAACGTACACAGAGTTCACATACTGCTGACTAAAAAAAAAATCACGCATACATATATTTATTACACCTATAGTTCACGTCACGTTGCCGTTAAAGCAAAATTAGCCCTTACTGAGATCGCTAGATTGCATGTAACTTTCTGGAATAATTAAAAAAAAAATTTAAGTAAAGACTATTAAAAGTTAATGGATTCAATAAAACAGTGATTTCAGTATGTATTATGCTGGTGTACAGAAATAGAATTTGAGATTTTGTTTATTGTTGTCATGTATACCATAAGATTAAAAAAAATAATACTAAGGATTATGACTATGTCAACACAACATATATAATTGCATGCATGTGTCTGCACTTTTGCAAAGCTTAAGAGTCACATGTTATCCTACAGAAAATCAATACAAATATGTAAAAGTCAACCTAATCTACCATGAATACTTATATTTATTAATCATAGTATTGTGACAAATGGACGAATGCAAGCTGTAGTTGTATTTATTAAGCCTTATACAAGTACAAACATGTATATATGTAACAACTCTATATGTTGCGTTGACACAGTCGTAATCCAACTTTTTTTTCCAATTTCGTAGGATATGTGATACAACCGAACGAATTTTTGACTGAACCTTAGCATGATATTCATTTGGTCAATTAAGTCGCATAATTTGTTTTTTAACTAATAAAAAAATGTTCTCATATGCTTCCGTCTACTCTTGTGATCTGCGTAAGGGAAAATTTCTCACACTAGGCGATGTCATCTAAACTAGGTGCATAGCGAATAGTTGCTTCTGGAAACAGTAATCTTGATTACATCAAAAACCAATAGCATATCCAAAATTTTCGGGTATGTTAACAAAATAGTTTCTTATTGTAGCCGTGACCACTGCCTAAAGGACTAGTAAATTCAGACTTTTCTATAAAGTTCTAAATGAGAAAATTGAGCGATGCTAGTCATTTACAATAAGTGCTTTACTTTATGAGCAGAATTTTTCCATACATTACGCATTATGCATATTGATTTGCTTTGATTACAAACATATACCAGATGCAAGGTGAGCTTGCCTTCATCAAAAGAGATGATGCAAAACAGCTTGAAACGAAGTAAAGAGACTCCGCAAGCTCAATCTACAACAAAGGAGATTGAGAAGGCTATCAAAGCCGTTAACCTAAAGTATGGTAAAATGGCAAAAGTTACTAAGGATGGCCTTGAAGCTGCTTTTCAGTACCTTGTATCGGTATAAATTTTAACGTTAGGACGTTTTTGTTAACAAAGAAAGGCACTATAGATCCTGGAAGCTGTGCTTCGAATCCTTGGAGTATAGTGAGCGCAGAAGGGATACTTCCCCACAGAACGTCTAGAGAAAAACCGTGAACCCCCTCTCTTAGAAACATAGAACGAGCTAAAAGAATTAGAAATCTCTTAGAAAGCCCTGACATAAGGCAAAGTATTGAGATGACTCAAAGAAAAAGGATCAGCGAGGAGAGGGTATTCAGAGCAGTAAGGACAAAAAACAAAAAGCTTTGAAAAATGACGACAAAAGTACTGTTCAAGGTAGGCGAAGGAAATACTTTCCCTGGAGTACGGAAGTCGATGAAAGCAGGTTTAAACTCAGACGAAACGAAAGCTATAGTAGAAACGGTCGTAGTCACCAAGTAAAGAGATTTATTCTTGAAAGACAAAAAAGTAAAATATGTTGTAAGCTTCCTTAAAAAGGTAAAGAAGTCAGTGGGTGGCCAAGAAAAGGTGGTAATCACTGCTATAGAACAATGCAATGCACAAGTAGATTTTTAACTATTATTCATTTTTAACTAAATTCATCTGGTCTTGGTTCGGGAACTGTCACAAGAGAGCCTCCTTATGAAAGAGTAAAACTGAAAAACTACCTTATGTACACACACACACACGCGCGCGCGTGCGCGCACACACACATACACATATGTATATATATACTAGTGGGGCTAACGCACCGCTGCGCGCTCCGCGCGCTAACCCCCCACTAACAGATTAAGTAGACAAAATAACGACATTACTCGTGTATTTATTAATGCAGGCTGAAAATTAGTTTACAACAGCAGAATACGTGACTCACAAAGGAGTTGATAAAGTATATAATAACAAAAATATTAATTTTCCAATAGTATTTTGAAATAATATTAGAGAGGGTCTTCTACTACACGAATTAAAATTAAAAATAAATGCTATAGTAGTGTCCATAAGAACTTTAAGTATATCAGACAGTCTCTGTAGAGGCACAAGATTAAAAATAACAAAATTATTTAAGTATAATATAGAAGCCGAAATAATTATGGGAGAAAAAAAAAGCAAAGTTTATATTCCTAGAATAACATTGAATACTGGCACCTCATCATCATTACCTTTTGTCTTCTATAGAAAACAGTTTCCATTTGTATTGGCCTATTCTATATTCATCAACAAATCACAAGGACAGAGATTTGATTCCTTAGGATTGTATATTGAAAGACCTTTATACTCTTACGCACAATTATACATTGCTCTATGAAGACGTAAGAATCCAAAATGGATTTTTATTTAAATTTAATCTGAAAATGAATCAGAAATTAAAAATATTGTTTAGCAAAAAATTTTTCAGTAATTTAAAAATATGTAACTTTGGAGAAAGTCACATTTTAACAGATGGATGTTGATTCATAAAAACCATGAAAAAGAAATACGTGAAAAATGTGGAAAGGGTTTTAAAAGAACAGGTGGGTTGAAACGACACATGGAATGTCACAACATTAAGCTAACAGACTGAATTATTGTTTTAAAAGCTTAATTGAGTTTGTCTATTTAATTATACGTTCTCCTGAATTCTGTCTTTTTGTAAATAAAGTCGTCAGGTAATCAAGAATTTTATATTTGTGTAAAGTACACATGGACCAGAAAGAGATTTAAAATGTAAAAGTTCAATTAAGTTAAACAAATAATGATACTTCAGAGACATATAGTAAGTAAGGGGGAGCGAATAGACAGAGGGAGACCAATGATCAGTGACTTGGAAAACCCTAAAAACAAGGAATGACTTGGGTACTAAATTACAAATATTTTTTAACATTAATGATGGTAAAACATTTAATAAATAAGTATTTTTTGGTGGGGGAGGTAAAGGAGAAGGTGGAGGGAAAGCTGAGGGGGAGCGGGGGGGAACAGGAGGGAGCGGGATGGAGGTTACTTAAATATAATTTGATCAATAATAACGTTAAAACAAGCAAATAACTATGTGAATCGAGGGGGAGCTGTGGGGGAGCGGGGGGAGCTGAGACTCTTTTTTGTTAATACAATTATATAATATNTCTCTGGAAAGTAAGTTATGTAAACTTTACGTGCTCTTAACTTATGAACAATACAACGTGGAATAATTATGCGGACTGTCCTTATAAGCACGATTTCGTTCTTATAATAACTATTGCGATTTTTTTTTTTTTCCCAATAATTTTCACATAAGTCACCTTTGATCTACATATACATACATCTTTATCTATTACATGGTTGCCAGTGTGAAAAATTTTATACAACCCGATAGTTTTTTATACAGTTCGAACGGCAGAGGTTTTGTAAAAATATCTGTCAATTTCTCCTTGGACGGTATCCATGTAAAGGTTATCTTTTTTTTAGTTACACATTCTTTAACGTAATGGGCTTTGCTTTCGGTCATGTATCTCAGTCTTCTCTCACCATCTATCTCAGCACTTGCTCCAGCAGCCTTGTTGCTACACCACAGGTCCATGGACAATAGAGTATGAGACAACATTAGGCTTATCGAATGTTCCAGTGCTACCAACTCCTGACTTGCATTACACATCGTCACATATTCTGCCTCACAGGTTGAGATCGAAACGTTATTCTATTTTCTTGTCTTCCAAGCAACAGTATCGCCATATAACCATATAAGATACCTACCTTTCTTAAGTGAGTCTTTACAGTCTACCAAGCTCGTATCTGAGTATCTGAATAGGCTTCTAGTCCATCTTTTCAGCCTTTACAGGTAAATCCCAGAGTTCTCGTGTGTTGCAAATATCGAAAAACTCGCTTGATCATTTTCTAATCATCTTCAGTTATACAAATTTGATGTCTGATTAGTACATTCACAGAGAATAAAATATCTGGTCTGACCATATTAGCCAGATACAGCAAGCTTTCGACTGCTTTTCTGTATGCCACATTTTCTCTAGTTTTGGTTTTGTCCAGTCAGCATTTTCAGATTCTTCTCTGTTCTTTTTTTGTCGATTTAGGACTTGATTTGTCACTATTGGTGTTCTTCGTGGCTTTGAATCCTGAAATCCAAATCTTTCTAGCATTTTATCGATGTATGGTGTTTGATTAAGTGAAATTGTTTTGTATTTTCTATCTCTTTTCACTTTAATACCCAGGAAAGTGCCAACCTCGCCAAGGTCTGACATGTCAAGCTCAGATTACAGACCAGTCTTGATTTCGTTCAAGTAACTTACAGAATTGCTAGCTATAATAATGTCATCCTCGTTTAGAATCCATATAGAATCCTTCCCCGTGTAAGTTTTGTGTAAATCAGAATTAACCCTTCCTTCCCAAAGTTACGTTGACTTACTTTTTTTCTATATTTTCAAAAGAAAATTTTAGGTCATAAAATCTATTAATTAATAACTGTTAAATACTAAAATACTGTGAGTTTTCATTGTGTTAAAATGACAATTTTTTAAGCCAAAGCATAACAGAAAATGAAGCAACGTTAGTCATAATAAGTATAAATATAAGTTTAAGCATCTTTAGCAATGTCATCGAAGTATGACTTAAACAATAAAAAACATAGTTGGATTTCAAAAGAAGTGACTTTACATAAAATAAAAAATTTTTGTACATCAACAATGAGGTACAAATAATTTAAAAACTTATAATTCAGAACAAAAAAAGGGAGTTTTATTATATCAACTTATTGCCTGCCCCCCCCCTTCCCCAACGTAAACATCCGTATGATTTAACCAAATCCTACTTCCTTTAAAATTGTCCACGGAATTTGGATACGACTTCTTACTTAGAATACGCTGTTGTTTGGGGACAAGTCAAATTTTTTCAGCACTTTTTTCTATTAAATTAAACAAGTCTGGCATATCGTGGTTTGGATCTGCGGGTCCTTCTAAAATAATCCAAACCAAGTTAACAGAAAGAAATTAATAAGTTAAATAATCAGATATAGCTGTGTCATAGGAAGAGACACAGGTAGAGCGCACCCACGAACGTAATGAATGCGGGCTACCTACAGGACGTGCTAAGGTAGGCAGCCTGAGCATGCAAACGCAACATTTCTGAGACTGCTCATTATTTACTGTTTTTCATGTTTCAGTATTTGCTATTTTCACTCGTGCTACAAGCCACAACGCGAGACGACGCACGCAGTTTGGCCGAACGCAAGCCGTAGCTGTAACACACGCCTCTCCTCTCCACCTTGCCTCAAGGCGTACCTCTCGGCGATAACCAACTGCGTTGGCAACAGCATGTTCTCCCCGTAACGATGCCGGCCAACTCACGCGGAAGCAAGCACGACCCGGCTATCAAGTTCCACAAACTCCCAAATAAGGAAAAGCTAACAAATGAAAAGAAATTTATGCATGCAAACTTAAGTTCACTATTTGAATTGTACTGTTCTTAAGGCAAATAATAAATCTTTTAAGAAAAAAAAAAATACAATGAAGGAACATAAAGAAAAACAGCGACATTAAATGTAAATGCGGAGATTCAATTCACTGTATTGCGTACTGATACTTGTCATCTTTTTTATTTCGGCCCTCTTAATTTCTCCGCCCGAGGCTCCCGGCGCAGCGTCGTGCCTGCAGCTTGATCCTGCCTCGGCTCAACCGCTACACCCTTACGACCCTCGAGCAGCTCTGGTACCTCCTGAGGTGAAATCTCAACGTCCTTGGAGATGCACGGATTTCTAGGCTCGCTCTCCTCCTCTTGGACACGTCGTTTATCACCCGACAGATCTCCAGAAGCCTCCGCCATCACGATCGCATGCACAAAAGGGGAGCACGAAAAACGCGGAGAGCAACACGAGAGGCGAGAAAATGCAAGGAAGGCTTAAGATTACACGAAAGAAAAGAAGAAAAAAAAGGCAGTTAGTGATTTCTCGAACACTCACACCCATGCCACACTACTTTAGGGCCCATAACCTGTTAGTCATATAGGTATGAGTGTGTGGACGTTCAAAGAAAGTTGATACAGTCATTCAGCTTTCTAAATAAAACACGTTTATTGTGATAAATCTTAACTACGTACAATCTTAACTAGTTTGAGATTTCGATACAATATAAGTAAAAACTAAAGAAAAACAAAGACGTGTTACTGAGCAAAAAAAAGACAAACGCGGGAGATTGCATCGACAGACTGATTGACTGCACGGTAAGGAGAAAGCAAAAACGTACAACAGCAGTGCTGCAGTGTAGGGCCATACCGTCTCAACTTTCCACTACCCACATACATAGAAATTCAGCTGCGAGCGCCAAATACGCATCTCACAATTCAACTTGTTTATATATTTTTACAATTAAATGTGTATTTGTTACTTATTAAATGTGTATGTGAAGTTATAAATGTGTATGTGTATATTTTCAACATTTTTATAAGACTTACAATATATTAATAAAAATGAGAGATTAATCACGAAGTACTTTTATATGCATTAGGCATACGTCGATCTAATTATCTCCTGAACGGTGTTGAAACATGGATAAAATAACTTTTTATTATATTATTTAGTTAATTAAAAAAAAAGTTTTATGCAGATAGCGGAAGTGCAGTGTAGGGCAAATCAAATCGTGTCGGAAGAAAGTGAAAGAGCAGAGGCAGGGCTCTACCCAATGTTTAATGGGTTAAAGTCACGGAGAATTTTAGCTGTGCAATATAGGAAGATATACACTTTGAGAAGTCATTAATAAAGCGTAACAACTACGAGCTTTGTAAAAGTGTTGACGATAACTGTAAGCTAATTCAATAAAAGTTTTCCTATGTACGTCATCCATTACTGTAGTATTTTTATATAATAACATAATAGTCACAAATTACATGTAACATTAGCGGTCCCTCTTTTGCCAGAGATTCATTGAGCAAAGCACACTAGTCTATTGACATACAATTTAAATTGTAAAAAAAAAATTTGTTTGAAACACATGTAGTTTTAGTCAAATAAGAAGCTATAAAAAAAATTTTAAAAAACATAATGACGATTAAAAGTATCGTACGTTGCTTATGCCATAAAATAGGTGTTGACCCTAACGGCCGTTAATTTGCACAACCTTATATTATAATAAATGAAAAGGGCTATTTTTTTAAACTGTAAAGGTTTAACACTAGTGACAAAATATACAATTAAAATTTTTTTTTTCAAATTCTAAAACTTAACCACCAGAGCAACAAGGTCCTGGAATTTGATCTGTCTATTTTTTAGAGCTACAATGAATACATATACATATAATTCTACCTTTTTTAAAAAGCTGAAAGATTAAAGTGATTACTGCTAGGAATGTGATGGAAAGCTGATGAAGATTTCACACTTAATGGATTCTTTATTCGCCTATTTTGACGCTGCAGTTTCAATCAGAATGAATGTTTTGCGTCAGTTTCTTGAGCCTAAAATTGTATATGTTTAAAGCATTTAAGGTTTTTCTTCAGATCTATCTTCTTGCAACTATAGCCATTGTTGAAACATTTGAAAGTCCGGAGGGCTGTTTTTTGAAAACTTTGTTGAGTTGTTATATATTTGTTGGCAAGGTAGTTTGGCGATCAACGGCCTAAAAAAGACCAGAGAGCTCAACACTTTCTTGACTGTAGTTTTCATCAAATGTGACTGCCTCTATACTAATCGGGAGGAAACCACAACACTCGAAAGCGTTAAAGCTAGTTGTAGTGCTTCTTTCTAACGTCTCCTGGTGTGACGCCAAAGACGTTGATGTCTAAAGCACCTTTTTTTTCGCAGAGCTCCGACGTTTTAGTGATTTAAAGTAGGAAGATTGATTTGTGACGCTTGCCTGTTGGAGACAGGCTTATTTGCTTAAGTTTATTTCTCCTTTATAGTATTACTGTTAGGCTTGATCAGTGCAGACCTAGGAGAGGGTTAGTGATTTCCGGTTTAATCCTAGGATCGAAAGGGTAATGTAGGGTCGTCGGTGAACGAGGTTCTCAGCCTTGCGACGAGCAGCTCCGTTTGTGATGTCTGCCAGTGAATTACTGACTTGGTTTAATAGTGGCCGACTTTATGTACTCTTTTAGTGGAAGAACCGTTACCAGAATTAGTTTTTAAATCGTATTTGTTAGCAAGGTAATTTAACATTAAATAGCCCATAAAAGAATCGATGAGATTGATGCTAAATGAGGAAACGTAAAGGTTTATGAAAAGGGTTACTGGTAATGTTTTCAGTCATTCCTTATAATTATTCTCAGTAATGAAGAGCCAGCTGTGGGTAACTTGACTCTTGCCCTCAGAGTATCAAGATCGTGCTGGGGAAAGGTACGCTACTGGCCTAAAAATATCTTGTCTTTGGGGTCGTTTGTCAAATAATGAAACACTCAGAAATCGGCCGGAAAGTGGGCCTGGAGAATACCTCCAGCGTGGGTATGTGGCCGCCCGAACTCCTCAGAGTTGCTACCCTTGGCTTGCTTTTGTAGCAAAAAGTATTCTGGTAGCACCAAGTCGGTTAGAAGAATGGCCACGAAATTCTGACGTGTTAGAGCGAATTGTGCTCTGGCTGGACGTCTTCTGGTATTACACCAGAGACATTGGAGTTCAGAATGCCTAATTTTGCGTGGCACGCGGTAATGTTGGTGGTTCAGGGTGGAATTCGACGTATGTCGCTTATCTATTGGAGAAGAGTGTTGTGAGTAGCCGGGACACCCAGCTGCAAGACCAACCACTCTGATCTTGGTGTATTGCCAGTGTTCCTAAATCAATTACAGTTTAATTGTCCTTAATATTTTCAGATTTTACTGTTTATTCTATATTTTCACTGGTTAAGAGTCTAATTTTCAAAATACATTCTATATATTTGAAAAAATAAATTTCTCAGAGAAAAATAAAAAATTACAAGGAATTAACTTTTACAAACACATAATAAAATTATTAGCAATCAAAAATTTATTGTTATACAATATTTTCAATGTTTGCTTGGTTCTCCGAACCATTTTGTATAAATATATACTTAGGACTTTTACACCTTGACACCAATACGTACAGTTGCCCATGAGAAAACAAAGGTCTTTTGTAGTGAAATCCTAATTTATCAAAACTTTGATCTTGCGATTTGTTGATTGTCATGGAAAAAATTAAAACGATTGGAAATTGTTTTCTGTATATAATATACAGTCAAAGTAAATTATTACTGTTATTAACCGTGATTCTTGTAATGAGAACTTTATTACCAAATCTGTCACCAGTAATTAGTTCTTTTTCTAAATTATATTGAAATAATTTTGTTACACGTTGTCTAGTGCCGTTGCACAATCCATCAAGTATAATCGAGTTTTTTATCAACATAACAATAGCATCTACTTTAAAATTTAAAACATGTTGCTGTTGTTCTTTATGTCTATTATTTAGAGTTTCTATAGAAAAATTTATGTTTATATTTTTATCAGTGCAATCACTACCCTTATATTTTGCATAATCTATGCTGTATCAAGTATGTCTTTTTCCTTCATTAAAACTTAAAATTTTATTAATCAAAATGTACGAAAGTTCGTCATGAGTTGTTAGAATTTTTTTGTATAGGCAGCTATTTGAACCATCTCTATAAATTTTTTTAGAAATATCATCAGTTTTCCATCTCTGTGGAATTTTAAAAGACTTTAATATTCTATTTCCAATGTCCATTAACAATAATGAAAATTTTTGATCTGTACACTGCATATTACTTTTTAATTTCATAATTTTACAGTGTTTTCATAGAAATGAATACCTTATAGTTTCACTTATTATAGAAATTTCACACTCATGCTTTATCAAGCTGTCTAAAATCGCGTCCTACAATAAATAATTTTCCACCACATGAAATGTTGTTATTACATAAATCTTTTAAAGTTTTGTCTGCTATTTCCAAAGCTTTATAAAGATCATTGAAGCTTCGTTCCGAATAATTACATTTACTTCTCGTAATTTTTTACAATCAGTTTCGTTTTTAGAAAGAACTTGCATTGTTATTTTATCTAATGGTAATCAAAGTTTTATATGACTTGCAATTCCCTTAGGTAATGAAATGGAAATAATTCCAGTTCAAATGAAAAAAATTAACGTTTTGTACAAAATGTTTTTTCCAGAACTTACCAGACCATTATTAAAATATAATTTTTCATCATTGTTAATATTTCCATTAAAAACTATTTTTCGATCATTATCAAGGATAGCAAATGAATTCTTAAAATTTATTTCTAAATCAATTACAGTTTTATTGTCCTAAATATTTTCAGATTTTACTGTTTTATTTGGTTCTGGTCATCCATAACCTTTACATGAATTTCCTTCAAATTCGAAGATTTCATTCAAATGTAATAAAGCATTATTTTGTTTATCGTCTTTTAACTTTTCAACAAAAAGTTTGTGGGGTAATTCCCAAATAGACTTACCATAAACGTTTTCAGATATTAAAAATTAAGCGAAAAGTTTTGTCAGTTGATATAGCAGCGTAACCTTACAAGCTTTTTTTAATACATTTTATATTCTAGAGTCGTGTTTAACTTAACCTTAAGCAATAGCAGTATATCTGAACGTATTGTGATGTATGTTGTCACCTGTTTTTAAACTTTTAGAAGATTTAGCTCCACTCTTCCCATTTAAAATTAAAAAAAAAAAAACGCTCAGAGCCCTTAGGTGACACTATATTTAGTCACGCTATTATTAAATTACGTCTAACTTTTTTTTTCTAACCCAAGTTTTTACTGTTGAATTGAAACAGTAATATTTTGGAATATTTACGTATCTAATTGTTTACAAAACTATCTATTTTATTCGGTTGAAACCAAGCCGTTTATACTGTTTCAGAGTTTTCTATTGCTTTACCTTTTTTTTTTCTTGAAAAACTATTTTTCGTATATTTTGAAAATGTACTGATAAATTAAATACAGAATGACAACGTCCAGACAGACAGAACTCTTGCAATCGCCCTGCTACTTCCATGGGGCTGGAATAGTGGCCACCTACATACTCTGACATTTCATCACAAATTTCTACATCGTCTTTTTTATCACTTGCATCGGTTTTCGTTATTTTACGTTTTGCACTACCTCCTCATCTATGGAAATAATCAAAAATATACTTAATACTTTGAATAGATACACAATACTCAACATTTACGTGGCAATTATATTTCGTTAATAAAAATAAGTTGTATGGTGCTACCAATGAATTATCAAATGAAATTTTTTCTATTGTCACTTTTCTTGTAATTTGACTATCCATTTTTTGTAAAAACTGTATAATTAGTAAACTTTTTCAGAAACTTTTTTGTACAAATTTTTCAATGACTGGTAAGACATGGACTATTTTAACAATGAGGTCCATGAAGCATGTGCTTCATAACTAATTTTTGTAGTTGTGAATCAAGTGGAATTTCCGCTGAAATATGTTTATCAATGTCTGCAGTAGTAAATAAATCATCATTTAGGTGCAATGTTACAATAAAATGAGAATGAGGTAATCTTTTTTTTTAGAATCCAGTGGTATAAACGTAAGCTATAACTTTTTCGACAATGTTGTGTTCAGTTATATCGACTAAAACTGATTTCGATTTTGTATGAAATAATCTAACAGTTACATTAGGTATATTATTTGGAGTGGAACCTTTCGGAAAATTTTTTTAAAAGTGCTTTATTTATTTTTAGTTAGGGTTAAATTTTACGGTAATAAAAAAATCACTTCGTCTAAGCTTTCAGATTATTGCTATTGCATCTTGATAGTGTTTCTGCATATACCTAGTACTACCGATGCATGTTGAAGGTAAAATAAAAATATTTCCAATTTTATTAATTTTAAAAGTTTTAGAGTTATTTGGGGCACTACATATTATGTGATCTATAATTCCTTGATAACATTTAATCCTTACAGTTTTTTGGTTATTGCGAAATTAACTGATTTTATTGCTTTCAATCATAACATATGCATGCAAAAAAAATTTGTTGCGTTAATCCTCCAACATAGAGTATGGGACTTAAAATTTAACTGTTTGGTCGATAGGATATTTGATATAAGTAATATTTAAGCAACGTAAGATTTTCTGCTTTTGTTAAAAATTTTTGTCTATCATATGTACTCCATCGTACATCTCCTACTGGAAATAATAAAGGTAATACCATAGGGTTAACATGCTGTATTCGGCATACAGCATCAATCATGCAACCTTTAAAAGGATTAATAAATCAGACGATAATGTTCATATAAATTTTTCTGTAGAAATAATAAGCAATTTTAGTGAAGGCTTGCCAACTTATAAATACAAATTTAAAATAGGTACAATAGTAGCGTTTATTTAAAATTTTTTGTACATCAGACAGCTTACGTAACGATTGCGGTAAAATAACGGTACACGATTGCAAATTACTAAACTGGTGAAGTATAACGTAAAAGGCGAAATCGTTACGGGAGAAACATTTAGTAATAAAGTCATTACTCTAAAAATAACAATAAATACCAAAAATAATTCATCATCACCTCTTATTTTCTACAGAAAACAATTTCCATTAGTTGTAGCATTTGCTATGAATAGAAACAAGTCTTAAGGTCGAAGTTTCGATAATGTGGGATTATTCTTGAAAAAACTTTATTTTCTCATGGTCAATCGAACGTGGCTTTATCAAGATGCAAAAATAAGAATGGAATTTTTGTTCAAGTCGATACAGAAAATATTTTAGATATTGAAAATGTAGTTTGGAAAAATAATTTTCGATTATAAGTTATAAAGTATCTAATAATAACAACATAATTTGAATATTTTCAAATGTATAGACAAAATTGATTACCTACTAATATATCGCATGAATGTAGATTGTATTCATCTATTATACTAATTTCAATATTAATTCAAAACAGAATATGAATAGACCTAAGTCTTCGTGGTTTGATAGGGCTTTATAAGTTTACTTATAAAATGAATTATCTTAATGCGAAGCTTCCACGGTTTGTATTAATGATAAACTAAAAGTAATTTCAATTTATGCATGTATTGGTATTATTAACTCATGTACAAAATAATATATTATATACACATAAAAATTTTACACATAGTTTATCATAAACGGTAACGAAAGAAAAGCTTAGCACACCAAAAACTTTAAACTTACAAATAAATTGAAATACAATTGATGTAAATTGGTTTTTGGTAGTACTTAGTTGTATACGTGAAATGGTTATTGATAATTCGCATGAATGAAGCCCATCTGCTTGCTTCCTGGGCGGTGTGGAAAAATAGGTTAAGAAAAAATTTATTGTGAGAAAAAAAACATGTTCTTACGTTAATCCTCCAACATAGAGTATGGGACTTAAAATTTAACTGTTTGGTCGATAGGATATTTGATATAAGTAATATTTAAGCAACGTAAGATTTTCTGCTTTTGTTAAAAATTTTTGTCTATCATATGTACTCCATCGTACATCTCCTACTGGAAATAATAAAGGTAATACCATAGGGTTAACATGCTGTATTCGGCATACAGCATCAATCATGCAACCTTTAAAAGGATTAATAAATCAGACGATAATGTTCATATAAATTTTTCTGTAGAAATAATAAGCAATTTTAGTGAAGGCTTGCCAACTTATAAATACAAATTTAAAATAGGTACAATAGTAGCGTTTATTTAAAATTTTTTGTACATCAGACAGCTTACGTAACGATTGCGGNGACGGGTAGGTGTGGGGGTCTGTGGAGAGGCTGCAGGGAGTTGGGAAAAAATTTTTATGTGTCAAAATAAAGGAGAAAATGACGAGTTTTTACCTTATTTTGTGAGGGGCAGTGAGGAAGTGGTGAGGGTGAATGGATATATGTGGAGAATTGTGTAAATTCCCCACCGAGATAACTATACAATATAGATATGTAGATATATATTAATTTCTTTACCCCCTGCACGCATCGAGTGCCAACCCCTCAAGAATATTTAAAACTTGAAAATTTAATAACAACATATAAGAAAAATAAAGATAATATAGCTCTTTTACATATTAAACAAATTTTAGAATAAGAAGATAAATCATACAAATGCTTTATGTTACCTACACCAAAATAATGGACAATGAAAAAGACACAAATAAAGAAATGTGTTTCAGTAAAGGAATAGTTAACTCGATGTATAAAAATTAAATAATGACAAAAAAAAGATATTTCATATTATTTGCGAAAAAAAAAATAATTTTTTTTCTATAGATGGTCCTGGAGGGTCAGGAAAAATTTATTTATGTGAAACGTTAATTTATTTTTTTCATTTCTCAAAATAAAAAAATTTTGTCCATGGCATGAACTGGCATAGCATCAGTTTTGCTTTCGATGGGGATGACAAGTTATAGAACTATTAGACTTTCTTTAGATCCCAATAATATAGAAAGTGCCTTATGAGAATTTGAGTCTGATAAAAAAGAATTAGGAGACATTGACTTAATTATTTGGGATGAGGCTTTAATCATATCAAAAAAAGCATTGGAAATAGTAGATAAAATGTTAAGATATTCATATAATACTGAAAAATATTTTGGAAATAAATTAATTATCTTAGGAGGTGATTTTCGTCAGATTCTCCCAGTGATAAAAAACGGTAATAGAAAAATTATAATTAATCAAACTGTTAAATCTTTATTTCTATAAAATCCATTTCAAATTTTGAGACAAAAAATTGATACTCGTGCCAACAATAAAGGATTTTCATAATTATTATTGGAAATTGGGGAAGAGGAAATAAAAACTTTCAACATGCCTAAAATTTGGATTTCAAATGATGTATGTTTTTAAATATTTTTTAATATCTATAATTGATCGATAAATAGTGTTTTAATAATATCACATAACGAGTACACCAGTTATTTAAATAATAAAATACTTAAAATGTTGTCTGGAAAAATTAAAACTTATTTTTGAGTAGATAACGCAACATATAAAGGAGTTGATAAATCAGACGATAATATTTACTTAAATTTTACGGTGGAAATTTTGAACAATTCGTGAAGGATTACCACCTCATAAACTCAATCTAAAAAGTAGTACAATAGTGATGCTACTTCGAAATTTAATTATATCAGATGGACTATGTAATGCAACACGTTTACGAATTACGAAATTATTACAGTATAATATGGGAGAAATAATAACTGGAGAAAAAATCGGAAACGGAAATAGGGTCTTCATTCCAAGAATAACTGTAGACACAGGAAACAGCTTAACATTACCTTTTATTTTTTGTCGTTAACAATTTTAAATCGTTGTGGCATTTGCTATGACAATAAACAAATCTTAAGGTCAACGTTTCGATAATGTAGGTTTATGTTTGAAAAAAACCCTTATTTTCTCATGGTCAATTATATGTGGCTTTATTAAGATCCAAAAATGAAAATTATTTATTTATTCAAGTAGTAAAAGAAAAAAATACAGAAATAGAAAATATTGTTTGGAAAGAAATTTCACATAATTAATTAAATTTACTTGATGATTCTCATAGATAAATAATAATTTTCAATGAATCGACAAAATTTATGGCAATAAATAAAGAGTTATTATATTCATAAATATTTCACCGTTTAACAATTATAAGTTATAAAGTATCTAATAATAACAACATAATTTGAATATTTTCAAATGTATAGACAAAATTGATTACCTACTAATATATCGCATGAATGTAGATTGTATTCATCTATTATACTAATTTCAATATTAATTCAAAACAGAATATGAATAGACCTAAGTCTTCGTGGTTTGATAGGGCTTTATAAGTTTACTTATAAAATGAATTATCTTAATGCGAAGCTTCCACGGTTTGTATTAATGATAAACTAAAAGTAATTTCAATTTATGCATGTATTGGTATTATTAACTCATGTACAAAATAATATATTATATACACATAAAAATTTTACACATAGTTTATCATAAACGGTAACGAAAGAAAAGCTTAGCACACCAAAAACTTTAAACTTACAAATAAATTGAAATACAATTGATGTAAATTGGTTTTTGGTAGTACTTAGTTGTATACGTGAAATGGTTATTGATAATTCGCATGAATGAAGCCCATCTGCTTGCTTCCTGGGCGGTGTGGAAAAATAGGTTAAGAAAAAATTTATTGTGAGAAAAAAAACATGTTCTTATCACTTAATATTCTTCACAAATAAACATTTTTACAGTACAAAAATATATATGTCGTATTATTTTTATGATGTATTAAATTACATTTTCATTGAAAGACTTTGACTAAAACATGAATGAATAAGTAATCTTTTTACTACCAATATAAATAGTTTTATATGGTGAAAACTTGCTCTAACAGATATAATATAACAGGAAACTCTTATAATTTAATATGTAATTATAATGACATTTTGCGCAACAACCCTCTATAAATCAATTATGAGTTTAAATTTCTTCTTGACAACGAGATGAATCATGTCGATAAGACAGTTTTGTTTTAAAGTAATTTAATAATGAAGTAGATTAAAAATAATAGATTAATTCATATATGACACGTACACGTCTGTATACACATC
>NW_019379474.1:1343548-1362060 GCF_000648655.2 Copidosoma floridanum
AAAAATTGTAACATTTATATAATCTTGAAACTTTCTTTTCATAAAATTAAAATAATTTTTTTTTGTAATTTTCTTCCGCTTTTTCCATAATCCTGAAATCTTTATGTTCGTATAAATCATAACTCATGCTGCTATCATACCAGAAAAAAGTGCAATACTTTAGTTCCTGGAATGGCTTTCAATACTTTGAGGGAAATTGTAGTTTTCATTTTTAATTGTTACAAAAATATTATACATTGCAAAACTTTTTAATTTAACTTCTGTTACGAAAATTCTCTCTCTTCTCATCAAAATATTAATGAGCAATATTTGGCTTTTTAAATTGAAAAGCGACACTTTGTATTCCAAAGTAAACAATATACGTTACTTCTTAAAGTATGAAACCAAGTGATTTATAATTAAAGACTAAAAATAAAGGAGTTATATTAAATCACACAATTGTTTTGAGGTAGAATAGTGGAGGGTTGGGGCGCGAAGTCCGCAGGACTTGGCGGTGTGGAAAAATAGACAATTATTTTTTGTACCTTTACCAAGAAAAATAGTGTGAAGGGCTATAGGGGGGACAAGAAAAATGACGTAAGGGGGTGTGAGGGGTTGTAGGAAAAAGGTTAAAATATTAAATTAAGGGTGAACACGGTCAAATTTTAGCTTATATGTGGAGGGGCTGTGGGCAGGATATGTGGGTACCCCACATAAATAACTATTATATATATATANGGAATACTTGCTTTTAATAGTCGATACAATTTTGAAAAGCACTAAAAGTAAAGAATGTCAATAAGAAACTAGTGACCCAGGTGGTAACCTCTTTGAGGCAGTAGTCTCGATCCGGTAAAAGCCCGGATTACTGCTGTAGGCACTACGGATTCTTAAAGAGGGAGGGATGAACACGTTACTTCTATAGTAAGGAGAATTATGGTGGAATAAGGATAAGAGAGGGCTGACTCTGCTGCAGACATGACTTAGAGGTTTAATTTAAAAAAAGCGCTGACATCGCATTCGAGGCACTTGCGAGGGCGATGGTTAAAGCGCTTATGACTTAGTACCCCAACATGGCGTGGAACACTAGAAAAGGTCCTAAAGAAACTAAAAGGGCTTAGCTTTCTGCCACAATCAGAAGACGATATGGCAGGCTGCATGGGCTGTAATGGAAATTGGATTGAGGTCCAAAAAAAAAAAAAAAAAAAAAAAATCAAATTATATTTACTTTCTAAATATGTATACATATGTGTTGGGTGTGGGATTTATCACGCTTTCTTTTAGAAAATATGAGTACACCATTTATAAATTATTGGGTTTAGCGTGCGTATACGAAAAGGCCTTGGAGATAGATGAAGCCTAAGAAAAAAAAGGAAAAAAAATGTAATCCCGTTTTAATTCAATCTCGAGAGTCACAAGAGAGGTCCGTTTCATCGAAGCGTATTGTTTCCGCTTGGCGAAGTAGCGCAAAAGGGCTGCGAAAAATTTACCAACAAGGGAGAGTGCACAGAGAGCCGGGAGACGACTGAATAAAAATTTCAATTGGGCATTCGTTAAACGCACGTGCGAATACACGCTACTATTCATCTGGGCGAAATGAAATTTAGCATGTTCTATATTTATTAAAAAATCAGAAAAACAGAGTTTTGATTCTTTAGGATTGTATATTAAAAAACCTTTATTCTCTTACGGACAATTATACGTTTCTTCATTAAGATGTAAGAATCCAAAAAGAATTTTCATTCAAATTGCATCCGAGAATAAATCAGAAATTAAAAATATTGTTTGGCTAGAAATTTTTCAGTAATCCAAAAATATGTAACTTTGAAGATCGTCACATTAAAACAGACGTATGTTAATTTCTAAAAACCATGAAAAACAAAAATGTGAAAAATGTGGAAAAGGTTTTAAAAGAACAGATGGGTTAAAATGACACATAAAATGTTACAACATTAAGCTAAAAGAATGAATTATTGTTTTAAAAGCTTAATTGTGTTTGTCTATTTAATAATACCCTCTTCTGAATTCTGTCTTTTACTTAATAAAGTCCTCCAGTAATCAAAAATTTTATATTTGGGTAAAGTAGACATGGACCAGAAAGAGATTTGAAATGTAAAAGTTCAATCAAATTTAACAAATAATGGTACTTCAGAGACACATAGTGACTAAGGGGAAGCGAATAGATAGAGGGAGACCTATGATCAGTGACTTAAAAAATCCTAAAAACAAGGTATGACTTAAGTACTAAATTGTGTAAATTTTTCAACATTTATGATGATAAAACATTAGATAAATAAGTATTTTATTGGGGTGGAGGGGGAGCAAGGAGGAGCTGAGGGGGAGCGGGGGGAAGCTCACTCAAATATAATTTGATTAAAAATGACGTTAAAACAAGCAAATAACTACGTAAATCGAGGGGGAGCTGAGGGGGAGCGGGGGGGCTGAGACTCACTTTCGTCAATACAACTATATAATATAAGGAGATGAATATATAACTGACTGTCCCACAGCGCACATCACGCGCCAAGCCCCTATTAATGCATTATAAACCTTTACGCAGACTTTCAGGAAGGAGGCGAAACGTCTTAAATAAACAAAACTTTTTTTTAATGGAAAAACGTAAATTGCATGAGTAATAATAAAGATAAAAGATAAAATAAATACCTTTCACGTAAGTTAAGTATGGCTGCTGTAAAAAAATCAGCTTAAGTTGGTCTGTGGTAAATAATATAGAACCATTTATAAGAGAAGTAAATGAAATATAATTATTTACGTCAAAATTATCGTAGGAAGCAGTATGGGGGCTCGATCTAATATATATTAGGTTAAATTAACGTAGAAATGAGACGAATTTCTCCTTAAATTGTGGGGGATGGTGTAGAGGCGGTGGAGGTCTTTTGAGGAGTAGTGGAGGGGCAGTGGAAGGTTATTTGGCATGCCCCACACATTTACTGTATAATAGAAGAGGATATCTATATATAAGATGACATTATTTTTATAGAAAAACTTCACCATGATAGCATGTTTTAAAAAATTTTTTGGTTTTTGTGTACAACAGTTTTTTTTGTCTTTTCTATTTGTTAACTCATTTTCTTTCAAACTATTACTTTTTAATTTTATTTTGCTATTTGTGAGACTACGAATTTTTTTTTTTTTCATTAAAAATTGTAACATTTATATAATCTTGAAACTTTCTTTTCATAAAATTAAAATAATTTTTTTTTGTAATTTTCTTCCGCTTTTTCCATAATCCTGAAATCTTTATGTTCGTATAAATCATAACTCATGCTGCTATCATACCAGAAAAAAGTGCAATACTTTAGTTCCTGGAATGGCTTTCAATACTTTGAGGGAAATTGTAGTTTTCATTTTTAATTGTTACAAAAATATTATACATTGCAAAACTTTTTAATTTAACTTCTGTTACGAAAATTCTCTCTCTTCTCATCAAAATATTAATGAGCAATATTTGGCTTTTTAAATTGAAAAGCGACACTTTGTATTCCAAAGTAAACAATATACGTTACTTCTTAAAGTATGAAACCAAGTGATTTATAATTAAAGACTAAAAATAAAGGAGTTATATTAAATCACACAATTGTTTTGAGGTAGAATAGTGGAGGGTTGGGGCGCGAAGTCCGCAGGAAGGCGATGCTTCACTAATATGTATATATATTTACGAACACTAACACAAAAGAAGTGTGTGTATGGTGTGATTAAATTTTATTTATTACATTGATCGTTAAGGCTCTAGTATTCTTAAAAAAACTTTGCCCTATTCATAAAAAATAAGGTACTTAGTTCGATAAAGTTATATGTTTATGCTTAAGAAAGTGTGTTAACATAAGTTATGGGTCAGAACTCATGATTCTATAGGTTAGACGTGTAGTCAAATGTGTTACTAATACGTTTTTATTCAATTTTTTTTTACTATTGCAGACAGTAGTCTAGGTTTTTTTAGATTCATAAAAAAACTGACACAAAAATAACAATTTTTTAATTAAAATATTAACAAAATTGGTTGTCCCAAAGTACACCTTTTCTCATAAACTTAAAAAACTTAGACTACTAATTGCGATGGTAAGAAGCTAAAGATAAATTTTTAACAAACAATCTTAGTGCCACACCGACCAAATATGATTATAATGGACGAAAAATCGGTTCATACTATTTTTTACAGCATATCAAAGGACTTGCAATTCTTTTTTTAGATATACACATTAAATAGGATATATTTTTTTCCAAATGTAAGTATGTCGTAATTCGTTTTTTAAGAATTTTTAAAATCTTTAAATAATTTTTTAGGGGCAATGCTCGGTATCAAAAAAAGTATCTGAAACAATTTTAGAGTATATGTAACATCCCATGTCATATAATTAATATTTATTACTTTGGAATACAAAGCGTCGTTTTTCAATTTAAAAAGCCAAAGCTCAGCGATCTCGATACATCGAACTTCTGCAATCACGTGACATACAACTTACTTCTTTTGAAATAAGCTACTGTAGCAAAACTCGAACTACGCGTGCAACCTCCAACCATCTTATAAAGCACTTATCTTACAACATCCATTCGCAGTGGTACATCCCAGAATGTGAATAATCAACAATTTTAATATTCTTTACAGCGTATGTACACAAGAAATATTAAATACAATTTCAACAGCAACTTGTACTTCATGTGAAATCCAAGAGATGAGCAGTTTTAACCATCAATAACTGCGTAATTATTGCACCACGATTGTGCTTGAGTCAATCGAGAGTAATAAGGTTTAGCTCCGATTGGTCGTTCGGATCCCTAACCTGACGAGTTCTTTTTAAATTCAAGAGTATCAAAACTTTTTGCACGTAAAATTTTTTTTTTTTATATTAGAGTGCTCTACGTCCGGTTCCTTTAATAAGGGCACTACTATGGGCACTTAGCACTTGGGAGGAGGAAGGGAAAGAGGGATGGGAGGCCTCCCATTACTGGGAGGGGGGTAGGGGGAAACTAGGCAATTTTTGCTGCGAGAAGGTCGCCTAAGCCCCCCTCAAGGAGCATTGCCAGGTGAAAAAGCACATGTGAAAAATCACAGAGGTACTTGCCCGAAAAAGTCGCACTGGCCGGGAATTGAACCACGGTCTCCCGCGTGCCAATCCACGACCTAGCCGACTGAGCCACCACGCGCTCCTCTTGCACATAAAAATTATTGCCTTTTCTGTTTTATCCAGTGCTCCAAAGTAACTATTAAGGTTAAAGAGTGAGTTCTGTTGCGTCTTTTAAGCGTATGTAAGACTTAGTTCAGTTATTAAGCTGTGTGAGAAAAGCTCGAGCAAACCAGGCCACTGTAAACTCGCCTAGAAGGTGAATTAAGGAGGAAAAAGAAAGAAAGGACTGTCGACTTAGATTCCGACGTTAAAAGCAGCAGCGTAACTATTGTCATTGCCACGAGTACTCTTGTCTAGGATTTGGATTATCGTTGCGGTCGTCTTTATAAGATCTTGCGACTGCATGCGCGCAAGTAGCGGCTAACCAACGATCGTAGAAGTAAATTAAGTTAAGAAAACTATAAGTTGTATAAACATTGTAAATGCGAATCGGAACTTTATTATTTATATTATTTGTAAAATCAACTACTTCCGGCTCTTCCAAACTCATGAAAGTATTAGATAAGACATAACTTGATTGTTGATTGACTTTACTTTTTTAATTCAAATATATTTCAATTACTAAAATGTATGAAATATTCCAAGATTTAATATTCTAATTGATTGACACATAATTTCTACTTTGATAAATGAATTGAATATTAAGGAACATTTAAATAGTCAACGTATGTCAAAGACTTTTATAAAGACGTGAAATCAAACGATGAAGAAGATACGTTAGACCTGTATGGCACAAGGCATGAGCTCAAACAGTAGATCAACGCTAGCTTAGCGTATGCCATTCCATGCATATCGCTTGTTGAAACCCAACACCATAACGCCGAGTCAACGATTTAAAAGAAAAGTGTACTGTAAGTAAGTAGAGGCGAATAAGGCCTTTGGGCCGATGGCTGGTTCTTCACGAACAATAATTAAATTTATTTGTTTGTAGAACGAATCTACGAGTTCCACCCTTTATTTGTAGAAGTTCGGACGTAACATGTACATAATAATGATCTTCAGCTACCATATTTTTTGAACAAATGTTAATAAAAGCTTGTTACGTTACTCTAAAAAAATTAGAAATTACTGTATGGCACCCCAAACCTACAATTTTTAGGTAAGGGCTTTGTAACTTTTAGATCAAATGTACTTATTTATGACTAATTAATAAACTTTTGTACTATAAAAATCTGTTTTAGAAGCATTTTGATATACTTAATAAGTTAGAACCTTCGTAGTCAATAGATAATAAATGATTATTCAAGGATTTGGCAATTTAATATCAGAAATTGTAATAGTAGTATATACACAATTTTAGAGCAATACGTGACGTAACACATCTTCATCGTAGAATCCCTTTGGTTTGCTTTAAAATTAAAATTATAAGACTAATTATCAAAAAAATTGTATTATATCGACTTATAATAGCTGTTTAGTTCCATTTTAAGACATTGATAGTTATGTATGCTTTCTAACAAATTTAGTTTTAATATAATTATAAAAAATATCAGTTGGAGAAATATTGTCAACTATGCTTTTTATGCTATTTTTACTCTTGAGTACAAATCTAAACTTATTTTGTTATATATATGTCTAACTTCATTGTACTAATTTTTACACAAATTTCATACTATAAATTTTACTGGAAAAAGAGACACGGCAGTTTAGTCCCTTTAAGATGTAATAAGGCTTTGAAAGATGAATTAAAGAAAAAACCATCTATATAGGCCCATACTTTTTCAGTTTATATTGTTGTACAACTTAATATAATTTAAATTTCGACATATGTAAGGATCATGTATATTTAGGATACATCTTCAATGATTCTTAATGAAACCTCAAAAATAGTTAGTCAAATTTTACAAGTTTTAAGCAACAATAATTAACTATTCAAAAATTATATACGTTGTTTTAGATGGCGGTAAATAAAAATTGATTATTTATTCGTCGATTCTGATGCTGTAGTTCTAATCTCGATAAATGTTTTGCGTCAGTTTCTCGAAGCCTAATTTACATTTGAAGCATTTGAAGTTTTTCTTCCCATCTACCCTATTGCATTATTAAAAACTTTTGTGGGCCGTAAAAACGGTTATTTTTGCCAACATAGTTAAGTTGTAATATATTGTTGATGAGGTAGTTCCAGGTAAGATGGCTCAAAAAAGGACCGATGAGCTAAGCTCTTTTTTCGACTGAAGTTTCCAGTAAATGTGACTGTTTGGATATCTCCTGGTGTTACTCAGGAGACATAAACATCCAAAGCAGGTTCTTTTTTCATGAAACTTAGTCGTTTTAGCGGTTCAAGGTGAAGATTGGTTCGTGTTTTTGCTTGTTGAAGACTGTCCCATTTGCTCAAGTTTGCTTCTCCTTTATAGTTTTGCTATTAGGTTCACTAAGTGCAGATCTGGAAGAGGATCGGTAATTCCTGGTTAATGGGTTTTAGCAAGATCAATTTAGTAGTTTTCGCTGTTAGCGATTAAAACATTACTTGGGACTTTGTTTCGTGTATTAGTAAAAACAGTTAGGGGTAATTTTAAGAAGTTACTGACTAACTTAACAAAGTAATATTGGAAATGATATTTATTTTATTATTGTAGGTTAAATCATTGAAATAAATGTTTTAAGCTTCATCATTTACTTGTATAAAAATTTTGAGAGCATATATTATACCTTTTAGTATAAAGAAATTTTAAATAAACCTACCTTGTAATAATGCCAAGTAATTTAAGATTCTGCTTTTTTAAAATCTGAAAACTATTAGACAGTTGTCGTAGTCTTTCACCATTTTCGGTATCTTTTTCATACTCTCCCGAATTATGATGTAAAATGTAATTTGTTGATATAAATATAGTCACAAGCCATAATGTCACAAGAAAAAAACTTACTTTTCCAAGCCAATTACATCTTCCAAAATTATTCCTTAATACTGTCATTCTGACCTAAAAAAAATGTATAACTTTTTAAATTTTTAGAGAGCACTGTTTTTAAACTTTTATAAATAGATAGATTTTACAGTCAAATTTTTGTATGTTTCGATTTATTAAAGTTTTCTGCCATAAGATGTATTACATGATTACACAGCATAATCTTATAATTTAAGGAAAATCAGGAAAAGACCATCCTGTAGTCTACATGTCTCGCTCTTTTAATGACTGCAAAAGAAATGACTCCACTATTGAAAAAAGTGTTTATCAGTAATAGCCCCCGTACAACATTTTAGACAATATTTGTACCGACTAAGATTTAAGGTATACAAACACCAAGAGCCTTTGACATTAATGAGAGACTTCATCAGTCGCCTAAATCGATGGAGAGCGAATCTCCGCGGGTACAATTACACCTATAAGTACGAATCCGGACGTTTTAATTCAAGTGCTGTCGCTTTATCACGTAACCCTGCAGATTTTTATAAAATAAGTACTATAAAGCATGATATAGATTTTAAAGGGAGGCGTAAAAGAGTTAGAAAAATCTTAACATCCAGCAGTTACAGAAGCGGTAGTCACTCTAACAGGTCGAGCTCCGACAGCGAGTCTAGTGATCATAAAACATCACAGTTCTGTATGCTACCTGTAAAACCTATTTTAAAAATCCCGTTACAAACAAAAACGTCTATTGCACGTGCTAACAAAGCCAGTGGTAAACGTAATTAAAGCTCAAATAAGCTCGAATCTCCTACTACGGTGAGGCAGGTAAGGAGAGGAATAAAAAAGGGCTCTAAAAATACTCCTCTCATTATACTGCCAGGAATTGATGTAAGGCAAGATCTCACTGGACTATCAATAGGGCAAAGGTTATTCAAACGCAGAGCTCAAGAAAAACAAAGTTCACCTCCTCCTGAAAATTCCACAACCACTTTAGACTCTGATGACGTAGAAATTCTAGATGCATCGGAAGATGAAGAAAATCAGCTAGCACCGATACCATAAAGAGATAAATCTCTACTCCCTTGCCTCTTGAACACTAAACCAGATTCATCATCAATTCCAACCACAACTGATAATGAGTCACAACAAGAAGCTATTACTGGAGCCAGTGACGAAAGAAGTATTTAACCCCTTAGCACAATCATTAACTGCCGGAACTTCAACAAATGGAAACATCGAAACTGCACTTCAAAAATCAGTAGGATTAAAGTTTGACACTGACTCATTAAGTATAGCACTAGATGAAATGGTTGCTTAGATAAAACAAAATCAGAAGCTGCAGTTTACTGCTCGCATATCAACGCATAAGGATGAGTTGAAAAGCAGTTTTGACAAAAATAATGACAAACAATATCTTTTAACTAATAGTTTGCAAAATACAAATTTTGCTGACCTATCTTTATATTGGAATTATTATACATTGCCAGAACTGATAAACACAATAGGAACAATAGAAAATAGCAAACAAGAGACGACCGAAGCAAATTTTAAAAATTTAAAAACTTTATCTAATGTTTCACTAGACTATTCCGATGACTGTGAAAGTTCTATAAAAGAAAGAAGCTTTCCAATAGGATCAAAATCATCTATAAGACGTTCTAAAGCTGCATCTACCGTAATAGGTGACAATGTCGATACTGCATGGAAAGAACCTAATGTTTCTACTATTGAACAAGAAAATAGTGAAAAAGCAAGAGAGTAAAAAGAACGCATGATAGTATACTTTATACACCTTCTTGTTCAAGTGATAAGCAGTGAGACACATTTATATAACAGTATTACACCCCGAAGTAGAGTAACTTTTCACCGTCTACTAGTACTACAGCCACATTTAAAGTGTCAGAACAGCAACGAAATGCTAAACGCGATGACCAAGTCACTCGTAAAGAAAGCACTATAATAAGGTGATAAGAACAGAAATGGATCACCTCGAAATATTTAGTACACGAGAATGTTTAACGTATGCAAAAGACAAAATTACAACGTTTATTTCAGCCGACTTGATACTTAATTCTACTAACAATAAATTATTATTGGATTTAAATTATATTTCAAAATACGAATTAAATAAAACATAACCTTAAGTAGGCGTCGTAATAACAACCACTTAAAAAATAAATTAGTATTCTGCTTAGTTGTAAAAGAAAGAGAAAAAGATGAAATATTACTCCAAAATCTTCACTCGTGTTAAGCGGGCTTAGTAAAAGCAACAGAAAACAAAAATATATAAACATTGAGAATATCTAGAAAGAGTAAAGTAACCGACAATTTGCCCAGAGGAATATTGTCCGAAGCCATTCATGAAAAACTCAGTCGTGTGAACATTATAATAACTGTATATTTCAGTAAATGTGCTTATTTATGAAACAAAATGAGACAACAAAAATTAATAGAATGATACAATAGTCTTTTTGGTGGGCTAAGAGACATAAAGAAAACTTATAGAAGAATACGCGAATTGTATTACTGAGAAGGTGTGAGAAGAAATATTTAAAATTTTGTACGAAAATGCCAAATTTGCCAAGAACAAAAACTTATACGGATAAAGAACAAAAGAACCTATGCTAGTAACTGATACTCCAGCTGAAATTTTCTCAAAAATAGCCGTCGATACTGTAGGACCGTTAGCAACAACAATATCTGGATGCAAACATACATTAACTATACAATGTTTATTTTCAAAATATTGTGTAGCAGTAACTATACCCAACATTCGAGCTATCACAGTCGCAGACACTCTGGCAAGACACTTCATAGCGTTGTATGAAGTGCCTCAAATAGTACTCAGCGATGATGGAAAGAGTTTTTGAAAGAATATACTCACCAATTTATCCCAAATTTTCGGTTTCAACCTTAAGACCACCACACCTCACCATCCTCAATCCAACGGTTGTTTAAAACGTAGCCATGTCATGCTTGCAAGCTTTTTACGAACGAAAGCTACAATTAAACAGGACTGAGATAAAGTTTTACCTTTTGTACATGTGAATTTAATACATCACTGCATAGAGCTACCAGATTTACACCATATAAATTGGTATATGACAGAAAAGCCTGCCCACCAAATCCATATACAACCGAAAATCAAATAGTCTTATAATAACTATCTTATTGATTTGATCCGTTATTTAAGAGACATGCAGGAAAAAGCTCATGATGAGCTCATCAAATGTAAACTTAAATGTAAATAAAATTATGATAAACATATTAGACCTCAGAATTTAGAAGTTGGTATGAAAAATTACGTAATAAAAGAACCTCGGAAAGGAAAAGTAGATAAAAATTACAACGGAATTTTAAAATTATTAATATAAATAAAAATAATAATTATATAACACTTTGATCAGAAAATGGGAAGATAAATATGAAAAATTCGGATAAAGTGAAACACTATTACGAATGAGATTTCCCTTATGTTTTAGGAATCTTAACATCTTGACAAGATGATCCTTAGACTACTTATAATGGGATTTACACAACAAAAGAACTCAGATTATATTTCATAGAACTCCTTCCTTCGAAAACTCTCTATGAAAATCAAGAAATATCCAACAATCCAGGAATTCATTATGAGTACCAGAATGAAGTTTGTCTTATTCGTACACAATGGATAATAACCGTATATCACACAAACTATAACGAAAAACTAGATATTCAAATATATGGTTAGTCAAATCACTGCCGTGAACATCTGAGTACGAACCATTGCGAAAAATTAATACCTTTATCACACTTAAGACAGTTACGTAAAAACATAAAACTTATAACAGTTTGAGATACAAAAATTTTTCTTACTAACTATTGAAGTCTTTGACTCATCAATAACCGAGTCTTATAGTATGAAGAAAAGGGGCGCCCCTTTTAAACTCGTGGGATAGATGTCTAAGAAAATTTTTGGAACAATGGACGCAAACGATAGAAAAGAAATTGCTTTTGAATGAACAATATCTATTTTAAAACGGAAAGTATTTATGTTTTCGTCACAAACAAAACGTATATCATACGATCAAACTTACAAACTTATGAGTTATAAATTTTTAGGAACTCTTGTATTATATAGTACAATCTTGTAAAACATTAATCAACACAATCGAAACTACTGCCGAAGGTCATCCCTACCTTCTTCTACTCTCATCCAAACAATTAAGTCAAATAGTAAAAAAAATTTACTCATTTGGTAACAAATATTCTCTACCAATAGATGAAGCACGAATTACCGTTGATAAATAACATGGCTTTCCCGTACAACGGCTGTAATGAATGATGGACGATTAGCAGTTACAATCATATTTCGTTTAATCGAAAACGACAAATACAGCACTTACAGAATGCATCTACTACCCAAGCCATAAAATGTACACCAAAACTTGCAAAGTTACGTCAGTATCAAGCCAAAAACAGACTATTTAATTATAAACCACCACCAAGGAAATTATTTTTTAGCTGATTAAGACTACATAAATGAATATGTACACTATGCTCGATTACTACTACGTGAACTTACCTATGCAATAATGGAAGAAATCGACGATGCTACTTGCAAATTTCTCTTTTTTGCAACACCTACAGAAAAGGCTCTAAGAAAATGTGAAATTATGTTACATAATTCGAAAAAATTCTATTGAACCAAGTTAAAATACACTCAGGAATGGCTACATTTTACTAGAGATCCTCTCACACTTTATCTAATTTGTGATCGTGATCATCGCCCAGAATTGACAGTCGAGGGCACCGGAATTCTAACATTAAGCGGGCAGTGCACAGCACATTCCCGTGATGTCATCCTATATGGCATAAACTGAATGAAACTTAATTACACCTACATATACTAACCTGAGTTAATTCTAAATCTACCAATACTATTATCTCAAGATGTACCTCCTCATATTACGAACAACACACTTGTTTTACAGGAAGAAGAGCAAATAATAATTACTAAATGGGCTGAATCAAATGACACTCTGTCATTACAAGATATCGAAGGAAGATTGAGAGAAATTGCAAACCATAAAAGAGAAAAATCCTTAAAAAAAATCTATCTTGCTACAGTATTTGGAGGAAACTTAGTCATCGTAATCATCATACTCATAATTTACAGAATGTGTTTAAATTTCTCACGTAAAATCAAAAACTAAAGGACCCATGCAATGGATTTTCCAATATCCCTAAACAGAAGACAACCAGTCAAAGAGCCCAAGATTTTTGCAACATCAGCAAGACCATCAATGCAACTTATACCTACAAAAAGAACGTGCTTTCTTAAGGACGCATATACTATTTACGCTCATATTTCAGGGACTCGAACAAACATTAATTACCCTCTAAGAAATGTATCAAATTACCCACACAAGAAATGCACTAGTATTGTAATACACTTATACTATTACTATTCTCATTTCCTTATCTCTCCACCTTCTTTTCTTTCTTTCCTTCCATTCTTCTCACTTTGCCAAATGTATATAAAATAAAAAAAATGAAAAATAAAAATAAAAGAAATTTCTTTTCATCTCCCTCGCAGTAACTATACCCAACATTCGAGCTATCACAGTCGCAGACACTCTGGCAAGACACTTCATAGCGTTGTATGAAGTGCCTCAAATAGTACTCAGCGATGATGGAAAGAGTTTTTGAAAGAATATACTCACCAATTTATCCCAAATTTTCGGTTTCAACCTTAAGACCACCACACCTCACCATCCTCAATCCAACGGTTGTTTAAAACGTAGCCATGTCATGCTTGCAAGCTTTTTACGAACGAAAGCTACAATTAAACAGGACTGAGATAAAGTTTTACCTTTTGTACATGTGAATTTAATACATCACTGCATAGAGCTACCAGATTTACACCATATAAATTGGTATANAAAAAAAAAAAAAAAAAAAAAAAAAAAAAAAAAAAAAAAAAAAAAAAAAAAAAGAGAGAGAGAAAAAAGTTAATGAAGTCTTTCTACTATGAGCTATAAGAGAATCGGAATAATAAAAACCCAATACACAATCGTAAAATCGTTTATTAATGAGAACACTATCTTGCATTTTACACTATATATGTTTTGGTTACATATACATCATTTCTTCAGCTTTTTATGTTTCTTTTTTGGTTCCTCTGTTCATATTTCCACACTAAATATTTACCAGTATATAACTTTAAAGTTGAATAATTCGCGAAAATCCCACCCTCTGGAAAGCTGTCGATTTGAACTCCAATACGCATACGTGTCCCGAAACGATGGTGTACTCTAAACCTTCCATTACCATATTTCGACTTAACTGTAGGTTTTGCCGATAAAACCAAAAAATTTCTACTACCTAGTGAAAAATAGGGGGGAGGGTAAAGTTTTTTTTTATTATTACAAAACTCTTATTTGATTAAGAACTACCTTATCTTTAACCACTAACCCCTAAACGGATTAACCCATTCCGCCTCTGATACACTGGCTTCAATTCTATTTTTATATCAGTACCCACCTCACAGAACGCCTCATTCCGCAACCAATTGGAAGCCCTTTCTTCTCGGGTGTACTCTAACAATAACCCGAACTAAAAACAATAACAAATTAGGTATATAACAATTATAATTCACTCACGATTAGGGTGTCTACCAAGCTTAGGAAAAAAATTGTAAGTCTATTTTAAGAATATTTCAGGATATAAATAGAATTTTTTAAGGATGAAATTATAAATAAAATTTTTTTTACGGTAATAGTCTTATTTTTACAAAATAATAATGAAATTTATTATATATTGAAATAATAGATGTTTCATACATTTTAAATGAAATTTTATCGAAAAATAATCATATTTTTAATAGCTTACACTTTTGGTTGATTTTAATACTTTTTTTAGTTTTTTTTTTTCTAACTCAAGATTTTTTGTTTCTTCTTTTGCTAATTTCGCAACTTTCAACTTTTTTAATTTAATTGATTCTAGTTTTTCTTTGGCTTGTGCCAGTTCAAAATTTTTCTTCTTTTCTTCGTCTTCTCTTTCTTTTAAAGCATCTTTTCGTTTTGATGATGAGCTTTTGTAATCTAATATCATTTTGTCAGTTGTGTTGATATTCTTGACGCCTCCAGCACTTTCAATAGCATTATATATACGCCTTTGTGCTATTAAATTATTTTCGTCAGATTCTCAACCAAAAACTCACTATTAACAGAAAAAAGTCATTCAACGCTTGAATTTCCGTGAAAGAAAATAAAAATATCTTTACACAAATTTTGAAGTTTATTTGATGATTTTTCTAGAATAAATATTTCCAGTAAAAACATGTCTAACCAATGACGTTTTCTATCAAAAATTTTGAACTTTATTTGAACATTGACTTTAGCTACTAACGTACAAGATTTTCTCTTTACGAAATCAGCATCAAGCGTATTCATACAATTTTTCTCGACTAACATTTCTAAAATAGCCCTTAATCTTGTTTTAAAAGTTTTTTTTCAACATAATGCTTGAATTTAAAAAGCTGACCCAACAAGTTTGAATTTAAGAGGACTTGAAAGCATTAATTTTTTGCAAATGTGAGTTATAAATAAACAATAGTCCTGTTTAAACCTTAGAATATCGATTTCTTTAATATCTTTTACTTTTTTCAATGCAACTCCAGCTGCAAATCCAATATCAAAAGCTTTCGCTATAATTAAATTGTTTTTATCATTGAATTCGATACTTATCAATTTTTTAATAGTGGTAGCTTGGTCTAAGACTTTTAAAACAACGATTCAAGATACCAAAGATTTCATCATGTCGTGCAAATCATCAAACATGAAAGGTAATAAGGGTGCATTACTCTGATATAACCTTAACAAAATTTCCAATTCGGAAGAGATAGTTATCATGAATCTAAATTTTGTTTTTAATAATTTATCTTGCGTAAATTCAACAATAATTTTATAATCATCAGATAAAAGTTGTTTTTGTTTAACAGCTGATATAAATACTTGTAAATAAGGGATCATAGTTTTAGCTCTTTCTATAACGCTTGAATTTTTTAACCAGCGACTGAATAAAATTTAAATGGAAATAATGTTAAAATTGTGAAATGAGTATAATCAACTCGTTGAGCAGGAACTTTTTTCAAAAAATAATACAGTACTGCTAAAAGGCTATGCAGCCGCCAGTTTATTTTGTCGCGTGATGTTTCACGTACCAATCAAAACTGCAATCAAGAAGTAAAGTAACCGACAACTCTCTAATAACTTCTATCAACACGCCAAGTGACCAATTCGTCTCAATTCGCTCCAGATAACAGATACATATCAACCTTATCATATACTCCAGTTACAATATAGGCGCACTACTATACCATGTAATACCTCAAGTAAAGAGAAGAAAAAAAAACTGACCAAAAATTTGAAATCACTTGACTCATAAATCACGATAACGTTAAGTGCAAACATCATTCTCCCGAACTAAGCAAAAATCGTGACCATTAGGCTGCTATTTCGAAATTGAAAACCATCCTACAATCATTACTGTAGCACAGCATTACTTACAATGCATTTAACACGGAAGACTTGCAACAGCGAAACCGCACAAAATAATAATTTATAATAAAATAAGACGTCTAATGACAGTTAGTTAATAATTAAAATAATGTCTAATGGTGGTACTGTCAAATTTTGTATTTATTAAAAAACAAAGCGACGTTTCGGCTATTTGGACAATGTCTTGGCCCTTATCAGGTATAAAAATCTATGAGTAATAAAAAAATTCTTTACAATACAAATTTTGGTAAGTACAATCAACACAAATTAAGTAAAGTGTATAATATACCTCTGACTCTTACGAAAGGGATGCAAAATCGTAATGTAGTCAGAGTTTCAAGTTTACTTGCTTTTATATCTTACACATACACAAATGACATAGTATACGCACAAAATACAATCAAATAAGAGTCGTAAGCAGTTCCTTGTGAGACACACGTAAACAGATCATGTTTTCCTAATACGATAAATGGAAAGGTCCCTCAAATCATGTACATCAAGTTAGTCTCCTTTATTAATTGACTTAACGAGAGACTTATAACAATATGTTTTTAATGTTAATAAATGTGATTATTCTCATTTTGTTAAGAATATTGAACATTCATTAAAATATTCTGGAGAATTTGGGAATGTTAAATAAGAAGTACTTAAAATTATTGGTAACAATAGACATAATGTATCTACTCGTCTTTTTTTAAATGATGGAATTCTCCAAGACAATTTAAAGCGAACACGAGTCTTTCTTCAAAATAATGAACACATTTTAATTACTAAAGCAAACAAAGGTAATATCACTGTTGTCATTGACAGAGAAACTTACATTAAAAAAGTAGAAGAATTATTAAGTGATAATAAATATTACTTACAGCTAGAAAATAATCCTTTCAAGCAATTAATGAAAGATATAAAAAATTTTGTAAGCAAGTGGGATCAATACGGTATTTTTGATCATTAAATAAGTTTGATAAAGACATTCATAAAAAAAACTTATCTAAATGCTACGGACTGATAAAAATACACAACAAAGACTTTCTAATCTATTTCATTGTCTCGACAATGAATTCATCTACTTATAGTTTTTTAAAATTTTTTTTGATTGTTTGATTAAGAATATTCCGCTGGCGAAATCACACGTAAAAAATAGTTATAAGTTGAAAAATAAATCGGCCAAAACGTCGTTTTGCTTTTTTAATAAATACGAAATTCGACAGTACCACCATTGGACGTTATTTTAATAATTCATAATATAAATTGTATTGATTCACATGTAAAACATGAGATTCATGTCTTACTTTTTTTATTTAATACATTATACATATGTATATATGTGATGCTTCGCTATTCTGCGCGCTTCGCACGCCCACACAAAAAATACTTACAACTTAAAAACCCAATAACTTTATATAATTCTAATTCAACATTCACAAAATATTGGACTTCTAAGATAAATGATCAATTGTTACTCAGTATGTTAACTTTTCCTAATGCTGTTTTTAACATTCCAATATACTTACAATATACATACAACATATAGTTTTGTATCACAATATTTTATTATATGATAATTACAACTTATATTTGGAATTAAAGTATTCAAGGATGGAAATTTTATTATAAAGGCTTTTTTGTAAAAGAAAAAATTTTACATATCTGTATAATCGTATGAATTGAAATATTTATCAATCAATATTTAATATCATTATTACACAGCAGCGAAATGGTACTTGGTACAAAAAATGAAAGTATGAAATTCTTATGATTGTGAAATTGGCGTTTGAAAATATACGACGATTTTTGTAATTATAAAATTTCTAGTACAAAATTAAAGGCTGTGCTGTTCTTTAATTTTTTAAAATTAATCTCTTACCAAAATTGAAAATCATCAAGATCAATGTCAAAGTTATAATATGCATAAGAATTTCGTAATGTGAGCATTTCTATTTTTTTTTAATGTAAGAACTTGAAAAAACAGTGTCCTAATGTATAGATTTTTATAT
>NW_019379474.1:1362730-1392802 GCF_000648655.2 Copidosoma floridanum
TATAATGATTTCATTTTTCTTTTGGTTGTTTATTTCTAATGTCTATGAACAATAATAAAACTTTATAGTTTCACTAATTATTGAACTTTTTCACTCATGCTTTATCAGTGAAATTATTTGTCTCAAATCGCCTCCTAAAATAAATAGTTTTCTACTAAATAGAATATCATTATCACATGAATTTTTTAAAGTTTCATCTACTATTTTCAAAATTTTTTTAGCGATCATTGAAACTTCGTCCCAAATAATAACATTTACTTCTCGTAATTTTTTTCCATCAGCTTCGCATTCTAAAAAAGAACTTTCAATGTTATCTCAATCTAATAATAATCAAAATGTTCTATGACTTTTAATTCCTTTAGATGATAAAATTAAAGCAATTCCTACGTAAACCATAGATGTAACCTTCTTCTTTTTAAACAAAAAATAAAAAATAAATGTTTCATATAAAAAGTTTTTACAAAATCTACTGGACCATCAACAAAATATAAGTTTGTGTCACTGATAACAATTTCATTAAAAATTATTTTTTTAGTCACTATTCAGGTCAAAAAATAAATCCTTAAAATTTGTTTCTAGATCAATTACAGTTGTCCTCAATATTCTCAGATTTTACTGTTTTATTTGGTTCTGGTAGTCTATAATCTTTACATGATTTTTCTTCAAATTTGAAGATTGGATTTAAATGTAATGAAGTATTGTTTTGTTTATTGTCTTTTTAATCTTCAATGAAAAATTTATTGGAGTAATTTCCAAATAGACTAACCATATACATATTTAGATATGATAACCCATGCGAAAAATTTTCTGAGTCGATACGGCAGCATAACGTTACAAGCTTCTTTAAATATTTTATATATTTGAGAGTCGTTTTCAACTTAACTTAAAGCAATAGCTGTATCTCTAAACGTACTGTAATTTATATTATCAAATGTTTTCAAACTTCCGAAAGATTCAGCTTCACTCGACCGATTTACATTTAATAAAAAAAAAGCACCAAGAGTCCTTAGGTGACACTATTTTTAGCTGCCCTATTATTAAATTACGTCTTACTCTTTCTCTTTTAACCCAAGTTTTTACCGTCAAATTAAAACAGTAGTATTCTAGAATATTCACGTATCTAAGTTTTTTGCGAATCTATCTATTGTATTTAATTTAATCAAGCCCTTAATGCTGTTTCAGAGTTTTCTGTAGCTTCACACATATTTTTAAAAAAATTAAATTTTGTTCATTTTTAATATTACTAGTAAATTAAATACAGAATGACTACGTCTACACACAGGAAACTCTTGCAATCGCCATGCTGCTTCCATGGGGCTTAAATAGCGGCCATCTAAATAATCTGATATTTGATTAAAAATTTCTATATCCTCTTTTTTATCACTCGAATCTGTTTCCGTTATTTTACGTGATGCTCTACCTTCTCCTTTATTAATATAATCAAAAGTATACTTTTTACTTTAAATAGATGCAGAATACTCAACATTAATGTGGCAGTTGTATTAGGTTAACAAAAATGGATTGTATGGCACTACCATTGAATTATCAACTAAAATTTTTTTAATACTTTTTTTGATTCTGTATATGTGGTTATCACATCTATTGTCACTTCTTTTGTAATTTAGTTATCAATTTTTGTAAAAAACAGTATTATTAGTACATTTTTTTCAGAAACTTTTTTGTACAAATTGTTTGATGACTGGTAAGACATGGACTATCTTTACCATGAGGTCCATAAAGCATGTGCTTCATAACTAATTTTTGTACTTGTGAATCAAGTGGAATTACCGCTGAAATATATTTATTTATGTCTTTAGTAGTGTAACGTACACTATCTAGAACCCTTGTAAGTTCGCGCCCAAGACTCACCTCTCACGGCGCATGAGCAGCGGATACAGAGTATGATGATCACCTTTCGGCGGCGGGCCCGAGCGTTATCAGCTCTCCCGCGCTCTCTCTCTCCGAACAGCCTCCAACCTAACGCCACGCACGCGACTGCTCTCGCTTTGAGACTCTAATAAACAAACATATACTTTTTTCCACGTGTATTCAATCCCCTTACACCCCGAAACTCCACAATTCACACGTAACAGTAGTAAATAATTTATTGTTTATGTTCAATGTTACAATAATATGAGAATAAGGTAATCTTCTTTTTTGAAAGGCAATGGTATAAACGTAAGCAATAACTTCTGAAAATATTGTGTTTAGTTATATCGTCGAAAAAAATTTTTATTTTGTATAAAGTAATCTAACAGTTATATTCGATAAATGAGTCGAAGTGGTACCTCCAGGGATGTTTTTTAAAATTTGCCTTATTTCTAACCAACTAACTAAAAATTTAGAGTTACATGTAACGGTAAGAAAAAAATCAGGTCGTCCAAGCTTTCGCATTATTACCATTGCATCTTAATAATAGTATTCCATAGCTTTCTATCATAACATACTGGAAACAATAGAGAAAATAATAGAGGATCAACATTCTGTATCTAGCATTCAGCATCGATAATGCAACCTATAAAGATGTTGATAAATCAGATGATAATATTTATGTAAATTTTCCCATAGAAATGTTAAACAATATTCGTGAAGGCTTGCTACCTCATAAACTTAAGTTAAAAATAAGTACAATAGTAATGTTAATTTAAAATTCAAGGATATCAAACGGCTTATGTAACCGTACACGATTGCGAATGACTTAATTGTTAAAGTATATTACAGAAGGCGAAGTAAGTATAGGAGAAAGAATTGGTAATAAAGTTTTTGTTTCAAGAATTACATTAAATACCGGAACTACTTCATCATTACCTTTTATTTTATATAGAAAACGATTCCCATTAATTATAACATTTGCTATAACTATCAACAAGTCTCAAGGTCAAAGTTTTGATAATCTGGGATTATACTTGAAAAAAACCTTTATTTTCTAATGGTCAATTGTATGTGGTTTTATAAAAATGCAAAAAAAAAACGGAAGTTTTGTTCAAATTAATAAAAGAAACATTTTCAATATTAAAAATATAGTTTTGAAAGAAATTTTTTATTATGAGTAATAATGTTTCTCATAATAACAGCATAATTTGAATATTCTTATATGTATGGAGAAAATTGATTACCTTGTAATACATTTTATGAATTGTATATTGTGTTCATCTATTGTACAAATTTTAACATTGATTCAAAACAGAACAGGAATAGACCCAAGTCTTCGTGGTTCAGTAGGGTTTTATTAGTTGACTCATAAAATGAGTCATCTTAATGCGAAACTTCCACGGCTTTCATTAACGATTAACTAAATATTATTTACGCTTTGCGCAATGACCTCTTATTAATCAATAATGACTTCAAATTTTTTGTCGACGATGAGATAAATCATAGCGAAAACAAAGTTTCTCTTAAAGTAATTTAGTGATAAAGCAGATAGCAAATATAAAATTAATTTATACGACACGAACACGTCTGCATACACATCAAGGTCCGAGAAAGACGGTATAGGCCCTGTCAGATTTCTCAAAAGTAGTGTGGGGGTGTAAGGGGGGAGGGGCGCTGGGGGTCAAAAAAAATTATGTGGAGAGTCTGTGGGGTTTTCGGAAAAAACTGCGATGTCTCAAAATAAGGGACAAAATGACAAGTTTTTAACTTATTTCGTGAGGGGGCGAATGGGGATTTGTGGAGGTTAGTTGTGTGGGATGCTCCACTAAAGTAACCATATATTTATATATATAAATATATATATTAAATATGTTTCCATTTTAGTACATGAAATGGGTTCGACTATTTTCGCGCAAGGTTTAGCTAAGAGGAGGAGTGTAACATCCCATGTCATGTACCTAACATATATTACTTGGAACACAGTGTCGTTTTTTAATTATAAAAAGCAAAAGCTCAGCAATCTTTAAACATCGAGCAATACACCTGATCCTACAATTGCGTGATGTATAACCTACTTCTTTTGAAACAAGCTACCGTCGCAAAACATGAACTACGCGTGCAACCTCCAACAATCTTATAAAGCGCTCATTTTACAACATCTATTCGCAGTGGTACATCCAAGAATGCGAATAATAACAATTTCAACATTCTTTACTGCGTATGTCCACAAAAAATATTATACACAATTTTGAAAGCAACTTGTACTTAATGTGAAATTCGAGAGATAAGCAGTTTCAACCATAAATTACTGTGTAATTATTGCATGCGATTGTGCTCGTGTCAATCGAGAGTGATTAGATTAAGCTCTGATTAGTCATTTGGATCTTTAATCTGACGCGTCCTCGTTAAGTGCAAAAGTATAAGAACTCCTCGCATATAACAATATTTGCCTTTTCAAGCGCTCTACAATAACTATAAAAGTTAGAGAGTAAGTTCTGTTGCTTCTTGTAAGCGGTTGTGAGACTTAGTTTGGTGACTAAGCTGTGTAAGAAAAGCTCGGGCGAATCAAGCCACTGTAAGCTTGCCTAAAAAGTGAATCAAGGAGTAACAAGAAAGAAAGAACCGTTGACCTGGGTTCTGACGTTAAAAGCAGCAGCCTAACTATTGTCATCGCCACGAGTACTCTTGTGTAGGATTAGGATCATCGATGCGGTCAACCTTTTAAGATCTTGCGACTGCTTGCGCGCAAGCAGCAATCGTTGGTTACGATCATAAAAGTAAGTTAAGTTAAGAAAACTATAAATTGCATAAACATTGTAAATGCGAATCTGAACTTTATAATTTATATTATTTGTATAATCAACTATTTCCGGCTTTTTTAAATTTATTAAATTATTAGATAAGACATAACTTGGTTTTTAATTAAATTTACTTTCGTAAATAAAAATGTTCTAATTCATAAATTGTATAAAATATTTCAAGATTCACAATTCTAGAAACATAACTCTAACTTTGACAAATAAATTGAATATCGAGGAAGATTTAAATAGACAACACATGACGAAGACTTTTACAAGGAAGTAAGATAAGAAAATGAATAAGATACGCTACTACGGTATGACATAAGACATAAGCTCAAACAGTAGGTCAACGCCAGCTCGGCTTACACCACTCCATACATATAGCTTGGTGAAACCCAACACTACAATGCCGAGTAAACGATTTAAAAGAAAAGTAGACTGTTAGTAAAAGCAAATAAGACCTTTCGGCGGACGGCTTTTACTTACAGAGGTTCGGATGTAACATTAGCATTGAAATTCACAACTGACATTGAATGTTTTGTCTAAAATAGAACTAATTATCAAGTATTGTTACGTAATAAGTTGCAGTAAAGAACTACTTAGTCTATCTAAGCGTACCAAATCGTTTTTTATTGTTGACACATCGGCTTTTCGATTATTTGAAAATGGTTGAAACTCTTTCTCGACTTTTAGAGAAAACGTATATTGCGGATATCTGTTAACAAAGTCTTAAAACGTTTTATACTTGAACGAAAATATATTTTGAATTTTATTTAAGAGCTTTTTTTGGAGACATAACATTTTTAATTCTTCTATTTTTATATCAATGGCTTTATATTTTTTATCCTCTCTTCTTTTTTAACTCAGATAAGAAATTTTCCGATTTCTCTGAAAAATGTTAAGTAGAGAATAAAATCTCAATATAGCATATTATATACTGTGCAAGTTTACATCCAGAAGTATATTCCACAGTCACCTAAAATACGAGATTCTATGGATAAATATTAAGGATAGGTTTAGGTAGCAATTGATTGAAATCGAAACCATGCAAACCGTTCATTAAACATACGTGCATTAAGATTGGTCAAGTTGAGTGCCAATTTGATGAAATTAACCTGTATTAACTGTTCGAGAAAGAGTAGGAACTGGAAATAATGAGTCAATGTTACTTTAAGAGTTTTGACTAGCTTTGCTGACTTTGGATATTGCACTAGACGATGATTGTACTTTCAAAATCTTGGCTGTTTCATCACTTGTTAGAACTTTCTGAAGTGTTAACTTTGACAAAAAAAAAATCTTGCTTATCATGCATTTTGCAGTCTTTTTGTATGTATCTGAAATATAAATATTTTTACAATACAATCATTGAAGGTTTAAGAGAAGCATACAGAAAAAGTTTTTACTTGCAGAATACAGAAGTTGACATGGAAATACTGTCCAACAAGAAGGTGGAGTAGCTACTATGTACAAAGGTACGCATGCTCTCCACGTCGTCGACAGTCAAAGGAGGAGGCATGAAATACTTATAATCTTGACCTCATATGTCACTTAGCATACATGTCGAAGGCACAATAAGTGGCGTGCAAAAATCAATTGCAGAATGACAAATTTTGATAAGGAAAAATTTCTGACTCATCTGAAATACAAATTATAACGAAAAAAAATCTAGGTTAGAGGAAGAGTAATGAAAATTCTTTTACTTTAACTTCGTTGTATCGACGCCTCGGACGAAAAAAAGTCCAGTTCAGATTTTTCGATGTTATTTTAAATGGGAAAATCTGAACTGGGCTTGTTTTCATCCCAGGCGTCGGTATATGGTACAAGTAAATACTGTGTAGCAAGATAAGTATAATTGATATGCACAGTAATATCTACATTTACGTAAACTTAGTTTGTACTTGTGTGAACCTGATTGGTTTGAATTAATAAAAATGGAAAGCCCTGAAAGATAACGCTATGTTTAATACAACGTAAGTTCATAAATAAGAAGGCACGTCAATTTTTTGAAGTCAAAAAACAAATAACTGTACGAACACTACACTTGCACAACTTTCACATGTCACTGTAGTTGAACGCGTTGTAGTTGAACACGTTCCAAAGTTGACTTAACATAAAATGCAACAATTTTATATACTAGCAACTGTTTTTTTAATTTTTTTTTGTTTTTAATAATTACAGTGTGTACCCTAAGAATTTTATTGTAACATGTATAATAAAAAAGTAATACTTGGATTTTACGATTTTTTAATTATTTTTTAAGCGTTTTTTGTAGTTCAAATGTTCCTTTTGCATCCTAGAAAAAAGTGTGTACCACAAACAAGTTGAATTTTTTCAAGATCTACAACATTTACAATTAAGATTTTCTTCTCAAATTTGAAAATAAAAAGTTATAGTAATTATAACGTCAGTTTTTTAAATTTTTTATCCAAGCACAAACTTACGATCCCTAGTAAACTCTGCATTCCTGACCAACGGAAGGAAACTGTTAATACCACTAAAAAAATAACTTTAAACTGTTATAATTAATTGTTATAATAAGCTGTTAATTACATATTGCCCTAGGGTTAAGGATCCAAATTCAAGGGAAGCTAGAATTTCAATCATTTTTTATCAGTTTCTGATTACTGTGCAGCGGGTTTTTTAGATTAACAAGATCATTGACTTAACTTTTATACATATTAATTTTATAAAGAATAACATAAGTTTACATAATTTCCTTTAAAGGAGGAATCAAGGAGTTCTGTATTATCGTGGTTTTTTAGGGCCCTCTAAGATAGTCTATGAAATAGTAGGTTTCGTACTACGGGCGCAAAGTAAAAAAATCTCGGCCAAAGCCCGAAGTTTTTGTATATTTGTATTGGTATTCAAGGTAAGAACGTCGTTTTTCTTTCCAAGGCGTTAAGTCATACTTCGTGCCCGTAAGTCCATTTTTATGCAACAGGAAAAAGTTGTATTACGCATTTTTTCATCTTTTCATCTTATAAGATCAAAAAATACAAACGATAAACAGAAAAGCGTGAGCACATCAGGGCTTTGATATACGTGTTATTCACAGAAAAAGAAGTTTTAAAATGAACCAACAGAGCACAAAACCCTCTTGGTGACTCGAGCTACTACTAGCCACATGTCGCGTGCCACTATCACGAGACTTGAGTTAACCACTAACTCGGAGAAAGAGGCACGAAAACGCATCACCCTCACGCAAGCTAGAGCCAGGATATATCCAACCAATTACCCAAATCGTACTTACCAGCGTTCTGACAACCTCCTGTACCCCGAGCACTTTTGGTCCTGAATGTCGGCTCTAGCTACAGTCTCCTTGAAACCCAAGCAGCTACCCAATTCGACCCGGTCAGCTGAGATCCAGTAACCTCTTCACGGTCAACAATACCCATGGCAAAAAGCTAAGACTGATCACGAGCCACACAACAAACGCTTCCAATTACGCTTCGAATTTCCAAATTACTCAGCAATAGAGTCAACTCAAAGAGAGAACTAAACTTAACTACTCAAGGCCATCTACTTCTTCTTGCTCGATACCTCAAGAAATCCCTCCCAGCAACCCTTGATCGATCGCCTACCATTAACAAACGATTGTTGATGGGCTTATTACACACCAGCACCCTATTTTGTCTATTTAACCAGCCCTCAATTATTATTGGCATATTAATTTGACCAGCAAGTTGTGCCAGCGTCTTTACTGGTTTGGTTCCTAATTTTAGTCCGTTCCACCTTCAAGAGTGGAGGCACCGCCACAAGCAACCTACCCGCCAACAATCGATAAGCCACACCTCGTGCTATGGAGTCACATCAGCACCACTCAATGAGCGCGCACGCACACCTCGAGCCTAAGACGCATTACTCGAGAGCTCCAAGCACACATACAGGCTTGTACACTTAAAGCTTAGGGGCTTACTACAGATAGGCGCCTGCGTGTGTGTGCTCGACGCTGCAACTCTGTTGCAGATTATAAGCTCATTAACACGAGACGCGCTCTCATCTACATTTCGGTAATGATTTTTATTATCTAACGAGAAACATGGCCAGTTTTAATGTACTCCACAAATAAGAACTAGTCGACGAAAAAGTAAAAAAATATACTGCATACACTCATTGAATTGCTGATGTGCGCAACGTTACCTTAAACAATACTTTTCTTTCATACAATCATAAGTATGGAACAATAGGGCTTATTCAACTACGTAAAGTAAATGTCTGACTATACAAATTTTAAGAATATTCAACCATAGGCTATGTATCCAGGTTGGTTGGGGGCCATTTGATAATAATGGAACGGAATGAAAAGGGTCAAAAGTGCAGGAAATAAATCTGTCAAACATAGAAAAAAAAAAAAGTAAAGTTTGTATTAAAACATTACTACTACAGTAAGTGATGAAAATAATCCTTAACGCCATAAACTATTATGTATTTATTGTGGATATAATTAATAACCTCAATTTAAGATGTGTTAAGCCCACTCATGTCTATTTTTCTATGAATATTAGTTTCATACCAATATATGTTTAGCAACTCGAAAAAATCCCATTTGAATGCATTAGTTTTTCAGTCTAGAATCTTATTTTTATCGAAATCCAAACGATAAGATTATTTTTCTAGAACTGACGTACTATTATTCTAACTTATATTACATTTATGCTCAACTAATTTATTCTTCAAAAAACATGAGTTCTGGCCCGTGTAACTTGCATTTCCATATCTACAAGTAATTTTATACACAACTTTTTTCATACTACGTTTAACACCACCTTATTTAAAAAATAAAGACAATTTATTGTTGTCTGAAAAAATTGTGGGAAAAATAAATTTACTAAAGAATTTTCTTAATATATTAAAAAAGTAATCAACAAAAGGGTACGATCGCAAACGGTTTACCTACATTAAAATTTGGTGGTTTTTTAAAAGTATGTGTAAATTATGTCTGGGGTTATTTGTTTTTAGTCTTAAATTTATTGTATGTGTTCAGTTTGATGTAAACTTATGCTAAAATGTGCCGTAAAATTTATTGTTTTTCTACGCATTGCTTCGCAAAGTTGCTGGGATACTTGAATGACCGTTACTTATTCCAATTTACTTGCTTATCTTTCGTACATAACGTTACTTGGATTAAAACAATAGTCAAGAGACTGTGTTACATTTGTACATTTATACATTCATACTTCAAAGGAGAGGTATACTTTATAGTCCATACAAAGGTTGTTATTTGCAGAGACTAAATGTACTATTCTCATCTAATCTAATACTACTTAAAACTAAATTTTCTCGAACATTCGCATAAAAGTTTATATATATAGGCAACACTTTGCATAGTATAGTCAGTCTTAGCAAGCGCCCCGCTACAGAGCTGTACGCTTCACGCAGTCAGAAAATGTACATATACCAAATTATTGTAAATAAATATCGCTTTTAACTTGAACTTTTAAATATCTCGCTTATCCTTTTCCAAAATCTGCTTTCGTCGTGGGCTGGGCTTAACTCGCGACGCAAACGGCTCTTCCATAAACAGTATGTATGATAAAAGATTCTGGGTTACAATTGGCTTTTAGTAAATTTTTGAAATTATTAAATTCGAGATTTTTCAGGCAAAATCAAGGATCGTATTGCATGAAATTTATCCACTCAGTTGATAATTATGGCCCTCTGAACTAACATGGCAACGTGAGGAAAAAAATTTTTAATTCTTTCTGAAGCCGAACTTTTTCTGTACCAATCGAATTTACAATACGTGTTCTCAATCCTATAAACCATTCAATCCAAGAATAGAAGGGCGACGTTATACTCAAGTTTAACGCCAAATTAATGGTGCTTATCAATCCACGATGTCCTCTCGAATAACTAATCTTACGTTATGAACGTATCTCTAATAGTCAATAAAATATAAAGGAACCAAACCCATGTTTTCATTTCTAACTGTTCCAACACTATTTCTGCGAATATTGGGCTTCAACCACCCATAGGACAGCCTAAAAGTTGCTAGAAAAACCTATCTATTGTATAAACCCTGAATTTATCGTTAAATATCGGTTTGGTCGGTTTTTGGCCCAAACCTATGTTGTATTTTTTTCGATTTTTCACCAATTTCTGATGTTTTGACCTTCAAATGACCTTTGAATGACCTTGAAAATGACGTGGTAGAGGTAAACAGATGATAGATTCGTAATCAGCGACCCCAAAAACCATTTTATATCATTAATTACCTCATAAAACATGTTTGACAGTGTCAAATCTCTCCAAAATACCGATTCGCGGGTAGTAGTGCTTCCTATTACAAGGGGTGGGGGTTGGGGTGACTGGGGGTGGAGGATGGTCAATTTAAGGTGGAATCAACTTTGTACATGTTTAGAAGATACTGCCATGATTTTTTCAGATTTTTTGGCCTGAAAGTATATTGGGCCAAAAACCGGCCTCATCGGCCTTCTCCCTTGAAAAAAATTAGTTTAATAAAAAATTAGCTCCATATGTAAATTTTTTCTCGAAAGACTATAGACTATAGTCTCTTACATAAAGCTATTTTTTAGATAAAGCCTGTAAAATAAAACCATACAGTAGATTAGAAAATAAAGATATCACTTCACAACATGTTAGAATGAAGCCCAGTGGATTATAAGGTCTTTTAATGACTACTTTAACTGAACATAATTTTTTAACTAAGCTTTGATCTTGCGATCCTGGTGTTTAACATAACAGATAACCATTAGTTAAAAAGATACGTATGAGAGTTCAAGGATTACACAATCAGTCTGGCAGGAAATCCTTTCTTATTAAACTTGATCAAGGCGTAGGCTCTTGCTAGAGGACTGCAATTAGTATTTAACAGTAAGGAATCAAAATTATTAAAATTATTAAAACCACCTCTGTTTTTTTACTTACTTACAAAATTTTTTTATGCATTTTTTAGTTTAGTCAATGGATCAGATTCAACAATTTTGTAATAAGTTCAATCTTACAAAAAAATTTTACCAAACTTGAATAATTGTTATAATACATGTCTACCATCGTATAACCCTCGTCGGTCTTGAATACAAAAAAATTCTTCATTATTTATTTAAAAAACTTTTGTTAAATTTAACTCTCGTGTGAACAAATTTTGTTAAAAAATAATGTAGCTTTAACAGATTTTAAAACTTGAGAAAATTTTTAACAAAATTTTTTATCAGAACCGACTGCAAAGTGAGAAAACTAACGCATACTTAAGATTTTAATTATAAAATTAGGTACTGAACTCAGCATCAAGTCAATTTACTAATTAAGATCAATTATTGATATTGTAGTCCACACAATGCCAATTAACATTATACTTAATAGACTTAGTAAGGAGTTCACAATTACATGTATTGCCACTTAAATGTAGCAGAGTTATACTGCTTTTATGTTATTTTAAATGTTTTCACTAAAGATTTGAAGAAGTCTGTTAAAGCATTTCCTTTTGCATGTAATTCTTTTTATGTACTTTAATTAATCTTTCTGTTGAATCTGTACACATTTAGAGTTTTTTTATTAAGTATGTTTTCAATATGGAAAAAAAACAAAAAGTCGCAAGGTCCTGAATTTTGACATTCGTACCAGAATAAAACAAATTTATATTGAAGACAGAAAATTTGAGGTATCAATTTAAAAAAAAATTAAAAATTTTTTTTAATGCTTTTACGATACGGTAGAACTAATAGTTTTCAATTTCATAATTTATTTAATCGAGTAAGTACTGAAAGAAAGATGATCTATGAATGCGAATTTGTGTTCAAGTACATAAAATGTCTAATTTATTCTATACTTCATACAAGATTTTACAAAAAAAATTTTACAATATACCTTTCTAACATAAAAAGTCTAAAAATTTACGGGACACAATCGATAATTAAGTATCTGGAAAAATTAGTGAAATATTTATGCAGTTGCCAAAATACTTCAGCATTTTCTTGTAAGAAATTTAAATTTACCACAAATAGTGATTAACAGGTCATAAAATTTTACTTCACGGTCTTTGTAAAAAGAAAAATATTAATAACTAATGACATAAGGTATAAGTATGCCGAAGGAAAGTTATGACAAGTGATTACAAAGTACGACACAAGGACGTAAGGCAGCAATGGAACTTAGAACCTATGATAAGAGAAATATTTTTCTTATCTTAGGCATTTCTAGAGATTTTTGCTCGTTTCTTGCACTCGCAGTGAAAAAAATAGTGATTGCCACGCGAGCACCGCACAGTAGGCAAAAATGCCATTTTTTGAGTCGAAATAAAATAGCGGCCACTGTAATAGGCTAATCAAGATGATTTTTTTTGGAGCTTGAAGCTCAAACACCCCAGAATATGAGAAAAGTGCCCCGAAGTGGAAAAAAAATATTTAGGGGTTAAAAACTGTCCCTAAACGCACCCCTAATCACTATATCTTAATAATATCACAATCATTCAATCAGACAAACACACATTTTTTACAAAAAACTATAAACCTATAGATTTTTTGGGTCGCTGATAACGAATATGACGTCAGAATTTAGAAATTTAAAATGTAAAATCCAATATGGTGGCTCAAAACGTCAAAACGCTTTAAAAATTTGAGAAAATGTGGCCATCGGCGTTTTTAGGTTGCTTAACACGAATCTGGTATCAAAATGACGAAATTCAAAATGGCGGATTTAATATGGTGGTCAGCAAACTAATACTTGTTAAAAACTAACAAGTTGTCGGTTATAGGCGTTTTTTAGGTCGCTGAACACGCATCGGCCATTAGAAATGTATGATAATAATAAAATTAAAAATGGTGGATTCAATATAGCGTCCAAAAAAGTTTACACCTGTTCAAAACCAATGGAATATTAGCCCTGGTAGTTTGTTATGAAAATCTAACAAAACTGTTACTATGAGAGAAATAAACTCTGCTTTATCGTATGTTTGCAAAGTCCTTTCAAAAATATGACTCCAAAACTAATTTAAGTCATTCATCACAAATTGAAGATATACATTTACTTACTTGCTGTCACGTTTGTTTTATTTTAACGCCAATACTAACTTATAGTTTTATTTTTGGAATCCATGAGAAAATTTATTATATTTATCTTAATGAAAAATTCAGAAATCGCAAAAAAATTCCTAGAATAAAACATTTTGAGCTAATAAGTTATTTATTCCACTCTATCACATCTACCACTTAATATGGCAATGTCATTTGGCTGTAAAGAGAATTCCAATTACCATGACATAGAGAGTTAGCAGAAGCTGAGAATGACTACGAGGAAATTGAATGAACGAAAATCAGTCTTTCAATATTAATCTAAACATGTGACTGTTATTTAGTTAAAGGAAAAAAATACCATCCATTGAAGCCAAAGAATAGCAGATTATTTCGTAAGAAACGAATATTATGACGTAGCTGTAAATAATTAGAACTTATTGGTTAAAATCAGAATTTTTGAATCTTATGCAAATATATTACAATTAGGATATTTAAGTGAAAATGTTAAGGTTTTTGACACAAATCTGCTACATATCTATGCTTTTACATATCAAACTTGTAGAGTTGCTTAGCTAATCCATAATCTAATTCTAACAAGTAGTATTTGTTAGAATACGAATACGTAGGTACGTAAGTAATTGTTCTTATTTAATAGTAGAAAATATTTTTCCGCTAAACAATGTTATTTTTTTATAATGTATTAATCTAGTCTTAGGCTTATGAGCATCAAGCAACAATAATTGCTATGATTTTTTCCGAAATCTGTCAATATTGTTTTATCACGTAATGGACTCTATGTAAATTTTGATTAATATATTAATAATCATATAAAATCCTGTATTCTTTCGTTAAACATTAAAATTTCAGATTCATGTTCAGCGACCTCAAGAATTTTTATCGACAGATTTTTAACATTTTCACGTTTTTTTTTACCAAGATATAGTATCCGCCATTTTTAATGTAAATATTATTCCATATTCGTGTTTAGCAACCTAACGAACCACCAGGGCTAATATTCTGTTGGTTTTGAACAGGTGTAAGCTTTTTTGGACGTTGTATTGAATCCACCCTTTTAAATTTTATAATTATAATACAATTCTAATAGCAGATGCACGTTCATCGACCTAAAAAACTCCTATAGCCAAGAACTTGTGAGTTTTCAACAAGTATCAGTTTGCTGGCCGCCATGTTATATCCGCCATTTTGAATAATGTAATTTTCATACCAGATTCATGTTAAGCGACCTAAAAACCCCTAGGGCCAAGTTTTCTGAAATTTTTAAAACATTTTGACTTTTTCGGCCACCATATTGGATCCACCATTTTGAATTTCGTCATTTTGATACCAGATTCATGTTAAGCAATCTAAAAAACCACTATGGCCACATTTTCTCAAATTTTTAAAGCGTTTCGACTTTTGCAGCCATCATATTGGATCTGCCATTTTGAATTTTAAAATTCTGACGTCATATTCGTTATTAACTACCCAAAAAATCTGTAGGTTTATAATTTTTTGTAAAAAATATCTGATTGAATGATTATGATATTATACAGATATAGTGATTAGGCGTGCGTTTAGGGAAAGTTTTTAACCTCTAATTTTTTTTTTTCACTTTGGACCACTTTTCCTTTATTCTGGGGTGTTTGAGCTTCAAGCTCCAAAAAAAAATCATCTTGATCAGCCTATCACAGCAGCCATTATTTTATTTCGACAAAAAAAAAACGGCATTTTTGCCTACTGTGCGCCGTACAACTAGGGCTACCCATGAGTCTTTCGAGCCCTGCTTTACAGGTTTCTCGGGGTCAAGCGTAGCCTCAGCCAGTAGTGATTCTCCTGAGGCAAAGATTACTATTTCACTGTGCCTTTATGTAGAACGGTATACAATATCAGAAAACAGTTTATCGAAGGAAATCCACATCGTGATGTCGTTTTCTGAAAACGGCAGTAAAAGCGTGGTTCATCTTTTAAAACTATTGAAATTTTAGAAAAAAATCAAACATGATAAAATTCCAGAATATAACATATTTAATTTATTGATAATGCCTTTACTACACCCCTGTTACAGCCAATCGTAAAATTTTACATCACCCCGGACACCTCCTTAGCGATCCAGTACACTACTTTTATTTCTCTTAAGTCACGTGATTATTCATTTATTTTTAAGTGATCCTACTCAATTATGTTTCGGTTATAAATCTTTGATCCATCTTATTTTCTACCTTCTCCAAAGAATAGATTATTGTCGACCGATGTAAGATTTCTGTATCTCTTTTTCCTCTTCTGCTCAACTTGATCTGTTTATCTTTTATCTTTAAAAAAAAAGTCTTTTAACTTTATATCTAAAAAAAATATAATTTGAGCATGAAATTTTGTACCAAAAAGTAAGATTCTTTTAACTGAATTTTTCATTCGCTAGATACAATTATTAATTTAGTTATGGGTAAATTTGACAGTTAGTAATCATTCTTGTGAAAGACCATTGCAAGTAAATAATAACTAATTAAAATCTGTAAAATTTAAGTTAAAACGTTTCATTTGGATAAAATTTTTACCACTAATACAAATTGTTGTCGTTACTTTGTCGATTACCTTATCCTACTAATGTATAAAGCAAAGTTACGAAAACCGTTGTAATCACTAACCACAAAAACTACTCAACCAATCATGCTGAAATTTTGCACAATGATTCCTGATACTTCCTAGATATTTTCAGTATAGTTTTTAGATAATATCATTTTACCTTTTTACACTCTTATTAGTATAGATGTAGTTAGCTTATTTAGTTGTATTTTTAATTTGAATTCGACTTTTTTCCATTTTAACAACAAATTTAATAAACAAGTTTTTGGCTATCCAATAGGCAATCTCTGTAGTCCTGTATCGTGTGATCTTGTAATGCGTTTGTTTGAAATTTAATGTTTAGAGAAGTTATGTTTCGATCTTCCACTGTATGTACGGTACGTGGATGATATCCTCATATGTGTGTCTACTAAATACATCATCTATACTAAAAACATTTTTAATAGCTATTTTCCAGAACAACAATTCACTGTTGAAACATGTAATAGCAACAGCATTAGTCTCTTGGATTTGAAAATCATCATTCATTAAAATAACACAGTACTAACTAATTGGCACCAAAAACCCACACATTCAGGCCGATACATAAATTTTCTCTCCCACCGTCCAATACAACATAAAATAGGCATCATTTACACATCAGTGAACTTTTCCACTAAATTAGCACTCAATTTCATAACGATAAATTAAAATTAATCAATGAATTTTTACTAGCTAACAACTATCCTCAAAAACTTATTGATAAATTTTTAAACAATAGAATAAATACCTTAAAAAACATGAATATGATTGAAAATTGCAATAGAAACAATAATAATTACAAGCTAATCTTATTAGTAGGCTTTACCATTAAATTAGCAGAGGCTTGGTTTCATAACGATAATTTTAAATTAATCAATAAATTTTTACTAGCTAACAACTATCCTCAAAAACTTATTGATAAATTTTTAAACAATAGAATAAATACCTTAAAAAACATGAATATGATTGACAATCGCAATAGAAATGATAGTTAATACAAGCTAATCTTATCATTACCGTATATTCCCTACTTGCACGGTCCTGTTAAATATTATTGTAAGAAGCTATACGTTGGTCTTGTTGACAGTTTCAACAATAAATTGAATTCGATCTTTTCACTTGGATAAGATGTAACCGAGCCAGTTGATGAAAATAATGTCGTTTAGAACAAAATTACAAAAAGCGTCTTTTTCCGAAATGTTGAGTATACATTACGTCAATAATAATATTAATAGACAACAAGATAAAGAGAAATTGAAAAATAGTTACAAGTCTCTCGTTAAGTCAATTAAGAAAGGAGACTAACTTGATGTACATGATTTTAAGACCCCTTTCATTAATAGAATTAGGAAAACATGAACTGTTTATGTTCGTTTCACAAGGAACTGCTTGCGATTCTCATTTGACTATATTACATGCATATACTATGTCTTTTGTGTATGTGCAAAGTACAAAAGCAACTAAACTTGAAACTCTGACTACATTACGACTTTACATCCCTTTCGTAAGAGTCAGAGGTATATTATACCATTGCCTTAATTTGCGTTTATTGTATTTACCAAAATTTGTATTGTAAAGAATTTTTCATTACTCATAGGTTTTTGTACCTGATGAGGGCCGGGACATTGTCCAAACGGCCGGAACGTCGTTTTGTTTTCTAATAAATACAAAATTTGACAGTACCACTACTGGACGCTGTTTTAAATTATTTACCAACTGTCATTGGACGTCTGATTTCAAAATAAAAATGTATATTATTTTCTTTATTTAGTATTAATAAGTTTGCAACGTTTCGTTGGCTATGATGCCAACCTTATTGGGCTTCAAATACATGTAACATATAATACTTTATCATTTGCAAGTATTCGAGTTTTACAAAAACATAAGTATAGTCAGAATCTTACTAATGTATGAGGCGAAGTCACTAAAACCGTTGTAATCGCTAACCGCGAAAACTACTCAACCGATTTTACTGAAATTTTGCATACCGATTCTTGACATTTCCTAGATGGTTTTAGTATAGTTTCTATCTTGAAAAAATAAATAACGAAAGCAATAAGTAAGCTTTAAAATTGCAAAATTAAACTAGCTTTGCGCTTCAATTCAGTTAAACTAGTTGGTGGCGTCAAAGTAAAATCAAAAAAACCTACAACTAAAATACATAAGTATGATTATAATACGCCCACGTGTCAATTATACAGTCGTTCACCGACAGTTTATGAAGCTTATAGCTGGAAGTCGTGCCGCTGGGTATCCCAGCTAGTATGAACCACCAGGATTGACGAGTGCCACTAATACAAAGGTGTTCTTAACGATAACCTCTCCAACGGAATACCAGGAGACGTGTCTGGCCGGAGCATAACCTGCTCCAACACTTTACGAGTTTTGTGGCCGTTCAACCATCCAGCCTGATGCCGTCAGAGAATTTTTTACTACTAATGCAAAACAGGGAAAACAGCCCTAAGAAGTACAGGAAGCTACAACGGCCTTTTTCTCAGTGGTCGTTTTAATGGCATACTCACAGAGACGGTATTCTCCAAGCCCACTTTCCCCACTAACGATGACCGGTTGGTTATCCGGGGAGCGACCTGAAGACGAGATATTCTTTGGTCAGCGGTGTACCTCTCTCCAGTACGGTCTCCGTACACGCATACTCCAAGGGTAAGAGTTAAGCTACCCTCAGCCAGCTCTCCATTATCAATAATGATAATAAGGAATAGCTGGAAGTTTTACTACTGGCCCTTCAGGGCCATTTTAAATATTTACGTTTCCAACTTAACCATTAGTCTCATCGGTTCTTGTAAGAGCCACCTACATTTTAACTACCTAGCCAACAAATTCATTTTTACTACCATTTCTGGAAGCGAAACGTCTAAAAGATTACATACAGCCGGCCACTATTAAAACAAGTCAGTCATCCACTGGCCGACGTCACGAGCGGAGTTTCTCGTTACAAGGCTGGGAACCCCAGTGACCGATGACCTTACATTATCCTCTTGACTCTAAGCATTTAACTAGGAATCACCGATTCTCTCCAAGGTCTGCGCTAAGAGAACCTAACAGTTATGAAGGAAAAATAAACTTGAGCAAACGGGACAGTCTCCAACGGGTAAGCATAATAAACCAATATCTCCACCTTAGATCGCCAAAACAACTGAGCTTTACAAAAAAAGAAGGTGCTTTAGGCACCAAGGTTTTCGGCATAATACCAGGAGATGTTGGGAAAGAGCTCTACAACTAGCTCGAAAGCTTCGAACGTTGTAGTTTTCCTCCCGATCGGTCTGGTGTTACAATAACAGGCCAGAGAAGATCACCCTGAGGTGTAGAGGCAATCACGTTTGCTAGAAACTTTAGTCAAGGAAGAGTTTATTTAAGAAACTCACCGGTCCTTTTGAGGGTCATCGGACGTAAAACTATTTTGCTAATATGTACATTACAACCTTTAAAAGTTGAAAAAATTAGCATTTAAGTCTCACCAAAGTCTCAACTATGCTAATAGTCGCAAGAAGTACATTCTGGTTGAGCGTAATGACTTATGACTGAAAAATAAACTGACATTCTGTTATTAAAACTTGTTTAACTCCTTTTTTATTATATTTTTAATGTCTCAACTAATCCATCTCGTTTTTGTACCTTTTATTCGATAATTTTTTTTAATTTTCTATATTTCTAACATTTTTCCCGTTTTTCTAAGTTTCTAAAAAAATGTTAAAAATTCCCACCAAAAGGTAAATTTTCCATGATTTAGCAATACTGCCGAGCAGCAGTAGAGTCGAGCTAGCTTGCCAACAAATAAATTAGAACTCAACAAAATTGACAAAAAATAGCCTGTAGGGCTCAGAAAAATCTAAACCATACCAAAAATGGCAAGAGGGTGAATGGAAAGGAAAACTTTGAATGCTTTAAATGTTTACAATTTTAGGCGTCAAGAAACTGACGCAGAACATTTATGGGATTGAAACAGCAGCATCAAAATTGAGAAATACAGAATCCAGAGAGTGAGAGATGAGATTTTTTCTGTACCCTCACAGTAATCCCTTAAATCTTCAACATTTTGAAACAGGTAAAATATGTACTGTTAAATAACGTCTAATGTCATTTAAGTTTGTTTTCAGCTTCAAATCAAAAGCTAAAAACTGTGGACTACAGTCTCACGCTCCTTCACAGGCTGCGGGGTAGCAGATAGTCCAACTATTTGTTTGTTTAAGAAAAATTAAAAGGAAGGAAGAAGTAGAGTGTTGAATATAATTTCCAGATTAACTTACCTTTCTTTCCGCTAATTATTATTTCGGATGACCTGCACTTCCTCTTTCCGTCGATTTATAATTATTTATTTTAATATTTATTTATTTGTTATTTATTATTTTATAATAATTTAAATTCATTTTCCATTTAGTTTTATATCACTTTATTTTATATTACTAGTATACATATAAAATAAAACAGAAAAGAAAAAAAATAGACGGAACGTCTGGTTAATCTTATAAAATTAGTTATTACGTCTGCACTTGATGAGCGGCAGAGGGCTACTAATTAAAACGCCGCGCAAAGAAATGCACCTTGCACGAAGTTTTAGTTAAAACTTCTTTGTCTTACTTGCTGCCTAAGGCGGTTTTTAATCGTCTTTGTTTTGACTATATAAAAATCCAAGAGCCACGAAGTTCACAGTCAGCTTTGTTAGGCGACGACTCTCGTTGAGTATGACTCTGTAAAGAGTCTTAAAATTTTATCATTGGGAAAGAAATATAACAGGATAAAATAGAATAAAAATAAAAATTTATTAATTTATGCAAGTCGTCACCTAACATGTACTTGTATTTTTGTGGCGATAAAAAATGTAGAAATTAAGCTCCAGGACTTTGTTGCTCTGGTAAAAAAGTTTTGAGATAAGATAAAAAAATTTTTTCCAATTGCATATTTTTTGTGAGTTTTAAATCACCACAGCTATAAAAAAACAGCCATTTTTGTAGATTATACGGGAGAAACTGCAAATCAACGGCCTCTTAGGGCCAACGATTGTTTTATGGCATAGGGAACGCACAGTACTTTTCAGCATAATTATTTGTTTTTCACTTTTTACAGCCTTATTATTTGACCAACTAAACTGTATGGATCCAAATAAATATGTTTTTTAATTAGAAGATTTTTATTCCGAGAAGTGTCAGAAGTAGATGTAAAATTGTCAACCAAATACGTTCTACATCACGTATCAACCCACTGCGGTGTTTCATTTAGTGAGTCTCGGGCGAAGCCGAGACGGAGGCGAGGGGGAAGGGCACTAGTTATAAAATATGTATATGTATTCATTTTGAGGATTGTGTGCTCACACGTCAACAAACAGTGAAATACTAACCATCGAACCGCAAAATGTATCTTCGAAAGGCCGAGGACTGGAGTGGTCAAAACAGATATCACAGGATATATGCAATTTTGAAGAAAAACGGTTACGGGTAATTGAACCTTTGTAGTAATGGAAACTATATATGATTGAGCAAGTGTGTTTTCTTTCTTGGTGATGTTATGTTTATCACTTTTTATGTGTATTATTTCTGAAATAAGCTTTTTTTGGTAGTTTGATTCTTTGTATAGTATTTTTATATTGTCCCAATCAAAATTATGATTGTTGTGAAGCTGTTGCAAAAAAACCACACATTCTTTATTTTTGTTATTTTTGTATTAATTTGTTCAAATTTTTGATGCTCATTTTATTTTACCCGTAAATAATGGCAACAAGCTTAGATGCTTGCATTTAAACTTATATACTACATCCTTATCCAATCGTACAATTTCCTTTGATTTTTTTTTGTATAATTGGGTAGGTAGACATATCATAAGGTCTTAATATAGCTAATAATTTATAATAGTTTTTATCTGTACATGGTAAGCCTATTTTACAACACGAAATTGAGGTTGGGTGACTATTTTTATGTTTATTTTTATTTATATATATTTGCTCTCTTAATCAGTGTAAAATATTTTTATCAATGAGCTCTTGAGTATAACTATTACTTAAGAGTAGCTTTTTACTCTAGTAATATTTTTTTTTTTTATTATTCGTTAGATAGAGGTATAGCTCGATCGATTGGATTAAATACAATACGCCTATCGATACTTTTTTGAACTAAATCTAGAGGAATACTGATGAATAAAGATCTACTATCTAGAGAAACTAATCCACAGTTTTTATCTATTAAAACGTTTTTCAATTGATTTTCTTACTTAAAACTGTTGTTGATGCAAGATTTGGGAGTAGTTATAAAGTCTTTTATTTCTTTATGGATTATTTTTGAAAGTATATAAGTAAAGCAATTAAATAGAGAGACTATTGGTCGTAAAGATGTGTTTTGTTTGTGAATCTTTGGTAGCCCATAGCATTTGGCTAGCATTGTGACTATTAACGTCAGAGCATTGTTGTGATGAGTTTTTGAAAGCAAGCCGTTAATTTTTAATTTCACTAAAAAGCATTCGTTTTTTTTTTTTAAAGAGAATAATGGATTTTTGGTCACTAGTGTGTACGGATTTTTGTCTTCTAAAAGAATTTTTATTCTTGAAGAGTAATCAGTTTTGCTAATACAAACAGTAGCGTTGCTTTCGTCAGTGGAAGGGTAGAATATTTTTTGGTTATTTTTTAAAATCGTATTTTATTTTTTATAATTTTGACTTTACAATGTTTTTGTAAAACTCAGATACTTGCAAATAATAAAGTAAACACTAATTTATTATAGATGTTTGTGCTATTTCTGTATCACGTGTAGTGGAAAAATTCTTATAATAAAATACATTATATGTACCATCTATTTGTAGCCTGATGAGGTTGGCATACTGGCCAACGAAAAGTTGCAAAATAAACAACACCACACAAAGAAAATAAAATGTAATTTATTTTCTAATTTTCCTCCAACTAATTGCTGACTTCAGCCCATTTATATTAAATACTGAAAGGCATTGATTTATTTGACTGTATTGATTTATTTTATTGTTATGTACATATATTTATACGTGTTGTATTTCAATATCTAAAAAATCAATTATTTTTTATTACATTTATTCATTGTTAAATAAACTGCATGGCGCAATTTTTCTAGAGTTAAATATTTCCAATCTAATTATTTTTGCGACCAACCCCATAAAAAAAAAATCGATTGTTCTACGACATAGTTGCTGAGATAATGCATTTTTCTTCGGCTGACGCGATTTGAAGTTCCGGAGACCGAAACCAACAAACAGCCGAGTACGGCCGATGACGTTATCACACAGTAATTTTAATTATTGAGCTCGAACGCAACGAGACACATATCTGATAATATAGCTATTAAAGAAGAAAATCCTGTTTGAAGCATAAATCCAATATGCCTTAAAAAATTACGGCCTATGACCAAGTAGACCATTTAAATAAATAACTGACTTTTTACTGTAAGTATTAAGGCGATTAAATTGAAATTTGAAGCGTTGATTAGCACTGTAAGGACATACAGTTTGCGCTTGGTTCGGCAACGTTTGGATAAAAGGGTTATTAGTTATTAAATATTGAATAAATGCAGTGTTTTGAGGGTTTCTTTATCTTTACGGATAAACAAGTTGTTTGATTTGAAAAATTTTAATGAAATTTTGTGTCTTTTTACAAGCTATATTTTAGACACTTGTCGTTATTCAAAAAAATTTATATTTTTTGAGCTATTCTTAAAAAACTGATTTCTTTAACTTTAGCGACTTTTTTAACAACGTTTCATTAACAAGTAGCTGTTGCCTAAGGCGGTTTTTAATCGTCTTTGTTTTGACTATATAAAAATTTTTTTTTAAAGATTTTAAAACCAGGTCCCTAGTTGAAATTCATTTTTCACTATATCGGAAGCCCACCACGGAGATTAGGGAGGGGGGGTCTTATTACGCCACAGGTTGCAATTACTTATAAAAGGCCTGTTTTTGATTACCAGAACTTACCAGATCAATAATAACGTGACAACGTTTGAAAGAATACTTAGGTAGAAAACCAACAATGTCGCAAGAAGACCAGTCTGCACAAGAGAAACAAATTTTTGGTTATAGCGTGCCAACATGTGATAAAAAATTGTTTATAAGTGCAATATTTCATTGGCTGCAAAAAAAATGTGACTACCCGTAACAAATAGATAGTACTATGAAATTTAACAAAAAAATTATAAAAACATATATGTAAAGTGATCATTTTTCAGACAATGATTATTATTTCAATAATTATTTAACAAATTAAAACATCTGTTTCTACGAAAAGAAAAATTAAATACTGACAATAAATAAATTTTTAATCCGAACTTCAGGATCGTCAATCGAAAAAAAGTTCTTTTAGCCGTGAAGATCCTTAAAAAAAACTTAAACAAAACTTATTTCCGTTGTCATAAATAAACCGACCAATAAAAACAGGTGAGTGTGGACAAATGTATTGAAATATTCTAAACAAGTATTAAAAAAACTATCTTGCTCGTTTTTAGGTTCAAAGTGAACTGTTTACAAACTGATGTTTCGTAAAATCTTGGGTGCAGACATGCTGAGCGATGCAGGAGTGGAGGGAGAGAGGGTGGGGAACTCTCATGAGGAATGGGAGGAACTGAATTCAGAGATATGCGAACAGGAGGTGAGGAAGGCGTTGGGAAAAATAAAAAATAAAAAAGCGGCGGGGGAGGATGGGATTACGGCGGAATTTTTAAAGGAACTTCCAGAAACCTGGTTGAAGAAATTAACGGGGGTGTTAAATAGAGTATTTGAAGAAACAAGAATGATCAAGGGATGGAAGATAGCGAGAATTTTCCCGATTTACAAAGCGGGGGACGAAAATGATGCTAAAAACTATAGGTGGGTATCATTATTAGATATGGGATAAAAATTGTTAACTAATATATTGACAAACAGATTGAGGGGGAGTCTAGAATTGAGGGATACCATTGACGAGAGTCAAGCAGGTTTTAGGGAAGGATAGGCACGAGGGATCATATATTTGTGCTGAATAGCATTATCAGTAATTGTTTGAAGGAGGATAAGAAGAAGGTTTTTGTGTGTTTCGTTGACTTCAAAACGGCGTTTGAAACAATAGATAGGAGAATATTAATCGAAAAAATGAGGAAATTAGGAATTAAGGGAAAGTTCTAAGAAATGGTAATAAACATATATAGCAGGGCGATAAATGAAATTATTACAAGGGAGGGTATAACTGAAAAATTTGAGACAAAGCAAGGGGTTAGGCAAGGGTGTCCTCTGAGCCCGTTTCTATTTAATATATATATATATAACTGATATGAAGGAAGCATGGAGGGCAAAAAATGAGGAAGGGATAGTTATTGGGGGTAAAAAAATCTTTAGCTTGAAATTTGCGAATGATGTGGCTGTAGTGNTATATTAATGATATAGAGGAAAAATGGAGGGCAAAAAATGAGGGAGGGATAGTTATTGGGGGGGAAAAATCTAGCTTGAAATTTGCGGATGATGTGGCTGTGGTGGCCAGCAGCAGGGATGGTTTACAATGTATGCTGAATGATCTACAAAAATATGAGGAAAAAAGGGTGGAGTTAAATACGTATAAAACAAAAATAATGATATTTAGAAAAGGGGGTAGGAAAAAAGAAATCGAAAAATTTATATTTAGAGACGAGATAATTCAAGTGGTCAACGAGTATAAATATCTTGGGTTCTGGTTTTCGACAAGAAATACATTGAGTACGCACGTCAACAAAATCACCAATAAGGTTAAGAAAGTAATAAACGCGGTGTGGGAAGTATGGGAAAGAGCAAAATTAGGTAGTTTAAAGGGAAGACTTTATCTATTAGACACAATAGTGAAGGCCGGTTGTTTATACGGAGTTGAAGTATGGGGGTGGAAAAGGTGGGAGCAGATTGAGAAAGTGCAGGCAAAGTTTGTAAAGATGGCATTGGAGCTAAATGAAAATACTCCGGCGTACATCTGGAGAAGGAAAGCAAATAGGAGAAGTTTGGAAATTGAAACAAGGAGGAGGGCAGGGGACTATCTGATAAACATAGCGGAGATGAAAGACAATAGATGGCCAAAAATTTGCTTGAAGGAGGAGATAAGGGAACTTGGGAACGGGAATGCTTCAAGTTGGGGAAGACTGGAAGCGGAAACTTTTAAAGAAGTAGGTGATGGAGTGGGGTTAATTGGGGTATTTGATACACTGGAGAGGTGGGATTTGAAAAAGAGTATGACAGATGGGCTAAAAGTAAAAGAAGACCAGGAAGTGCAGCTAGATTGGGGAAGGATTGAGAGATCGAAATACTGTGATTTTTATAAATATATTAAACAAAAATTAGGAACGGAAGATTATTGGGAAAAGAAGGTGTGGGGGGATAACGTTAGAGAACAATGGACGAAGCTCAGATGCGGGAGTGTAGGTAAAGCAGGCAAGAAGGGATTTTTAGATAGCACATGCAGGGTATGCAAGAGAAGGGAGGAAAGTATTCAGCATATCTTTTATTGTCAGATAGCGAGGAAAAAATTAATGTGGAGTGGCCTGGAGCAGTAGGGGAAGTAGGATTAAAAGGAACGGAGAAGGCAATCAGACAAAGATTGGTCAGACTATTGGAAGAGGATCTGGTTGAGGTAATTTTCAAGAATGTTAAAGAATTCGAGAAAGTGGCCAGATCAAGCGCTGAAGATAAATGGAGGGGGGGGGGGTAATTATTTTGAATAATTATTTTGAAGAAAGGAGAGTACGCGTTTAGGAGTTGAGGGATAATTTAAACGAATAACGAGAATTTGTGAAGCTAGAGGATAATATGCTTGTAAAGAAGGGAAATTGATGTTCAAGAGGAAGATAAAATAATACTAGGTTTAAGAGCAAAAATTGTAAGCGCACGGCATGTCATGTGAGGGGAAGAGGTATGTAAAAAGATGTAAATCTATACATGGAAAATAAATAAATACAATACAATATATAACTCTTGACCACTTAATATCTGCTGTATTTTCTGGTATTAGTCTAAAAATACTGAATTGAGCCGTACAGTTTGAAAATGAACTGAAATTAATATTAGAACAAAATAAAATTAAAAACACAGTAAAAAATGGCTATCGCTGTTAATAGTTTGGTTTCACTTAAATAAAATCAATTATCTTACAAAATCATGAAAGTGCGTGCATGTTTAAAAAAATGTATTTTCAATAATAATCTCAGGATTTGAGAAAAAAGGAAAAAAACGCAAAAATTAACAGCAATAGCAAATTAAATGCATCCCCTAAAACTTTTTAACAAATTTTATAAAAGTAATTACTCAACAACAAGCATTAATAAGTAAAAAACATCATTCAAAACTTTAAGAATACAGAACAATAGAATACAGAACAAAAATGAAGTGTTTGAAGGTACTGCAATAGTTATTAGTTTTATTAGTAATAATACTTTCAGTAAAGCTAGTACAATTATGTTTCCTATGCAATTACAATAGTTTTTTGCGCAGTTTTTAATACAGGGAAACATTTTTAGCAATGATTTTTTGGAAAAGTATAAAACTTATTTTACAAAAAATTTTACCTATGGTAAAAAACCGTGTTCTTCTAAACGTAAGTAAAATTTTATAAATCTGGAGATAAATCATGCTTATCGCTTCATTTATTGATCTAAAAAAAAATAAACTGAAATAATAGCACTGAAGAATTAAAATTCTGTAAACGGATGATGAATTCAATATATCTTCACTTAAATGATGATTAGGAGTACCAGAACAATTTTTTTCTGTACAAAACATTAATTATTTCCTTTTTTCTCGAGGTACAAGAATTTTTTTAATGGCTTGACATAGCATCGTACTGATATTGCTTTTAAATATAATGACTAGTCATAGAACCTTCCGTTTACTTTTGGACTTCAACAATCTAAAAATTGTATTTTTTGAAATAGAATCCGAAAGAAAATATTACATAAAGTTAATTTAATGATTTGAGATGAGCTCTTCAGGATTCTAAAAAGAGCCTTAGAAATAATAGACAGGACTTTGCGTGATCAATGCAATACAATCAGCATTTTAGAGGCAAACAAATTGTGTTAAGAGGATATCTTCACCAAATGCTACCTATAATAAAAAGTGTGAGCAAACTAGATGAGAATTACCCCTATTTAAGGTAAATTTAAACTGGGTAACAAAAAATTTTTTTTGTATGCATCTTCAGCCCAACAACGAATGTAACTACGTGAGGACCAAAAAAAAAATAACAGCCATTGGTACAACAAAAACATAAAAATGGCCAAAACAGATTTTCCGCTTCTAACGAAAAAGCCGTAGTTCAGACAAAAAATGTTTTGTATGAATCCAAGAGGAACAAAATGAGGTGTGATGGGCCTAAATCCGCCTTGCCATTTTTCCACCAATTACCAAAAAGTTCCAATTTTGCCCTGTTTTTTGATAGCTTATAACTGGCCTTCAAATTAACATTCTGACTTCAAATTTTGACAAAATGTAGGTTTCGTGATTCTTAACATTCCTACAAAATCTTAAGACGATTAGATGCAGACTTTGTGCAAACCGTCAAATAAACCACAAAAGGTCCTTCCCAAAATCATCGTTAAAAAAGTTGCTAGACCACATAAGGCCATTTTTTTAAAAGTTTTATTTTTACAAGTTAATAATCTAACACTGGTTAAATTATCGTATTTTTAACTGAAAGTTATCTCTTCCTCACAGTCCTGTCACCGCATTTTTGAGCAAGTTGTTCAAACTGACGGGGTCAGCAAAATTATCGAAATCTTCTAATATATTGTGAATTGACAATTATTGTTTTAACATGGACTAGCTGTTTATAATATTAAAAATGCATATAATAACATTCGAATAATAAACACAGCTGCTGCAAGTCTAGTATAACACTTGTTACACTCTGCAGCTTCGCTTCTATTTTTGTTTTCAAATGCTCATGCATGATTCCATCGTCTACAGCATATTATAGCAATTGTTATAATTAAAAAATTCGTTTGTGATGATTTTTTAATCGTTATGATTGCTTGAAAACGCGGTGATAGTACTGCGAGGTAAAGGGCGTGGCACAAATCGTCTGCACGCTGTCACTGATACTTTGCGAAAAATCACTATTTTTCTAGACGTTTTTAAAATACTTACAAAAAAGATAGGGATACAATAATCTAACCATTACTGAATCAACAATTTATAAAGACGAAACATTAAAAAAAATGGCTTTATGTGGTCTTAAAAAATTTTTCGAACGTTTTTTAGACGGACCTTTTTTGGTTTATTTGACGGTTTGCACAAACTCTGCATCTAATCGTCTTAAGATTTTGTAAGGTTGTTAAGAATTACAAAATTTACGTATTGTTGAAATTTAAAAATTAAAATATTTATTTAAACACCAGTTACGATCCACCGCAAAACAGGGTGAAATTGGAATTGTTTAGCAATTTGAAAAAAAAACGGTAAGGCGGATTTAAGCCCACCACATCCCATTTTGTTCGACTTTAAATTGCACATTTTTTCTATGCAAACCATTCTTCATCCGAATCACGGCATTTTTGGTAGAAGCGGAAAACCTATTTTAGACACTTTTACTATTTTTTGGACCAACTGCTGACATTTTTTTCGGTCCTCATGTAGTTACGTTTGTTGTTGGACTCATGGTCTACAGAAAAAAATTTTTTTTTACCCACTCTGGATTTATCAGCTAGAAATTTTTCTGCTCACACTAAAAAAACAAAAGTAGAAGTATGATAATACATAAGACTCTATAATTTTATTATTAATTTTATATACTCCAAAACTATCTATAAATATTCGCTAAATAAATATGAAGTATGCTTGATTCTTTATATATATACATAAATATACACATTAGGGTA
>NW_019379474.1:1407220-1455859 GCF_000648655.2 Copidosoma floridanum
TTTTTTTTTTTTTTTTTTTTTTCGCCGCATCGATCGAAAAATCGTGTTTGCTGTTTTTGCCTCCATGGCCGAACCGATCGGCCGTTCTGGATAGTGCCAATGTGCCTCTCCTTGGATCTTCTTCCTTTTCATCGCCTGGCAGAGGATTGTTTCCACGGCCGCTGACAGGACTTGCTCTTTATCGTATCAACGTAAGTGTTATCATTTTGTATCGTTTTTTGTTTGATACCTATATCGAAATTCAGCCAATGCTGAGTACTTTGATTCCTTGGTGACGAAGGAAGGAGAGAAGTAAGATGTCGCACGATCGCGTACGCCCGGAAATGACAAGTGAACTTTTTTTTAGTTATCTCGAGTGTGTAGACGATATGTTAATGTTTTTTTAAGTAGAGTTTTGAAATCTTTCGAAGTGAATACAAGTTTTTATTAATTTATTTATTTTTCTCGGCTCCGACCAAAGCGCATTTTTACTTTTATTAGTGCCTTGAAATATCGTTTAAGGCCAATTATAGCACACCGGGTGTGTGTGTGTATATTTACATTGTTTACATCGTTTCGACAACTCGTCGTTTGTACGAATGAGTACTTGGTTTTGTTTTAAAAGTTTTTCTGTACACCTATACTTTTACTCGTACGATTTTTTCTGAAATTTATACGAATATTCATTGTTTGTTTCATAAAAAAGGTAAAATGGTCCCTTTTCGCAGCATACACAGTTTTAAAAGGGATAAAAAATGTTTGTTGCGATAAAAAATTAGTTTTGAGATAATTTGCATTGAAATAGGTATTACGATCATTTGGCTGACAAAGTCTAAAGTGGAGCACTCAGTGATTTTATGATTATTTTTAGCAATCATATTATACTCTTTCATCCATCTGAAAAATAATAAAAATTACGTTGAGGTGGTCAACGATTTCTGCTTTGAAGCTGTATGTCCTACTGACCCCAGTGAGAGAAAAAAATGTCCCGCTTTCGCAAACAACACCAATACAATGTCCTTTTTTGCATTTTCAATACTAGATCTCGCTAGATCTAGGTCGAGCAACCCAAACTAGCTCGTTTCCAAATTTTAAAATAAAAAAAAACGGATTTCTTTACCCATCGCACTTCGGCAGCAACTTTTTTCATCGGTCCAGCTTTTGTGATATAGTTGCGAATAACAAATACATATCAGCACACTCAGTTATGAACCACAAGCCAAACTTTTGTGCTCGACGAGCCTCATCTTTATATACATGTAGGCTGCCGTATCAAACTGAGTGTTCTTAGGTACTAAAACTTGAGTTTTCTCACTTGAAAGTTTTTCGATTTCCTTACAAAGTTGTGACGAGTTCTTTTTCACTCATTTTCAATTAAAGTACTTATCAAATAATCATAAGGTACATCGCGAAATACATTGCTGCTGAATAGTTTTGGGTCATTGAGTTAATTGGGTTACCGACAGTTGTCCCGCTCCGATGGAAAAAATAATTGTTGCTAGTTATTTTATACCAGCCGCGTGGAACAATCATGAATCGGCTTGTTATTTATTGTCCAATATAATCAAACTGTTTAATAATAATCGCACGTGCTAATGAAACATGCAAAAATTACCTCCGCCATCCGCATTATGGGTCCCAACAAAAATTAGTAGGTAGAAAATGGTCCCCCGGTAGTTGCCCGTACTAAAAGTTGTAGTACGTAACGAGCGAGTAGTAGCAGCGCAGAGATGGGCCAAATACGACTTCTTCCAGTGCCGAAGAATAGGAACTCTCTCTCTCTCTCTCTTGATGCCAATAAAGTATACCTTTCCAAGTCACGTTTCGCTAAGCCCCGCACTGCAACAGATGACGCGCATTTGCAGCCGATGCGTTTTATGGCTTTTCTGGCTATATGCTTTTACATTTTACCTGCGCGCAGGTCCATCCCCGCGTGCTCCTCGAGAAATAACCGACTTCCGTGCTTTCGGATCGCCCACTTTTACAGTACATCGGGCTGTAAAAATTATTGTCACGGAGCGAATAGGCGCAGTATATGGTGGAAGAAACCTTTTTGTAGATACATTCGTCTTACACCGTCGCTGTTGGCGTGAAAGGCGAGTGCGTTACGTGCGTCCTCGTGTATACAGGTATGAAATTTTTTTTTTTTTTTTTTTTTTTTTTAACTTTCAATTAAACACAATACTTCTAATTGTTCAAATGAAGATTATTACGTATGAAGCAAACGTTCTGCTTGCAAAAGACCGACACTTTGAAGTAACTCTATTGATGTTTAACAACTAAAAAAAGGAAATTTTACTTTAGCGTTAGAATCCGATTGTATAATATAGCGAATGTTTAAGAGTCGTGTGTTGATTAGAAAAAGTAGACATAGTAATTTAAGTATTTTTATTCTGAGTTCTGAAATAACTTAAGAAATCTAACGAATTTTACAATATTGAACCAAACCAACTAACTTTTTTTTACCGGTAAGTGTATACAGATTGCCTATAACACGAATGTAATAAAAATTCGATAAATAAATCGTTTACGTGATGATAATATAAAGAGAGTTTGTAGGATTATAGTTAGCAGTAATTGAACATGACTTTTCTACAAAATTAAAAGTTATGTACCAAGGGAAATAGGTACAGCATTCTCATCTACATGCAAATTACCACCAGGAAAGTGATACCCGCTAACCCACCCTTTTTTTCTGTGATTTTTTAAATTACTCTGATAGAATTGCTTTTTTTTCTTCTCCATTTTAAGGTTGAGAGTGCAAGATAACCTCACAGTAAAAATAGTCACATTTACTGCCTACTAGTTAAGTGTTTTTAAGTCCTTTTCGTCGGAAAAAATTGTAAAATCTACTGTGATACCATGAGATCTAATATCACTTCGTCATCTTCAGAGATTTTATTGTTTGGATAATCATATTAATTGTTACGAACAGTAATTTTTTGTTGTAAGTCTAGTATTTTCAACTGTACATACATTTTTTTAAACCGTATCCAAAATTGTTAAAATTATGTTACCGAATGCACATAGTAGAGTAATACCAGTTTACCATTCTAGCACAATAGTTTTTACTATTTTTTTTCTGTTAGTGTATGAGAAATCGATACCTTTTCTTACCTGGGAGGCAACGTGACATTATCATACTGTGATCAGGGAAAAATATGGATGTTTGGTCGCTACGAGAATTTATAAAAAAATCCAATAAATGTTCAGACATTCAATAATTGTTTGAAAACTACAGGTTTTTAAAAAGCAAAAATTTGTACATGGATTAGTTTTAGGTATACAAAAATTCAAAAATGTTTATTTGAAAACTCCATTTCGATTTTTTCTGCTATGGTGTTTCCATGATATACGGTAAAAATATGCTCTAAAAAAAATATCCAATATTTATAGTTTTGATTTTAAGGTTCGGTTTTTAAAAACCTCTGATTTCTCTGGGAGAACTAGAAATTGCATAATAATCAAGCCTAATCAAAGATTATTATTTAGATTCCAAACAGTGTCCGAATGTACTCTAGGGAAAAGTCGGAGGTCTGAAAACTTTCATTAGTCGTCCACTTGATCGCTGCTCTTATTTTCACTTTTACTATATTCACTCAAAAACCGTGCTTGGTTCCGTAAGCGCATATGAAAAGTAAAAAAAAATTACTTTTTTTTTTGTTTTAACGATAAGAATTTATCTTATCTTTTTGAGGGTCAGCGCGCGTATCGTTATGAATAAAAAAATATTTTCAACAACTTTATCTAATTCTTATTTAACTTTATTTCAATTAAATTTATAATTTTGATTTGCTTTTTAGATCTTTCAATTCATTCTCCCAAAGGGTCATCATCATTTCGTCGAATTCGTCATATATGAGACTTTTTGCAACTTGTTTTCTAAGCGTGCCTGTACATCGTACATTAAGGCTTTGCTTCTTCGGAATTTGTTATAGTTGCCAAAGTACTGTTATTGTATCGATACTTATCAAACAAATATTTACAATAGCAATGTGTTCATAAAAGAGCTAGTATTAAGCATTATTCTACCCAGACAGTTTTACCCGTGAAACGTATGCTCTGGTATCAAGGAATCTCGACTACCTGGGGGGTTATACCGATCCAGGCACATGGCAGTCGATTACCGAAATTCCCACGGAGGTATCAGTGCTTATTAGAATTTTGCAAACACTATTGAGAAAAAAAATATCGCAAGAGTATATCTTTTCATATTATACAGTTATATGAGTGGGGCATTCCACACAAACTCTTAGCGCTTACTCACAGACCACCACTGGCCCCTCACAGCCCCCTACATACCTCACGGTTCCCACAAAATAAGGGGCCATTCATTAATTACGTAAGGTTCTCAGCAGGAGGGGGGGAGGGTTAAAAAAACTCTACATGCCCTTATCTGGGGGAGGGGGGAGGGTACTACATTCTTACGTAAGATTTCGTCTACAATGAATGATAAAATTATGTACAAATACATAAGATAAAAGAAATCATCATTTATATGATTTTGAAAATCCCGCTTGACTTCTGTGCTGGTGAAAAATAGTAGCTGTAGAAAGGACTACACTCTATTTCGTAACCTCTAGCTGCCACCGTAAACATATATCAACAACTTCCGCGCCGTGGGTGTCGACTGTCAGATGTCAGCGTGAACCGGCACTTGTTTTTTCTTGCCGGGTATCTGCAACGACTACATACAATGATTTGTACCAAGCTTTCAACAAATGTTACGCGAGTAAGCTTACAAAAAAAAGGATTCAAGATGAGTGCAATAAGTGTTGGAATGATTTTAAGAAGCAGTACACAGGAAGCGAGCTGAGCAGTGCTGTCGACAAGAAAATTTTAGACTTAAAAGCTGAGACGAAGTCTACTCAATCAAGTCTCGTTAATTTTTTTACAAAGGTAACGTATACGATTTTTTTCTAATTCTTTTCTACTGGACAAGTAGGTCAGTTAGACTGGCCTTGTTGTTCGTCGCGGATGTTGTGATTTCTATTGCTCACGACTTTTTTAAGAACAAATTTGTATACAAATATATATATTAATGCGTACACTATACTACTTTATCGTACATATACTACTACTTTAAAATAGGCGATATCTGGAGCAGGAAGCCCTATGGACAAAAAATAACAATTTAAAATTAGCACGCAGTGATACCAAGTTTCGTATCTTTTTTATAGGCATCCACTTCATCAAAAGTAACTAGTAGTAGCGAGTCTCGCCATTCTGAAAAAAACTGCAGCAATCAAACACCTACAAACAATTTTGAGAAAGTTCTTGAAAAACCAATAAAGGATTCTTCCGATGCTCAGCCAGAAAATCTTCTGAAGCGCAAGTACTCAACTCGAGCGCAGGACGTAACAAAACAAAAAATTCAAGCATTGCAAGGTCGATTGTCATCCTCTTTATTAGAGAGAGGCATAGAGATAGATCTTGATAATGTGAATGATTTGAAGGAAACCCGCAAAGAGCTTTCAAAACAGCAGCAGATACTTGAAAACAAAAAAAATAACGCAAAACGTCAGGCTAACTATCGAAAAAAAATCGTTTTGCCACACGACACCTATGGAACGCATCTGGACTCACGAGGAAAAACATCCGATGCCGAGCTTGAGCTTAAAAATTTTCAAGCTGCTGGTGAGGCTTTGGTTAACCTCTAGAGTGAATTAATAATAGATTAATTTCCCGTAACGGCGCATTATATAAGTTCGGATGCGGAAACAGTGATACCAACGCCTGTACATGCAGATTGGTACTCTAGACACGTCAGAGAGTCACAATATTGTTTGCAGGTTTGAAAGAAAAATTTTACTTGCACTTGATTTTAGTTAAAGTTATTCTGTATGTTTTTTATTTGTTCACAGATTGTAAAATGCGACAATGTTGATTGTTGCGGGAAATTACGCAGTGATTTGAAAATGATTTTAAAAAACGGTCTTCTTCCTCCACCCGTTTAATTTGTACATGATGCAGAAACAGGTAGACTGCGCAGGTTGAAAGCTTTGGAAAATGTTCAGAACGCCCATTTCTTGCCACTATTTCAATCAATAGTAGTTCAGTCCATAATTCCTATTATTGATGAGACTCTGCCGTACGATTTTGCTTGCCCTACAATACAAGGTGACGTTGAGTCTGGACATAGAATATGCAAGGTATATTAATGTATACAATACGTTTTGTCATGGTTTAAATATCCAATATTTAATGTATAAATCCTTTTTGCATTTCATTTTATTGCAGACGTGTGGATTGTATTTTGCATCAATTTCAGCGGCACATTAACACAATCGTACTGTAACAGTAGTCACCTGAATCTTTGTACCAATCAAGAAATCGTCGAGGTTAACCACAGGCGCTCTCAGCGTATCGCAGCCAAAATTGCGAAGCGCGGCAGAGAAGTGCTGTGCCGTACGATCCATCCTCAAACTGGTGGGGAAGACGTCGAATGGTTAGAGGAAGATGAGGTGCCAATGGACGTGCCAGATGAAGTAGCATCTGCTGCTGATACGTCTGATGAACTGCTGATTGTCTCTGACTGGGCAACATGGCTAACAAACCATTTCAGCCCAGCCGACGAATAAAATTATAGTATCTAGAGTTTATAGCAGATGAGGGAGAAACAGAAATTGGAGGACCTGCGACAGAAAAACCTTTTAGGAAGAAGTAATTAGACGATAAGAAATTTGAAGAATAGAAAGGCATCAGGGGAAGACGACACAGAAAATGAGGTGTGGAGCAAGATGCCAGTGTCAATAGGGGAGGCTTTCTTTGAGTTGTTACGAAACATATGGAAGGAAGGAAACATACCGGCACGATGGAAGACAGGTCTCATATTCCCGATATTTAAGAAAGGAGAGAAAGAGAGAGTAGAAAACTACAAAGGGATCACGCTGCTAGACACAGCCTACAAAATATACGCAGGGCTGCTCAATGACAGGTTGATGAAAGAAGTAGATCATAAGCTGCAAGAGAGCCAGTTTGGCTTTAGGAAAGGAAGAGGAGTGATGGATGTGATTTACATACTCAACCACGCAGCAGACGTGAGACTAAGCAAGAAAGGAGGCAAGATGTAGGCCTGCTTTGCAGACTTAAAAGAAGCGTTTCATAGCCTAAACAGGAGCAAATTAAAAGAAAGTCTAGAAAGATTAAGCAACAACAAGGTGCTGAACAAGAGAGTTCTGGAAATATATGAAGAAACATGCTGCAAAGTTAAAGTGGGAAACGAGATCTCAGAAGAGTTCTGGACAGTAAAAGGTGTTAGACAAGGATGCCCAATGAGCCCAACGCTGTTCAATATATATATATATATCAGACCTAGAAGAGATTTCAGAAAGCAAAAGAGTAGGAGGTTATAGTCATAGGAAAGAAAAAGGTAAGAACAATAATATACAAAGATGACATAGTGCTACTGGCAGAAGACGAGGAGAGCATGAGAGATATGCTGAAGCAGTTTAGAATATATACAAAGATTATGGCTCTAACAGTAAGCATTGAAAAGACAAAAATATGGGTGTTTGAGAAATCCAAGAGAAAAGCAAGTAGAATATGGAAGTGGAATGATGAACGGATAGAGGAAGTGGACGAATTTAAATACTTAGGCTATGTCTTACAAAAAAATAGCAAGGCAGTCAAACATCTGAGAGAGAGAAAGAAAAAGGCAATGGTAGCTATGAAAAAGACTTGGAGCATTGGAGAGAGAATCTTCAAAGAAGACCTAGGAAGAAGATACAGGATGTATGATGCATTGGTAGAGAGTATAGAACTATTTGGAGCAGAGATATGGGGCTACAAAGAGGAAGACGGTATGGAGGGGCCCAGAAGGAAATATGCAAAGTGGATTTTAAGACTGGATAGGAACACGCCCAATTACATATTACAGAAGGAGACAAAACAAAGGAGCTGCAGGGGCAAAGTAACAGTGAGAGATTTTGATTATTTTAATAAGTGCTATATAAGTTTGGAATTTTTGTGATAATTTAACAGTAATTTAGTTGTAAGTTTTGATTTGTTTAATTTGGAATCTTTACAATTTTTTGAATTTCTGAATTTTTAAAATTTTTGAAAATTTTTTTTTTTAATTTTGTTTGTGTATTTTTAATTTTGGAACATCTGAGTTTTTGTATCGGCGTTAAGACGAGATTCCAGTAAAGTAAAGTGAAAATAGATAAAATAAAGTTAAGTATGGTAAGGTACAAGTATAGGTTAAAAGAAAAATTTGTGATTAGTGACAGTCAAAAGATAGCATAAGGTTAGACATGGTTTACGAAACCAAAAATAAAAATAAAAATAAAATAACTTGAAAATTGAAGTAATTAGAGTAAGTTTAAGTCAAAAGAATTGTAAAAGGAGTACAGGTAGTTGATTTGTAAACTTGTTCTCTTTTTTATAGGCATCCACTTCATCAAAAGTAACTAGTAGTAGCGAGTCTCGCCATTCTGAAAAAAACTGACAGTTGAGCGTCATTGAAATGAAAATTAATAATTATTTATACTTGAGCCATTTAACGATACGTAAGAAATGATAGGTTGTAAACTAACAGATTTTTCAAGAAAATATTGAAAAAATAAATAGCAATTGGAACTAACAATTTCAACTAATAAAAAGTATAATTAGTGAGCAAATTACGGTGGTTTCGATTATTTCATTACTACTTGAGTTTCAATTAATGTGTACAATCATATCGTGTCATACGATCACATGTCATTTTTCAGAACGTAATATATTAAAGAGTTTATATGAACAAATAAAAATTCAATGTATCTCAAATTTCACACTTATTAATATTAAAATAAGGATATAACTATATTCAATGTTTTTTGCTATCGTTGTTTAAAATCCATATATTTGCCTTACTTCGTGAAATCATTTAGTTGGCGAATAAAAATCCCTGGTTGTTTATTTAACCAAGAGGTGATCCGCCGACCGCTTTCTTTGTCATTTACGGAGTTTTCTTTGTTGCAAGTTTTATTTATAGGTGTTATTTCCGGTACGGCGTTTTTCGTGTTGTGGTCTGCACAGTGGTATTATCTGTACGTGTATAGTACATCTATTGTTTTTACATTTTTTTGTTTAAATTTAATTTTTTTGATTTGCAATATAAAACTACAAAATTAAACCAGACTCTTTCGGTTCTTTGTACAATAATTTTGTTTTAATTCACAGTGGTCGTGACATGGTAGGTTTTTATGTTGTAGTAGTTTGTAAGCATAGTAGTAAAGAAAAACAAGTCCGTCCATCGAAGGTTAAAGAGTTGGTGTATCTGTTGTATGGTTTTCTTTTTCTTCTAGTGCGATCTAATTATTTTTATCACCTCATTAAGTCTGATTTTTAATTCTTACAGTTCTTTATATTTTTGTGTATGATTCCATTTCACGAATCAATAATTATTTCGAAGAAATCATTGTTCGTTCATTAATTCATTGTTTGCAAAAACGCATAAAAACTTGAGTTTAGTTTATAAAAAAGAGAATTACAGGTTATGGAAAATATTTTAGTTGGAGAATTAATTTATTTCAGTTGTTAGTGCTCTACAATTAATTTTTGTTACACAATTTTTTTTTTTTTTTTTTTTTTTTAACTTTCAATTANTAGCATCTGCTGCTAAAACATCTGATGAACTGCCGATTGTCTCTGACTGGACAACATGGCAAGCCAACCCTTTTAGCCCAGCTGATGAATATAATTATAGTATCCAGAGTTTATCTAGGTTTAATGAGCTTCGTACTTTTTATTTTTTTCTTACATCTAGTCGCTCATTGCACCATTAACTTTTAGTTTTTTTATAGATATTAGAATGTTTGTAATTTTTTTCAAAATTACCTCATCTTACCTTATGTTACTACAAATTGTCCAAAGGAAAAATAATCATTTATCTTTTAAATAAATGTCTGTGATTTATGCCAAATAATAATTTTTCTGTACGTTGAAATCGTATAAAAAATGTTTGATAATAAATGAAAAGAAGAATTGAGTATTTTATGATTTTTACAAAAAAAACATAGGCACAATATTACGTAAGAAAGGGGGGGGGTGTATTTAAATTCTTACGTGTCCTTACGTCGGGGTAGGGGGGTCAAAAATGGCAAAAATCGCCCTTACGTAATTAATAAATGGCCCCTAAGATAAAATTCCGTCTTTTTTACACACACTTATGTATACATTTTATTTTATTTTTAAGTTTATTTTATTATCAAACAACTACTTGACATAATTTTCTCTTCATTTCACATCAGCTTTATCACATTAAATTTGTAAAAAAAAATTTTAAATAAATAAGCACATGAATGTACGTATATAAATCAACATTACTTGCTTTTAACATGTAAATGAATAACATTACTGAAGTACGCTGATATGGTATAAGCAAAAATAACATAAAAATCCTATTTAAGGTCGATGTCCCAGTATTTGGTCACTTAAACAGACGAAGTGTCCCAATAGTCGGTCACTTTTTTCTTTTGTAGGCCTTTGCTATATTTTCAATGGGGTATAAACATGAATTTGTATTGAAAAAGTAATTTAGTAGTGTCTGAACAACTATCCTATTTATCTTTGATTTAGAAATATATGTTGGAAAAATCAGTCAAATGACAGACTTTTAGCATATGACCGAGTACTGGGACATCGACCTTAGATGAATATATGCATTAAGAAGAATGTATCTTACTTTATGCAAAAAAATTGCATGATTTTAATTCCAAGGTTTATTTGTTTATTTATTTTATAAAATAGATCAAAGGTTTAAACATAAAAGTGTTATTTAATGTATATATTTAACATATTTGTGTACTCTTTACATAAATCGTGAAAAGTTTTAACGAATAAAAACATAATTCTTCTTTCAGGAGGCTTATATAAAGCTGCCGTATTGAGCAGGAGCACTATTTTGGATTTTTACAAATTTAAGATTTATGATATATACAAAAAAAAATATGCAGTGAGTGCACACAATAAGGAACATAAGGAAAATGAGAAAGAATTAAGTCTTTTTTCCCGTTACTTTCACTTGGATTATTTTTTATTAAGACTCCCCACCAATCTTAACCGACCTTCAATAAGCTTTAATTTTAAATTCTCAATACGAATTTTTATCTATTTTTTTACATTGCTTCCATGGGGACAAATAGATGAACTTAATACATACTGACACTAAATAGTTATTGCATTAATATTACTAAAAGTAGGATCTAAAATAAATTTATATCAATTTTATGTTAATACATAATAAGGAGCACAGTTCTTGATTATTTATTCATGGTTTCGTGATGTGATACTAGTACATACATAAATTTTAATTATACTTGGTTATGCATCAAGGTGGCACATTATTATGAGTCAACTTACAGAACCAGTCAAAATATTTAATACATATTTATTGTGCAGTAATTGTATACATATTTATCAAAAAATTGTGTGATTATTCGTCTTACAGAGTATTTTTAAATTAAAATAGTTTTTCTTTGTAAAATAAAAAATCAAAATCATGTATAAATCCTTGAAAAAGTAAGATTATTTAAAATCTGTTCTCTAATCCCTATCAAGTAGCAATTTTATCGAGGAAGGGAAAAGTCCTCATACGGGGCATATCATTAAATGAGGTAGAATGTTAAGTGGCAATGCATTTGTTCACCATCATATCATTATATTTACAAACGAGTGGAATCAAAAACTGCTCCTCATACTATCACGGAAGACACATCAGAATCTGAAAAAGATATGAATATGGGAGATGCATGCAAACAGTTTCTTATCATTAAACGTTTTTCGATCTAGAACTTTCTCATATTGCACAAATACATTTTCTCTGTATATATATTTTTTATCACTCGGAAAAGCATGCAATGACAAATAATTGTGGGGGTTGACAAGCAAAGTGTGGGGGAGCGAAGACCCACTAATATATGTTTATGTACCGCATTCTATACAAACCCCCAACTGGGCGTGTAGACGAGAGGGGGGTCGTGTGGAAGGGGAACTATTTTACCAAAAGATTTATGTAACATAGGAAAATACGTTGACCAATCGTAAGTTATACGGAGGTTATTAGGAAAAAAATTTCAAAGGTTATTATTATGTCAAAATCATACATCTGCAGACAATCTGCATAACTTAGCAAAGTCATTAGTATACGTCCTTAAAGCACGTGGAGTCAGCATAACTCACTTTTTTTATATGTATACGTATATAACTCTATTTCATATAATTTTATGGATAAAAATGAGTTCAAGCTTACCCCGGCTTCCTCTCAATTCACCAAGTTGTTCCCTTATTTTCACGTGATTTTTGATACAATTGTTTTCAAGCAGGCTCCCCTCCGCTATTCCACCGCTCCGCCTCCACCTCCCCCTACTTGTGTAAATTCTTTCTGATCCATCTCTAGTGTCTCTAAAGATGAAATTTTTGATTTATCGAGAATCCCGTTAAATACAATTTTAATAATAATGTTATTTAATTTAAAGAAAACAACCAAGCATTTAGATCAAGAATTATATGTATATTTAATAAGTATATGTTATACGTAAGTATATTTTTTTAAAATCGTGCGTTACGTAGATTGGAAAGATAAAATAACAAAAACAATTGGAAAATATTCTTGTCAGTAAGAATCAGCTAGGCCACCAATAAACACAAAAAAATTTTTTAGGCGAATGTAGCAAATCTTCAAAGCTGGCATATTTCATTAAAATACTTTTTATAAACAACGTAGTCGAACAAAAAAATGTACTATTCAAGATTATTACCATTTTTATGGTTTTTCTGGTGGGTTATCACAAATCCGAAATCGTATTGGCATTATTTGAACTCCCACGCCTTTGTTCATTACTTCAGCCCGTAAAATACTCTATATGTAATTAAGTATCCATGTCACTCATCGTTTCTATGGTTTTTCGAGTACCGGTAGAGTTGCTGATTGCAGCTCCTCCTTTGTCTGCCACTGCATCTACCCTACCAACTCACTATATTTTTCTCAAATCACATAACTTATTTTACGTGATCCACCTCAGTTCCATTTAGACAATATTTCTCTAATCCATGTTTCCTTCTCCAAAGGTAAAAAAAAACTATTAACGTAATGCAGTAGTACCACCTGAGTAATGTTAAAATTTATTGATGAATACATAACTAATGCTTATCGATGTAGATCAAATAAGAGCTTCATGTACTATGATTTTTTTTAATTTTAATAGCAATATAACTGGTCAGTTTAGGAAATTTTATTTGCTGATCTTCAATTCAATTTCAAAGAAATATGGTAGCATTATAGATTTTACGTAGTGTCTATTCGCACAGTACATCCACATAATTACGTGGATATAGTGGATACGAATAGACACAGCGTAGATTTCAAGCGACAGAAATCTCAATTCAGTGGGGCGGTTGCGTAGCGGCGAAGGTGGTGGCATGGAGAGAGGGGGGCTGGGCGAGGCTCCACGCACCAATTTAACCCCCACTAACAGATTATGCTCTGAGTATTATTTTTTCTACATAAGATTTGTATAAAATAAAAAAGTTAAATGCTTCTGTACGTACTAAATTATCTGAAATGTATCAAAATAGTACTAAAATTTTAACCACTAACATTTTTACTAATTCTGCTGGCAGTTTTATAAAAGAAATTGCAGAATTTTATTTAATAATTTTTCTAATAAGTAGTATCTTGTAATGCAGTGTGCTGAGTTTAGAGCAACAGTTTTTTTGGTACCTTAAATACTAAATTTAAATCACTCAATGCTGCTAACTGATAATTCACCAATCAATTATACCTTTACTGAATTATTAGATCTGAGTCTAATGGATATTACTTGGAGGTTAGAGTAGCGGGGGGTTAGTGCACAGGCGCGCAGGAGGCAGAGCCCCACTAGTATATATACGCGTGTATATGTGTCTGTGCATGTGCGTATATATGTTTGTATGCATTGATACATGCATCAACAACGATATATATAGGAACTACAAGGAGCAAAATGAAGGTGACAGAGACAAAAAAATAACTTTCAATAATTTTTAATAATAAATAAATATGTAAAAATAGAAACATGAAGAAATATATAAGAATAAAAATTCAAAATTTCTAAAAAAAATTTTTGTTTATAATTGGGACATTATTTGTAGGTTACGCATAGTTTAACAAAGTTAAAGTTTAATTAAAAAGTTATTTTATTTAAAACATGGCAATATGACTGTCACAAAACGTTTCCGATGTATTTCTTCGGTTGCTAATATTGATAATCTTCCCGTTTATCGATTATCACCTCCTCCTATTTCGTATTTGCATTAAAATTACTCCAAGTTGTGCTAACTGTTTCCTTAATTAAGTGAAAATCTTATTACGTTGGAATATGTACAAGCTACAGAGAATATCACAATTATAAATAAAGCTTTTTGAAAATTTTAGAAAAGGAAAAAGTCGAAGTTGTCAAATCGTTACGAAATATAATTGGCGACTTTTATTTTATACTGCATCTGCTTTTCTAATTCTAAGTTATGACGCACATCAATCACTTTTCCAAGCAAAAGTCAACGCATTAACATGGCAAACAGATCCTGTTTTAAAATAGAGGAGAAATTGAAGAATCAAAAAATCTTCAGAAAAATTGACCATCAACTCTACGTTTTTTAACTAAGAAGGAGAGTGTAAAATTGAAATTTATTATAGATCATTTGATGTAATGATTACTTGGTTGTAAAAAAAATTTAATGGTACGAATACCGTAAATTTTTATTGACACTTTTCAACTACTGATTTTTTTTCAGAGATTAACACAGCTTGTATAAAGCAAAACAAACACTTAAAAAAGGCTATTTTTTACAAAATATAAAGCAGTACAAAAATAGTTTTCAAAAAAAATGTAAAAATAGTATTTTCTCGCAGTGCATTCAACTTTGTTCAAGGGATTCTTAAATAATTAATTTGCTTGATACCAGGAACACTACTTACATTAAGACTAAAGGCTTCAAGTATTTTTAAAGAATTAAATAAGACGTCCAATGACAGTTGGTAATAATTTAAAACGTCCAATGGTGGTACTGCCATATTTTTGTGTTTATTAAAAAATAAAAACAACGTTTGGGCTGTTTGGATAACATCCGGGCCCTCATCAAGTACAAAAAGCTAAAAGTAATAAAAATATTTTTACAAACAATTACAGCTGCTTTGAACACATTTTAATATCTATATTGTAGATCGAGCTAACGGCTGGTGATCATCGTACCACGCAACTATTATGTTGATACCTACGGAATTTTTTTTCATCACATCTAGCATTTAAATCTGCACGCAGTTAATGAAAATTGGTTACTGCAACATAAAATAATGTCGAAGAGCACTATGAATAAACTATATTGGCGGACAATCGGTCGATTTTGCAAATTATTGCTACTTAAATTTTATAAATAATTATTTACGATTAATTCTATACAACGGATTAAATTCCATTTCGCTAAGTAAAAAAACTAAACTCAGTAGTCATTTCAATAAATAAATAATAGCGTTAAGTAACGCCAAACGAAAAGAATAGAACAGTTCTACAGACTGCGTTGTTCCAAATATTTATTTATTGTCATACTAGCAGAATCTCGTAAGTATTATATTGTCGTTCATAACGTAGATAGTAATATCATACTATTGATTTACGCAAAATTCAATTATTTTGCAGAAACTTTTAGAGTTTTTTTTCCACAGTACATTTATGACTATACAATTATTCGAATAATTGTATACGAGTGTTTAAATACTATATTTTCGTATTGTGCGAAGGCGGCGTGGAAGTAAAATCGAAGCTACTTGATTTGTTGATTTGGAAGTGGGCATGATTATGATATCCTTGAGTAAACTGCTAGTTACCATAGCCGTTCACCGTTAGTTCATCAAGAATAGAGTTGTAAGTCGTGCAGCTGGATATTCCGGCTACCGACAACAACCTTCTCCTATGGACGAGCGACTTACGTCAACTTCCATCCCGTACCACCAGAATTAACTAGTGCCACAAATCAAAGGTGTTCTGAACGCCAACGTCTCCGGCGTAATACCAGGAGATGTCTAGCCAAAGCACAATCTGCTCTAATAATTTAGCATTTCGAGTCGGTTCTTTTAACCGACATGGAAGTTTCATCAGCCTCCTTCTCAGTGGTTTACCCCAACGGCATACCCACAGAGGAGATATACTCCAGGCCCATTTCCTTGACCAACAGTGAACGATTTATTATGTAAGAAACGATCCAAAGACGAGATATTCTTTGTCCAGCGGCAAATCTTCCTTCAGCACTGTCTCCGTACGCAGAGACTCCGAGGGTAAAAGTCAAGCTACCCGCAGCCGGCTTTCCATCATCGCAAATAATAATGAGAAATGACTGAAATTATCACCACTGGCTCTTTTTAGGGCCATCATAAGTATTTCCGTTCCCTAATTAACCATCAATCTCATCAGTTCTTTTTAGGGCCAAATACGTTGAACTACCTTGCCAATAAATACATTTTTCAACTATTTCCAGCAACTATTCATCCACTAAAAGACTATATATAAAGCAGACCACTATTAAACCAAGTTAGTCATTTACTGGCAGACGTCACGAGCCGAGTTTTATGTTGCAAGGCTGGACACCCCGACTACCAGCAACTCTGCATCGCCTTCTTGACTCTATACATTCAACAAGAAAACACCATCCTTTGCAGAATATTGCGCAGGGCGAACCTAACAGTGAGGCTATTAAAGAAACATAAACTCAAGCAAACAAAACAGTATACAACAGGCAAGCATCACAAACCACGTTGAACCACCAAAACGACTAAGCTCTGCAACTTAAGAAGGTGCTCTAGACATTAACGTCTCCAGCGTAGCACCAAGAGACATTGGAAAAGAGCGCTACGACTAGCTCTAATGCTTCAGACGTTGTAGTTTGTCTTCTGAACAGTCTGGTGCTACAACAGCAGACCAGAGAAGATCATTCTAAGGTATCCAGGCAATCACATTGCTGAAAACTTCAATTAAAAAAGAGTTTAGCTCACCCATCCTTTTTAGGGCCATCGAACGTCGAACTACCTTGCCAACAAATACATTACAACTTAACAAAGATGACAAAAATTAGCCTTTAGGGATCACAAAATTTTTAACCATGCCTATAGAGGGCAAATTGGAAGGAAAACTTCAAATGCTTCTAATGTACACAATTTTAGGCGACAAAGGAGTGATGTAGAACAGATATCGAGATTTTTTGAGATTGATTCGAGAGTAAAAAATCCATTTAGTGAGGAATCAGCTTTTCGTTATAATCCAGACAGTGATCCTTTAAATCTTTCAGATTTTTAAATAGGTAGAATAATCTGTATTTGTATTCATTATGGCGATAAAAAAATGAAGATATTGACCTCCAGGACTAGTTGCTCTGGTAATAAGATTTAAATGTTGGAAAAAACAATTTTTTAAATTATATATTTTTTGTCAGTTTTAAATATATACAGCCTTAACAACTAACCCTTTTTATTTATTATTATTATAACGTGGAAAAGTGCAAATCGACGGCCCTATAGGACAAATAATTATTTTATAGCGTAAGGAACGCACGGTTCTTTCCAGCTTCATTATTTTTTTTTTACTTTTCATATCTTATTATTTGACCAAATAAACTATGTCGATTCTAAACAAAAATGAGTTTTCGGCACGCCAATCGCGGGGACTCGATTGCGATCTGTTGTGGCTCGAAAGACCTCAATTTACACACGCGACTCACAGCTCGTGCTGCGTATTCGGACGAGTGCGTGTGTACGTAGAGGTCTTTGCAGAGACACATTAAGCGGTAGCCACTTTTTCATCAGGGTAGTTAGTCCAACATTTTTGCACTTGCCTATCTCTATAGAATTTATCTCATATCGTATTTCTTTAAATAAGCAACTAATGGTATTATTTATCAATGCAGTATTTGTTACTGCTGTATTTTCATCTGCTTTGACGAATCTTCTGTAAACATGTAAAGAACTTCTGGATGGTAAAAGACACAAGTCTTGATGTTGGATTGAAATACGAATTTCTTCGCTGTTGACATATGTTGATCATGCATGCGGCTGATGAGCATAAATCTCATAGTGCGCAATAGATTTGTTAAATGCGTCTAGAGACTTAATAATTAGAATCTCGTCCATTTAGTATACAAAAAGAGTATCCAATTTAGTTTTCATCAGAGCTTTTCATTTTGAGACCTAGATTTTTTATTAATTGAATGTTTTGATAAGTTATTATTTGTCGTGTCAATCGTTTTTTTGGATATCTCAATGCTTTGATGTAGTTCTTTCTCTGACATCTTAATGCTTTGACAGCTCGTTTTTGACCGAGTGCTGAAATGCATATTTGATTGAGCTGCCTGCATAATTTGTTTGATTGTAAACGATACCCATTATGAAGAGGGTTTTATGTGCAATCTTAAAGTTATGATTTCTCCACGAAAACTGACCAAATCACCATCCTGATCTATAATGCGTAGTTGTATATGACCAATGATACGTCCAATAATCGATACATGAAATATTTGTGAAGGAACTTAAATAACTTTATATCCAGGTGGTACAGCAGAAAAAAAATTCATGAATCGTGTGTAATTTTGACTATTGTAAACTCCACTCGTGATGTTGCATTCAACTCTTGATGCGTTTATCTTTAGAATAGCTACAGGTAAGTCTAAAATATAAAAGGTATTATTTTCCAGAACTCTTTGAATAAAACCTAATAGATGGCCTGTAGAATCCTTAGGTCTAAAATCAATGGTATGGCTGCACTTGATAACACTTCGAAGCGTATTATTGTTCGGCGTAATATCAAGAGTTATGTTGCAAGGTAGTATACCTCAATCAAAAATGATCTTTGACCTCATAACTGCCTGTTGGTAATACATTAACTTGATTGCCGACATAAAATTTATTATAACTTTCATCAATACTTGGGATCGAGTTAAATAATAAAAGTTTTACTAAGCCAAGAACGTAGCTGTGTTTTGGTGATAACTCAATCGGTGAGAATCCTGTGCTTCTAAAACAAAAGAAGAACCAGAAAGGCTAAGTGTTAATGTTTCTCCCATGGTTGTTCGAGTGTAACTAAGCGGTTTCTTTCCATGTATGAAAGTTATATTTGTTGTAAAAGAAACTTTAAGCAGAAATAACCACAGTAGTAGGAGTTACATTTTTTAGGTCACTTATGATTATATTTCACCGTACTAACTTAGAGATACAACATTAAGACTGTCGGTGGCTGCAGATCTCCAAAACTCTTAAAGTACACAACATTATTACTAATTTTCCGGTAAGCACCCAGTGAGTTCCAGGTCTATTCTCATCATCAAGATTTACTATAGCTAATTTACAAAACCATGGACCATCAGCAAGTAAACTGTTTCTCCTGAATACTCCGCGAAAATGGGAAATTTTCAAGATCTTAGAATATTTCATCAAATCGATGTTGGTCGGAGCTCAGTCAGTTAAAGAAACGTACAGACTATTGAAGTTTAGAAAAAATGAGGCTAGAAAAGTGCTCGGTGAAACTTATATACCAATTACAGACCCTCTAATAGAAATTGCTGCCTAAGCAAAAAAAACAAAAAAATAATAGTAATAATTATGTTACTCACAATTATTTTTCTAGTGAGAACGATAAAAAAAAAATAAAGTTAATTAAGTGAATTAACAAAAAAACAGAGAAAAATTCAGTGAAGGTGATGTAACATTCGAGTCTGCCATTACTGAAAGTGATGATGATGATATCGATCTAAATGATACTATTCAAGATAAATCTCTTGATTCTGTTTAAGTTAGTAAAAATTTATCAAATAATTTTTAATTACAAATACTTGATCAGAATCAGAAAGATTTGTAAGATTTAAAATATGGAGTACAAAGAAAATGAGGTGCGCAAGCTTGGTAATTCGCGAATAGACTTAGAAAATAATCATATCAAAAATAATGATGTAAATTATTCAATAAATCCTGGATTAATGAAGCTACTCAAAAAGTATTCTAATGAATCTCTGATGACACAGGATGATTTGGAAAAATACTACACAATATTACAAACTTCGAATGTTCATAAAAAAGGGTTAAAAAAAACGGAGCTATAGGAACCCATAATAGCAATAAGTTTAATAAAATTATTGCTTCAATGTTCGATCTCATGGTTCGTAAAAAAGGTGAATCGTTGCTACCTTATTACAAAACTGCTTAAATAACACCATAAGTAGATTATACACACTGGGATGAGCCTAATGAGTTAGTAGATCGCTTTCGCTTATTAATAGTTGAGAAGTCGGCAGGAAATACAAGTCATTACAATGAAGTTATATCAATCATCGATGAGCTTCGTGAGGGAGGATATATATACTGATGCATGCAATTATTGCTTCAGTATCAAAATGAGTGTCAATGTATTCGGTCGAAAACTGGGTAGGGCCGAAGGCAGTAGCCAAGCTTCTCCTGGTATTGGATACAAACTTACCGCAGATGGACAGAATGACTTGGATATGTGACCTGGTAGCTAAAGCTATCACGTCACTATATTTTTGGGTAAGTCATCGGCGGCTACCGAGTGCCACGGAATACAAGCCAAGAAGAGGGAGAAGGGCCGAAGGCAATGAGAGAAGTTGAATGTGTGTGAAGTATGGTTTGACTGATTGTATGTGTGTAAGAGAGAAGGGAGGTGGATAAGCTCGCGACGCGTCGGGAAAAAGCCAAGGACTAGTTCGTCGCGTTGAGGACGTAGTTTTGGAAACCTTTAACGATTTACCGATTTTTAGGAGCATTGGAGGTTGTGAGATGCAAAGGGAGGGATGTGCGCACCTATGCAGACTTACTGCATAGCGCAGTCAGTATGGTACGAGGCATCAGAAAGAGCAGAGCGTAGAGATCAGAGTCGAGAATTACAGGGAAGGTGACAGGTGATGGAGTGTCAATTAAATTAATGAATAAGCACTTCGGTTATAAAAATAAAACAATTTTTTTTGTATCTTAATATTTACAAACTTATACATTAAAGAATATGATACTTTCACCATTGTACACTATAAATAATTTGAACTTAATCACTGTTTCTAATATCTCATTCAAACTTTGAACTCATCTGCTAATTCAGCAACTATCTTTATTCAATGCTTGGTTTTTACTTTTTTTAACTTAGTTACGATAGAATTATGATTTGGAACCATATCGGTAGCTCTATTTGTTGGAAGAAAATCGTTGCTTGCAGTCTTAATCAATGCTGCGAGATGCATTTGTAACACAATCATAAAAAGAAAAAGATATTTAATACAATAATGTAGGTATAAATTATGCAAATAATTTATGTAAGCATGTCTGTTAACTAACCTTTAGATATATCGACGTTTTTTGCTCAACGATTCACTTGTAGAGACACGTGGCAAGGAAGACGATGGCTCGCTGAAAAACTTCTGAGGTCCAACTTGACATTTATTCATACCCCTGCTTGAGACAAATGAGCTCTGCTTGCTGCAACACCTTTAATTCTGATGCTGCCTCCTTCTCTTTCAACGGCTTATCTGCGGCTTTTCCCTCCACTCTCAGCTGTTCATCTTCGCATACCCGACCAGCTTCTTCTTCCATTTGATTGGCTTCCCCCTCTATCTGCTCTTATCTATTGGCTGCTTCCATTGCTATTATGCCAAAATGACCCCACGGTAGGGTATCTGTATGACCGGGTTGTAAATACCGTTCATCATCATGTGCACGCGATTTTTGTTTCTCTCTCAAAATATTTTTGCTGACGGGTCATACTAGTGTTTTCTCACAAGCATGTTATATGTTCATCAAAAGCTATCGTAAGTTTCACAACGGAATTGTTAACACCTTTGGCTTTCTTCAGTGGATTTTTATCTTGTATCTTTATATTATACATTTTGCTCCTCAATCCTACGAATTCCAACATGACTTTCCCATTACATTAATCCTTCATTGAACCAACAATTTTTTGTTTAACAAGTGGTATATTAAATTCATTGTCCGAATAATAGTCTGAAGTATGAAATTCTCCAATATTTTCACGCATTACATTATAAATATTTTGGTTAGTTATTTTACAAAGACTATCAGTGTCTATGTACAAGATTTTACAATCATCATTCATTTTACTTCTCATAAAATCATAACGAAATTCATATACAAGTGTCTTTGATAGATCTAACACATTTAATTCCGCATACATCGATTTTTTAATGCATATGTCAGTGCGCAACAACTATATAGCTACAAGCTCTGCGATAAATATGTCACAACTATGAAAATTCGGTCGTGCAATGTAAGCCTCAGTACCACATCTATACCATTCCACTAACTGACAAGTTTAACATCAATCCGTTTGCGTTCATTTTCCATCGTTTTTCCATACAGAGCATTGTTGAATACAGCATCTCTCAAACTCATTTTTGGCATTTTGACGATTTCACTGTTTAAATCAATATGTTTTTTCAACCATAATACAATTTGATTTAACTGTATTGTTCTACGAATTTTCGTTATACAGAGCCCATGACTTACAGCTTGCTTAAGTGCACGATAATTAATCACATAACGTTTTTCATCATATAGCGTGGTCATTAATTTTTTTTGTTTGGAACCTGAAGGTAGCATATGCTCAGCACAGAATGGTAAGTCCTTATAAGCATTGTTAAGATTTTCCAGGTATTCAAGATCCATTTCGAGTAAATAACCAATGTCAGCATCATCTGCGATGTTTAAAATACCTTAGGGTTAATATTTTCGATCCATTTAAAACCCGCGAAAGGTAATGGTTCAGTCATGGCCCATTCATATAGATTATTAATATTATAATACATTAATATTTTTCATCCCTATTCGCCTTTGGCATATCGATTACAGCATTGGCTTATTCCACCGCGAATGCCTCGCTCTAAAAATAAACCTTTGTCTATGTCATTCAACAATTCTAGTTTAACCTGTAATTGAAATAATATGTTAATTACAAGAACTAAACTTCTTTTAACGATGATAAAATACATCATGACTAACAAAAAGTATCAATTACTCACTTTTGTATATTTTAACATAGCGTCTTAAGTTAAGCGAGGTGTTGTGTAATAATGAGCTGGGTCTAACTGATACGTCTCAATAAAATTACTACGAAAATTTTCGAATATTTCAGCAAGGAGCAGTACGTCAGTCTTCAAATATAATTTAGAGTACTACCTGAGAGTATGAATGTTGAAAGTATTCCAGATATTTTTAGCATAATCGTACTCTTTCGTCAGTTATCTAGGTTTTGTATAAGCTGCTGTAAGAATTTTGTTTTGATGAAAGTTCATTTTCTTTTAACTTTTCAAGAGAAGAAGTATAATGATACGGATACACTCTTTTTCCTTTCAATAAGTTAATCTGCGCTACTGTATACTGATCATTTCTAGAAAATACTTTTTCTAATATTCTTAGTTCGTCTCAATATGATGACAGTTTTTCAAGACACGAAGCCATAAATTTAAAGGAATCAGTAAACCAAAGATTAATATCAGTACTCTCTACGTATTTTGTGAGCGAAATATATTTTTCTTTTGTTTGTGGTAAAAGCTGAACTCTTCCAGGGAAATACTTAACTAGTTCTTTTATAAGTAAATGTGAATCATAACCACTTAAGTTATGAAAATTTACAGGTATCATTCTTGAATCTTGATAGCCAATGTTGTACTTGGTGTGGGCAGGACCACGATATTTGAAAACAAAAAAAATTATATATGACCAGCTAAAAAATTGTTGTCATAATAAATTACACTTACTTTCCAGGAAAATGACGATGATCTTGAACTTTTCTATCATCCAAGTTAAAGGGTTGGTCACATATGTGACACAAAGATTATTTTTTATACTTAGTTTTTTCTTCAAAAGTCAAAACAATCATTTTCAGTAAATTTTTATATGATTCCTTTGGTTTCAGAGCAAGAAAATAAAGAGCTCAAACAAACCACTAAGCAGGTATCTCTTTATCTTCTTATTTACTTTGTCTATAGTTTTTATATTTTGATGTACTATTGTCATACGAACATTTGACAAAATAACCAATGCTAAATGCTTTGTGACATTGATGAGCTCGAATACTTTCCACAGGTTCCACTAAGCATTTAAAGTCTGCATATACAACAAAAGGTACACGGTTCTTGTGTGTAAATTTTTTAAACTCAAGTATGTGCTCATTATTCTTTCTGCTAGGTAATGTAATTTTACTTTTGTTTAAATTTTTACAATCAATTTCATGTGCTTCCAATTTTTGCTTGAACCAAAAATGGTGAAGGCAGCGATCACGTATATGTGCTGCAAGTTCATGTCTAGATAACGAGATACATTTTTACCCATACGTAATGATATTTGTACTCAATATCATCATTGTCAATTATTCTATTTGTGTTATCTCTCTCTTCACTATCTAAATAGAAAGTTTTGACAAGTAAAAGATTGAGGTGATTTTTTTTTCTTAGCTGTCAAGTGACTAGGAAAAACATCGTATGCGTTACTTTTTTTTTTTTTTTTTTTTTTTTTTCTAAATATAGATAATTGAAACATTGTTTTGATTTTTAAATATAAAATTTTCTTTGAGTTCACAGGAAACTCAATACCATCAAAATTTAACTCTTTCTCATATTTAATGTAGTTGGAGACACGATTCGGATTTCTTTTCGCTGAGTGTATTGCTGACAGAATAGCCTATTTGAAGCATTGATTATCTACGTTCATTAAATTTACACAACCTTGTTTTTTCTTAATGTAATCCAGCAAGTCTATAAAAGAGCTGTCTCGCATAGGGTTAAGTTTATTGATATTTATAACTAAAGTTTATATTGAGCGCAATGCCCTGCCAGATCCTTTGTCTTGAAAATTATCCATACTACTCTCAAGCGGCAGTTGCATATTCACATCAAACCAATTGCTTAAGTCTGTTGTGTAACATAACGCTTCCGATTTTGTGTTGAAATATTTTATATCTTCATTTTGGACACTATCTGTAACTAATACATACTTGGCTGACAATACTGTATTTACTTTTAATGCATGATGTTTGCTAAGAGTACTCTGCACTCGCTTATTAAACTGTTTTTTAGCATCTTTAAAAAACTTTTGCAGGTCCAAGTGTTTAAAATTAACCATTAAAACCGTCATGATTCGATTTTTAAATGCAGTATTTGTTTTACATCATGCAGACTCACCGATGTAAAGTTTTCTTCAGGTGGACTTGCTGCTGTTACACTTTCACATGGAACGCATGCTGTAGCATTATTTTTAAGCGGTGTTACTTGATCAATCTCTCGTATACAAGTTTGTGGTTCGTTTTCAAATACTGCAACTGCTGCTGTAATTTCTTGATCTCTGTCAGATACAAAAAACTGGGATTCATTCGCAAATATTCTTATCGGCTCTATCATTTCAAAACGATCGTGAAGTAGCTGTGTAAAAGATTTTAGTTAAGCCACAGCAGATTCAAATTTTTGTTTTTTTCCCAGAGTTAAATCACGTCTTTGAATAAAGTTATCAGCATGCCTAATAACTTCAAGATTATTATCTAATAATCTTTTAACATAAGTAGCATTAACGTCACTATTAGTCACTTGCTGATACGATTGTTATAGGTAATGAGCTACATATTTAAAATACTGAGCAGTTGCCATACTTGAATCGTAAGAATATGTATAATAGTCAGAGGATAAAGTAAAAATGAACTGTCTAAGTAGAATGTGATCACTTTATATAGTATCACAATGTTTTCAAAATTAATGATGATGAGAAAACAATGTTAATACGACGGTGGGGTAGGGGGGGGGGGTAAACTGGAGAGTATATAATGCATCTTGCTTTTGCTATGAAATTTATTTTTATTCACATTGACTGAAAAGCACATATTTATCGATTTAAAGATGAAATACATTGTAGACATTTATAGTTTCAAGACCTCCAACTATAATTTTATTTTTAAGGAAATTTGCGACATTGAATTGAGTAAAAAAGATTCCATGCCAGTTGTTATTGTGTTAAAGCCACCTTTTGCGTGAAAGAATTTGTCAATTGAGGACAGAAGACAGAATCGATGACTGATAGCTAATTTTCATAGTATATGTTGGAATTCTGGCAATGTAACTTTTGAAGGAGGACTTCAAGTTCTTAAAGAAAAATTGCTTGATGCTAAAATGGTTTATGTCAAGGGCTTTGACAAAAAAAATATCTTTAAGCCATACTGTCATGCAAGTATGTATATTTATTTTAACTTGTTGAAAATTTTAAATAATAATCGAGAAAGTTACTCATGTTGTCCACACTTTTAAAGTTTTTAATATTGAGGAGTATGGCTCTCCAGCCCTCACAAAACTCACCAAAGATTCATTGTTATGCCAATGCCACAGCTTGAGCAGTAACTCATCATGTGCTATAAAGAATGCATTGCTAATTAGAGATTGGATGTGGAAGCAGGAGATAGTGCTGAATCCCTCGTATAGCACAATTTTTTTAAATTAATGGACTAGTGGCCATACGTGCTTGACGCAAACTAGTATAACTTCAATCAAAAATATTTTTATCGTTTTCAAAATAAATTTATCTACTTTTTAAATATATGTATAAAATAAAGAACAAATATTTTAAAATATAAAAAATATTTATAATGTAATTTTAATGTATGATCTCTTTTACCAATCAAACATGTATGCGGATATAAGTTTTTGTTTATTTGTCAAGATTTTACACATAAATCGTTGTTCGATGGTATAACATTTTCTTTATTTCTCTTTTTGCGCTTGCTTTTAATACCTTCTTTTTCCGCTTGCACCTTTATTTCCTTTTGTTTCAACGCAGCGTATCATTTTCCATATCGTTTTCTCTGCTTTTTTTCTATAATTATTAATTCCTTTTCTTTGCTTCAGAGCTACTTCAGAATTTGTTCCTGCTTTTTTATCATTTTTTTTTTACTTCCCTAGTAGTCATTTTTGGCTATTTCTTTCTGAGTACTATCTCCACTCGCAACGCTAATTCATTTTTATTTTCCTTTGTCCATTCTTCGAAATTATCGGGCAGAAGAAGTATTGAATTTTGCTTCGATGAATATGCCTGTTGTAATGTTGATGGCAGTGGTATGTTCAGAGGCGTGGTAATAGATGATGTTGATGGAATGGATATTTCTTCTCCTTCATGAGTTAGTTGCGAGTTTAACATGTGATCCCAGCCTTGTTCCAACCATAATAAATCTGATGTCGAATCAAGATGGCTATTTAATCATTTATTTTGTGATGGCAGTATAGGTGCTTCCATCAAAAAACAATTTTTTAAATTTATCATATGACTTATACACGGGAAAAAATAAAGTTTCAGACAGGCATATGACGCTTGAAACTAAGTTCTTTGAAATTTTTTTTTAATCAGTAGAGTTATACTTTACCATCTTCCACTCATGCTGCGTCATAGTGAATATTAGCTACTGAATGTGCTAACTCAGCGACTACCAGTGGTTGTGCAAATTCAGCTGCTAGTCAGGAGAACAGTACTCAGGAGCAGAGAGAGAAAAAGCGGGTGTGCCCGAAGCGCCGTGGCAGTTTAAGCACAGCTGTCCTCGAACAGCCACTGTTTACCTACTTCTGTTATCTCAATGGTACAAGAAAGGACTGAAATTTAAAGGAAACACTGAAAATATGACCGCTTATTTAGATACAAGCTTCACGAATTGTGAAGATTCACACACGATAAGTGGTTACATCATAAAACTGTTTGATGATTCCGTATCTTGAAGAACGCACAGACAAACAAATGTTTCATTATCTACCTATCAGGCTGAATATATCGCTACGAATGCAGCATGCCAAGAACTCATAGCTTAAAGAAACAACCTTAACAACTGTATTAAATACCACGTTCTACCCAATAGCTGTGTGGTTTGATAATAAAGCGGCCAAAGCAAGTGCAAAGTCTTATGGTGGAACTAAACTTAGGCATATTTCATGAGTGCGTGAACATTATATTAAAGAATGTGCTTTATACGGGTTTATAGAAATCAAATGGATCGCCTCTAAAGATCAGATTGCCGACATTTTTACTGAAGCTTTACCAATTAACTGCGTTAAACTTTTTTTTCACTATTCAAAGAAAAGTAGAAACTAGTACTAAGGCAATTAGCCAAAGAGAATAAGAGATTGGCATTCTGTGAAAATAGAGGAAGTGTTGAGAATAGAGGTTATACGGAGCACCACCTATACATGTGATACGCAATATTTAAGTGCGTTCCCGATGCTGCGCATCGTCCTAATCAGTTGAACACGAGTTATAAACCAGTGTGTGCCATTACGACAGTTTTTGGTACGACGGTAAGCCCTTTTAAAAAACGACAGTAGGGCTAAATAAAATAAACGCTTCTTTATATTCTTTATAAAGCGTACTGAGCAGTTTATTAATTATTTTATATCCTGGCATTGTCCCAAGTCCTAAGAGTCTCGCGCAGTGGAAGTAACTGTGCTAACGATTATTACAAATTTCTCATAAAATATAATTAAAGCATTTAAAATTTGTATTTCACAAATTAGGCTATCTCGCATGTACATCAGCAAAATAGAGGGTTCTTATTCGTGAATTATTGGCTTTTTACAGGCCCCCTAAGCTTGTGAACCTTTGTGAGCTGCACCGTCCAGAAATCTCCCCCCCCCCTTTCCTGGACATAGAACATGTGTGAAACTTCCAAAAACAACTGTGCATATAACGCTGTTGTTGAGTGGCATATAGGATTCATCCAATCCAATACTGATGGAAATGTTGAGAAAGATATCTTCATCCAGTAGGTTGCAAAGGTATAGTTAATTGAGTCTTTCATCATCAGTCAGGGAGTCAATGTACATATAATGATGAACTCTTTAGCGACGTTTTAAAACCCATTGTCTTAAAGATCATTAATTTTATCACTAGTTTCATTAAAGTTATCGGTATCTGCTATTTTATCTAATTCGTGTAAATTTTCAGGATTTCTAGCACTATTTCCCTGATAACCTTTCACATTAATTAAGGTGTCATACTATTTAGAGACAGAGGCGTTGTCATAATTATTGCTTTTGCAATTTTTGCATATACTATATACTCTTGCAATCCTCTCTCAAACACACATTTTTGTACTTTTATTTGTCTAACAAGCACATAAAATCTGCACAAAACATTGCAATTGTTTGAAACTCTTTATCATGGTAATATTATATTAGAGGATTTGGCACAGTGGATATGACACGACAATAAATCGATACACTCGGACACTCGATTTCCAGTAACTGAATTTATTTATTAAATAAATAACCTAAGTGGTTACAACAAATTCAACGGATAACAAACAACGCTCTAAAAAGCTATCTTAAAGTCCGGTACATCTAACTATTGACTAATTAAAGTAGCATGTCACTCGGAGTCTTGCTCTCTATTAACTATTCAAAACCTTATAGACACTTCTCCAATTACACACGTATACATGTATAGTGCATGCACTTTGCTAGTACAACAATACTTGAATGTATTAGCGCACAGAAACGACAAACGAGTCCAACTAGACAGGTCGAATTAGCTGAAAAAACGCGAAAACTGACGATGACTCTTGTTGGCGGGAGAAAAAATTTTTTGAAAGATCTAAGTAATTCAAATAAATTGAGATACTTGTTATATAGCTCAATGATGTCAGACAAAGTGCACAAAAAGAATGGTAAAAATGTCAAAAATCAGTTTTTTAAGTCTACAGAGAAAAATATACAGCTCCTACAAAGAAATAACAAATGTGCGTAATAGAAAAACGAAGAGAATGAGTTCTGGATGCACAAAAACGGACCAGTGGATCGCTCACAAACTGCATAAAAACTTCTCTTTTTTTCAAAAATTGTTTATTTAATAAACCGCGTTTTAATAATGCCAGAGTGCTGAAATTCTAACTATTTGTAAGTTTTTAGTCCTAAAACAACAGTTACATTTTCAAATCGAAATGTTGTAAAATTTTTGAAAAAGGTTATAATTTTCGTTCCTACATGTGGAAGAAAAATTAAACTGACGATATCTAGATTTTCAGATAGTTTGAAAAATCCATCTTTGTTGAAGCTATCAATAAATAACCGATATTTTTGGCATGAGTGGTGGCGGTGCATCGTTAAAGTAGGCCTGTTGACGGAATTCTAAAATAGGATTGATGGTCCACGAAGACTTTTTTTTGATATTATACGTAACGGGGGTCTGTAACTATGGAAAAAAAAACTAAAAATTTAAGTTGGTTGAACAACGTTAAAATTGTTTTTATAGGTTTATTTTGTACGTATCTCGTTGACGGTAGCTCTATGGCTAACGCTTATGCTTAAGGGCTATAGACTCACATGCATTGAAAGCATAGGCGTCATAAGCCAATCGCAAAGGGTCAAAAAAGGTGGGCATTTCCATCGCCACTATGCGTTTGCTCCATGATTTTTCTCTATGTGTAGGCTAATGGGTTGTCGTCTTTTTGAGAACTTCTATTACGTTTACCTCACTTAATAACAATGAACTTTGGATGCAAATTTTATGAACGATAAAAAAATATATAATGATCGTATTTAATTTTATTCAATATTTTGAGGCAAACCATATTAATATTTCATACCTTTCTTCTGATTTTCTCTTAAGTTAAGTCGTTGACCCTGCATTTTCAAGAATTTAATAGATTCTTCGGAAAAAAAATACACAAAAACTATGTTAAATTTTTGAGGTTAATCAAAGATTTTTGAAGATGTAGTCGATTTTGTGACTACTGTCCGTAAGAGTAAGTATTAAACTGGTGAATTTTCAGGAGCGATTTGCGAAAAAATTAAGTCGTTGACCCCAGTATTTTCTTATCGCAAATGAATTTGGCATATTTTATTTACATAATTCAAGAATTACAGAGGTTTTGATCAAGCCGATAAAAACTGACCAAAGCACCTTCTTATATGTTTAACAATAATGTTAGAACATTACCTGTATACAAGCACAACGATAGCACGAAGCTATACAAAATTCAAAATAGTATTTAATTTGGCTACTATATAGATGTTCACGAGGTAAGGGGTTTTATGCTGCTCCCAATCCAGTTCAGTCGTGTGGAGGTGGAAGTGGTTAACGGCGGAAAATAAATGTAACGCAAATGTGCAATAAAAATTTATATAATATATTTACAGTGCTTAAATTATGAAAATGTGCTCAAGTGAAGGCAAGCGTACATTGATAAATAAAGGTACAAGAGTAAAGGTAAAACGGTCTCTTGGGCATTGCAAATGTACGCGATGATAAAGGCGTATGATCGGAAAATTACTTCAACTTTAATATAAGGATAACGAACGTGACGCAATTTAAATTTAGAAANATAAATAAAGGTACAAGAGTAAAGGTAAAACGGTCTCTTGGGCATTGCAAATGTACGCGATGATAAAGGCGTATGATCGGAAAATTACTTCAACTTTAATATAAGTGTAACGAACGTGACGCAATTTAAATTTAGAAAAGGTTTGTCGGCAAATATTCAGGTACAAAACTGAACATACCACTCGCCATACTACGGTTCGGGGTAAACGGAGTATTAACAATTAGCACTGCACATATGTAAAACAAACTTAGAGTCTGTATTTTGAAAATGTCAATAATGTAATGGACCGGAAAGCGTCCAGACGAATATGGTGCGCTGGGCCATGGGTGTCCTAGGTAGTCCGATGCGTAAGCCCTCTTGAAGAACTCGTGGAAGCACATCAGCTCCTAGCAGCAACTTGATTTCCGGCAGATCGGCTCGAAAGTCGTCTGCAAGCTCCAAACCCTGTAGATACTTCCAGTCACCTGGAAGCTTGAAGTTTCCTGACCTGTAGCTGGATATGAGCGAGAGCACTAGAGCTTCGCATGTGAGCTTCCCCTCGCTAACCATGGAGGCGAGAGTAAGGTAAGTTTTTCCATGAACTCGTGGAGTCTTGATGCTACCGATGCCAATGACCTCCATGCTGGCCTCTTCATATTCCTGGCGAAGTTTACTTAGCAGGCTCTTTGCAACAAAGGATCGCTGAGAGCAGTTGTCGAGCATGGCACGAGCGATGAGTGTGCGTCCGTCCGGGCCTTGAATTCGGACGAGCGCAGTAGGCAACAGCGTAGTGTTTGGAGAGTCTGGCGATGCCATCCAATGACAGGATACGCGACTCCCTTTCGTGAGTGTAGCAGGCCATGCAGAAGATGCAAGATGCACTGTAGTGGCAGGATTCTCGTGCAGCAGCGTATGGTGATGCCCGTTGCAAGTTAGGCATCGTTTGCTTGATTTGCAGCTTGCGAGTTTGTGAGCACCAAGGCAATTATAGCACATGTTCTTGGCCTCAATAAACTGTTTGCGTTCGTGTGGCGATTTTGCTTTGAAATCGGCACAGCGTAGTATGAAATGCTCACCTTGGCAAAAGCGGCATTTCTCCGTAAAGGCGGCATATGCGTGCGAAGTAGAAGACGCCGTCTTGTCCTTCTTCCGTGTTGCCTTCTCTGTAGAATACGCGACGATCTCGAGCATCGAGATGAGTTGTTCAATGAACCGCACGAGCATTTCAAGTGCAGGAGGCTCGTGGGTACTGCTGAGCGATGACTCTCATTCTCGGAAAGTTCGAACGTCGAGTTTCCGAGCTGTAACAGCGACTACCAAGTCATCCCACTGGTTCGTCGGACGCTTAAGTTGTTTAAGTGCAGCCAAGGCATTTACAGTGCCACTGAGCAATGCCTTGAGTTCGAGCGGCGATTCGTTGCTTACAGCCGGCGCGGCTAGCAAATCGCGAGTTAGCGTGGCAACCAAGCGCCGCTTGTTTGCATAATAATCCTCCAACCTTTTCCATGCAGCTTAGGAGTTGGCGTCGATTACCCGAATCGTCCTTAACAATTCAGCCGCCTCGCCTTGCACATGCATCTTGAGGTGCTGAAGCTTCTCGACGTTGGAAAGTCGAGAATCGTTGACTATGATCGCAGAGAACAGATCCTTGAACTCGAGCCAGTCGTTGAAATGTCCAGAAAATGTGGGCACAGCAATGGACGGCAGGTTGCGAGAGTTAGCTGGCGGAACAGGAGCTGGATCTGATGCAGGCGATGCAGGAAGTTTTCCGAGATGTTCAGCCAAATTAGCTGCCGAATCGAGGTAAGCTTCTTCGGCGATTTCGTAGCTGTTTTCATCGAAATAGCCGATGTCCTTAGTATTGTCTGGAGCAATGTTGACAATCCTGAGATGAGTGTCCTTGAAGTCATCCCAGTTTCTTCGTAGTTGCTGTATACGGCTCTCGATGATTGCACGAGTGAACTTATCCTTGCCGCGCTTCTTGAGGTTTTCGTAAGCATTGCTGATGCTTTTGTACAACTCCTGTTGACGCTTAAATAAAATTTTGAGTTCCTTGACGTCTGCCATGACGCAGTCGATGTGCACGGAGAGCATGCACACACTCTGATTCCTTGAATGACTCACTACTACAGTTTCGCGAGAGCGCGTTCACCTACACGGCATCAAATGGTCAAGGCAAAATTCAAGGCTTCACTGAGCACTAGCACATATCCACTCCTGCACTGACCGTCGGTCCCTGGAACCACGCTCTGCTACCAAAATGTTGACGAGGGAAGGGGTTTTATGCTGCTCCCCATCTAGTTCAGTCGTGTGGAGGTGGAAGTGGTTTACGGCGGAAAATAAATGTAACGCAAATGTGCAATAAAAATTTATACAATATATTTACAGTGCTTAAATTGTGAAAATTTGCTCAAGTGAATGCAAGCGGAGAGAAGCTTTCTCTGCCACCGCGGCGCGCTAACTAACTTACTATGCTCGCAGAGCAATATTTATAGAGAAAAAAATTAAAGTAGAAACTTCTAGTACATTGATAAATAAAGGTACAAGAGTAAAGGTAAAACGGTCTCTTGGGCATTGCAAATGTACGCGATGATAAAGGCGTATGATCGGAAAATTACTTCAACTTTAATATAAGGATAACGAACGTGACGCAATTGAAATTCAGAAAAGGTTTGTCGGCAAATATTCAGGTACAAAACTGAACAATAGATGTACTGAAAACATGGAAAAATATATTAAAATTGCAATATTTTCAAACAATATACATAAATTTGGACTCAAAAAGAACTGAATTCCACTTTATAAATGTGTTAACTGATCAACACTGATTTAAAAAGAGGTTTAAAAGCTCAGTTGCCAATGCTAGTATTATTGCGGATCAGTATGTATTATTTTGCTCGTATTATTGCGGTGAATTTCAATACTAAATCAACAGGATATTCGCAATAATACTATCATAGTAAAAAAGGTTAAATGTGCACTAGTTATTGCAAAAGTGATACTTTGATATGCAAATGTAAGGTTTTGAACGCAATTTTGGAACTGAAGTCCGATTAATTAGAAACTCTAAAACCTTACTTAATGATTTCGAGTGTTTACTCACCAAAACTAACACCAAAATTAGAATATACGCATTATTCGAGAGTTCCGCAATAACCGGGGCAACAACAATAACACATTCACTTACCCTTAATATTTCTACAACAATGTGAAATACGAAATCAGTTTTTGAAAAGAGTTCATTGTACGATTATTTTTTAATCAAATAAAATTTTCGTTTTCCAAGCATTTTGCCTACTCTCACCATGTTAAGTAGTGCAAGTTTGAAGCCTTATAAGTTCATTTCGGCACCACTGGGATCAAATTTAATGGTTAATTATTATAGATAAAGGAATATATGTTTAAAATTTCTAGATATTTTGGCGTCTATTCATTTAGTCAACTACTACCTAAACACATAAGAACCGAAATTATAACCTTTTTCAAAAATTTGAACCCCTTCTCAGTCAGATTAAAATAAAGTTATTTTTGTCACATGTCGCATAAAGTTTAGAGAATTTTGATCTGAAAATGTAACTGTAGTTTGAGAACCATAATAATCACAACATATTCAAATTCTCCTGGTCTAATTTTGTTTATCCATGACTCATTCTCTTCCATTTTTTACCGCGCATATTGGTTACATAGAACTTTTTTTGTAAGAGCTGTATTTTTTACTATGGACGCAAAAAACTGGTTTTTGACATTTTTTCCATTTTTTTGGCACATTAAAGAGGCTCCCTCGTATAGGGGTACCAACCTAAATTGAGATAGACAAAAAACTGAAGTAGTAAATTGCGCCCGCTCCTGCCAAGCAATATGGCGGCTGGACTGACTTTCTCATAGCAGAAAAAATAAGCTGACTCATACCTTTTTTTGTAATTATTTCAATTTCTAGACCGTTTAGCCATATTTCTCACAACGTTATTTGAAAAGTAAAGTTAAAATCTACAATACGTGTCTACTCGTAATATCCGACACTTTTGATTGAGGTTCCAAATCGTTGTTTTTACTATGATCTACTCTACCATAACCTTTCTTGGAGAGTGATAGAATTAGCTTTTCCGTCCAGGAAATTCTGATTTAAAAAAATTTATTACTTGCTAGGAAATAGTATTCGAAAAAGATTGCAATACTTTTTAACAGCTGTAAATATATAGTATAGGCCCAAAAAAATAGTAAAAATGGCGAAAACAGGTTTTTCGCGTCTAAATAAAAAAAACGTAAGACTGTACAATAAAATTTCAGATAAAAAAGATGCACGATTCTAAGACCCAAAAAATGCGATCCGCAGAATTAAAATCGGTTAAGTCGTTTTTTCGCAATTTACAAAAAACCGCCATTTTTTGTAATTTTTTCGAAATTAAATAACTCTTGTTCTTATGAATCTAAAGAGCTAAAATTTGAAGAGAAGATAGGTATTGTAGCTTTCAACATGCACACCAAATTTCATAAAGATGATGAGTAAAATTTTGCTGAACCGCTAAGAAAAGTAAAAACAGGTCCTTTCGAAAAATGGCTATAAAAAAGTTTTGGGCAATTAGACGTAAATTTTACAAAGAAGCCTTGGTTTTTCTAGACTTACTCTATATTATGCTGGAATGCCGTTTTATGAAACCTCCAGTAAGTATAAAAGCTTTAAAATGAGAAATGCTGTTTTTTAAACCGATTTCTTTACAGTAAGTGTTAAAGAAATCGGTTTAAAAAACAGCATTTCTCATTTTAAAGCTTTTATACTACTGGAGGTTTCATGAAACTGTATTCCAGCATAATGTAGAGTAAGTCTAGAGAAACCAAGGCTTTTTTGTAAAATTCACGTAAAATGGCCCAAAACTTTTTTATGGCCATTTTTCGAAAGGACCTTTTTTTAATTTTCTTAGCGGTTCAGAAAAAGTTTACCAACTATCTTTATAAAATTTAATGTGCATGTTGGGAGCTATAATTTCTACATTCTCTCCAAATTTCAGCTCTTAATATTCATTAGAACAAGGGTTATTGAAATTCGAAAAAATGGCAAAAAATGACGGTTTTTTGAAAATTGCAATAAAACGGCTCGAACCGATTTTTATTATGCGGATCTCATTTTTTTGGTCTTGGAATCGCGCATATTTTTTTTCTCTAGACACGAAAAATCTGTTTTTGCCATTTTTACCATTTTTTTTGGCCTTTACTAATATTTTCAGCAGAAGAAGTGTTGCAATCTTTTTCGAGTACTATTTTCTAGCAAACAACATTTTTTTTTTTTAATCAGAATTTCTTCGAAAATCAGGGGTCAAAAAGCTAATTCTATCACTCTGTTGTTAAAAGAGCGAACTTTGAGCGTTAATTTCTCCAGATTTTGTTCCACAAAGGGTATGAATAAGGACACTGTTAAATTCGGCATAATCGAAACTATTTAATGACATATGACTTATTTAGTGACACTAGGACAAGGGAGACTCCTTAACTGACATTACTGAGCTATTAAAATTATCTCACTCTATTTGTATTACTAAAACTTCCAAAAAAAAAGATTTTCTCTGGCAATAGGAGTTATAAGGACCATAAAAGCCTATTCAACCCATCTAAACTTCAAGTAATGTAGTATAAGCTAATATATTCGTATAAAAATGTATTCTAGCTATAAATTTTCTTATTGACAAAAACATACATTGTAATAACAATAATTCAAAATATATTTGTTTCTTTCAGTCAACAAAAACTTTTGGTGATTTATCGTAACTAATAATGCTTCTGGGCTTAATTCATAAAATAATTTTGTGTCCATACAAACCGTGTTTTATGAACAATATGTCAAGTCAATAAGCTGATTAAATAAATTTAAAAAAAACTTGCATAAAAATAAAATCGATTCTTATCAATTACGCGATCACTGTCGTATATACAGTGAAGAAACCTTCTTTCGACAGTGTAAAACATACTTTCAATTTATTACAGTACTTGAATTATTGATAAATTTAACTAGAATATCTAGTTTCCATGTTAAAACACAAATAAGGTTGTGGTATTAGTAAGAACTTGTTGTATTCTGACATCTTTATATTTACATTAAACATTATAAATTTTCAAAATAATCAAGTATTTTCACTCTTACCAGTCCGTTGACATCATTTTCTTGAAAAAAATCTGCGATTAACAATTGAAAAAACAATTTTTTTATTGAAATTGTTCTAGAGGTCAATAATCTTATTACTCCGTAGGCACTAATTACTGTGCGCTTGTCAGTAATACAAAATAATGAAAACGGACTGGAAAATTCGTATATGTAGCCATTGTAACACGTTTGGACATTAATGACGTTCAATCCAGAATCATACTTTACGTCATAAAATACATATTAACTTAACTACACATGAATTTCAACGAATCTAACCTAAAAATTTCGTTGTCAATTTGATCTGGGCTTCAACATGAAAACTTTTTCGGAGATATTCGCGCAGTAGTTGGGGACGCAGTAACTGACGCTGATTTTACAATCGTGCGACTTAATAAGTTCTAGTAATTAAAACTAAGCTGCTCAAGTACTTGTAAATCAAAAGCAAGTAATCCTATGTTGCTGGTTATGTTTTTGTTTTCATAACTTGTTGTATTCGCTTCGTGCAGCAATTTGATACACCGCCACCTGCAGAGAAAAAGGCGTCGATTGCAGCGTTGGCTGCGATGGTCAAAATTTTGCTGCCAACCGCAACCTTCAGTCCCTTTAGAGCGCTTCTTTATCAGCTACACCGACGGCCAAGCTGTGAACAAGCGCTGTGAACTGTATATAGATATATACAAATGTGTACATCAGCGATAGTTCACAGCTTGGCCGGTGGTGGTGCTGATAAAGAAGCGCTCTGAAGGTTGCGGTTGGCAGCAAACTTTTGACCATCGCGGCGAACGCTGCATCGATACTAACTAACAAGAATAGACAGCATCTAATAGACAATGATAGGTTACAAGTGTTTATTTCAAAAATAGTAAATATTTAACAATTAAAATAAGTTTTTTTAGTCTTAAGTAGCCTACTGATAGTAAATAATACTTTTTTTTAATTTCGTGAAAAAAAAGTTATTTTCGAGTATGAAATGAATATAATGTATGTGCTAAATTAAAAGTACTTTACGAAACAAATTGATACTCAAGAAAAATCGTAGTACTTACTAACAAAATACAACTATGAAAGACGAAAAAAATTTTTTTTTTATGAAGATACTATTAAATAAGCATTTTTCGGCTTGAAAGTATACCTTACACGCAAAAAAATTACGTCAGTTATTAAATATACATAACTGTTAAAACAAACGCTTGTAACATATCATTGTCTACAAGATTCTGTGTATTCTTGTTAGTTAGCATCGACAACTTTTCTCCTGCAGGTGCACTGAGAAAGATTTGGCGCCGTCAGAGTACCATCGGTAGTACAGTGCTAGTTCGGAAGTTTAATGCGTCAGCGATACCAGTTGAGACAAGAGCTGCACAAGACCTGTATATGCGATGCACCTAATCTATGGTACAAACGTCGAACCATACTATGGGTAACACTACTATACTTGGGCTCGTACGTACGCTGTTCCGACTGGAATACCTGCTATCCCAGTAGTCAGAGACATCAGACTAATCGTGATTTGGTATAGCTGCTGTAGGGGGAGGGACAACTGCAGCACCAAATCTTTCTCAGTGTGGTGTTGTTTCAAATTGCTGCACAAAGCGAATATGTGCGAACCACTGACTTAAACTGATGTAACCGCAAGCGTACCCAACCCAGACTTTCCGAATCGTTTGTCTTGGCCGTTCGCTATACCATTATGTCCTGAGCAGACTACATGCGATGCACCCAGTTTTAAAACTATCGAGCTAACCGTGCCACAACCTGCAATTAAAAATGACCCAGTGGCAAAGAGCCTTGATGTTTTGGCAGCTGAGGCGATTGAACCGAGACGCTCGACTTGGGTACGAAAAGACCCGCAGACTTGTGATTATTTCATCCTTTTTTATATTTAGTACGAGCGTTTTTAAATCTAAGTGAGAAGAATTGTTGTATATGTGCGAACCACTGACTTGATATATTGAAAGCACCACCTAGTCGGTGTACCACATTACATGTGTGCTATTATGTACTACCGTTCGGCGTCACGCCAGACCTAGTCCGAGCGTTAGCTAAGCCAAAACTCTCTTGCGTATTAATAACGAATTAAGACTATTTATATCCTGTGTATATACTTCTTTAATAAATTGTCAAAAACATTACATACCCTATATATGGATAAATAAATGAGAGGACCAACAATGTGTTTTAAAACCACAAAATTTTAACGGAGTTCTTGGATTTTATGGCACAATAAAAAAATGTGATTCGCATCCGTCACTAAAAACATCTGTAGTTTAAATTAAACGTATTCGTTTTCTAGTTACTCATCTTAAGCTAATTCGTTTTACTCAAACGAAGTAACATAATCTGCACGTTTTTACGCCCACAAAAAGTTTGACGCACATTCTTACATTAATTTTTAACACTTTATAGTAGTTTAAGAAAAAAAAAACGAGCACTTAGATCATGCATGATTAGTTTCATTTCTAATGAGGGTTATTCTACCGTCAGGTAGCGATAGTGTTCCCGTGTAAGATTTCCCCAGAAGTAGATATAATTATAAGTTGTGATTAAGAAAATATATCCATCATCGGATTGGACATATCAAATAATTCAAAATAAAAATCTGTGAAAGAAATAGAAAATTACAAGACTTGAAAATTGAATACAAGTAAAGTACTAAGTTTAGGAAACATAGTAAAATTTGTAAATTGATGTACATTCTTGACCATGATGAAGTAAACAAATATTAACGTTGCACAAATAAGAGCAATAATGTGCAAGTGCATTTCAGTGCAAGTATGAAGCTATATAACAAAATGGCATAAGCTCATAGCTAGTGAAAAATAAGATTTCAAGTAATGACTCGACCTTTGACCTATTATATCAAAGTTGTTGGAAAAATTATCAAAAAGGGAAATTTGAAATCAAGTCACGCGGGACCACGACGAGGTAAATTTGAGGAAGCAGACAAAGCCTCGGCGACCGCACTACTATTTATTTCAGATATGCTTACTCGAATTTTCAAATATCGCAAAAACAGCCTGATGTATTTTGGTTTAATTTAGGTTCTTCAATCCTGCTTAACAGCTTTACCGAAAAATACCGAATTTTTCCTGTGAATAATTAGGATAGGCGTGTTTTTAAAATTAAGCAGAGCTACCAACAGTGTGACATCGGCTACAGGGGCTCTATCACGACCTTCGATATCTCGCAAAAGTCAGTATTTTTTTCGATAATTCATATATATATATGCACATGCGCACAACCCATAATTTTATCTAAATTATCGAAAAAAATACTGACTTTTGCGAGATATCAAAAGTCGTGATAGAGCCCCAGGTACTTCCTCATTTCACAATCGATAGCACGCAGCGTTGGGAGTTCACAGTGGCTAAGATAATAGAGCGATTGCTTCTCATCTGGGGGGCTCAGGTTCGAGACTCCCCTTTATCACTCCTTCCCGGGTAACTCTAAGGTGTTTTTTTATATGACCTAATTTCTAGGATATCAAATAAGTAGACAACTGGTATAATGACTTTTACTGAGGCAAGCACATTTGCAGATAATAGTAAAAAATTACGATGCCTCAGAAAAGAGAGGGGGGGGGCGGGTGGATAACTCTTTTATGGTAAAATTGTTTCCGTACATAATCAATACGAGAATAATGAAATACGATATGAAGTTGAATGTGGCTAATCGAAGTCGTATATGTATGTACATGTACCCACAGCCAGTTACATATTAGTTTCAGCATATGAATCGAGATTTGTAATGAATAAATTAACTATAAGCAGTATATTGTATAATTTTTTTAGTACTAGTGGTAAGTTATTACTCACACAGTTTTTACGGTCTTCGTAGACAAATTCACTGTAGAAAGAGTTTTATGATAAATGTAAATTATCGATAATAAATAGTGGATAATTCAAAGAAAATTAAAATTTTTTATCTGAACAATTAGATCCTTTTAAGTATAAAGTCAATAACCAAATTATTTTTAAAAAATAGCTATTTTATTAGAAAAAGAAGTATCGCCATTTAACTTCACCGTAACTCATAATTAATCAAGCCCAAACTTAGCTACATAATTTGAAAGTTCTAGGAGAAAAATTAGATGAGAGACGATTAAAATCTAACCTTATTTTCTGTTTTTTTTTTTTTAACCGTGTGTCATGAGTCAAAGACGCAATGAAGAAATTCACTAATTGACGTATTGTTCAATAAAACAGCTAATAACAATAAATCGTGTAACACAACTGTAATCGTATCAACATAATTTAATCGATAAGACAGAAAATTCTAATTATTTCCCGGAGTGCCCTGAATAACAAGCTGTAAGCCTAAGCTCATTTAACTCAGCGATTTGGGTAGTTAATAATCATATATTATTAATCAATGTTTCAAGTAATAGTAAAATGAGAATTTATTTACTAGAAAGACATTTTTAAAGTAACTTGTACATCGCTTTTACGGTTTTCGTACGCATTCCCGTAATAAATAATTATTTATTGTGAGGATTACTTAGTTATTGAATAACTGTAATTCAGAATATTTGGATTCTATCAATACTTACATCAAAAAGATAATGATAAATGTTAGTTAAATAAATAATACATTTGAGATTTTTGATGTGTTTAACTACTAAGTATTTTATCGAAAAATTTTGTTGGAAAGTGTAATTTAATTTACGTAATTAGCTTCGAGAAAATTGATAAGAACTATACAATAAAGTTGTTTAATGAAAGAAAAAAAAATTTATTTATACATAAGGTTTGTTCAAGACTCTTTTGGTTCGGTTCGGTTCTCTTAACAAAATACACCTATTCGCTATGCGCCTTATAGGAAAATTTTTTAATTAATCTAAAAAAAGGTTATATTAAAAGTGAATTAACCAAATTAATCAGTGATTTGAGTGTGCATTATGTTAATGTACAGTTATAAATTTTGTTTGGTGTTGTCATGTGTACTACAAGATTGTAAAAAACAAAAACATGGATTGCGACTGTAATATGTGAGTGCATATAAATGTTTACACTAATGCAAAGCTTAAAGGCACACAAGTAATCCACGGAAACATAATATAAATGTGTAAAAGTTAACCTAACCTGTCATTAGTGAATTTACGTTTATTGAACACTGTGTTGTCAGAAATAGATGAATGTAAGCATTACTTGTGTTTTTCAAGCTCCACTCAAGTGCAAGCATGTATATGCACTCATATTTGCTGTGTTATTACAGTCGCAATCCATATTTTTATTTTTTACTATCTTATAGTACACATGACAACACCAAACAAAACTTATTACTGTACACTAACATAATACACGCTTAAATCACTGATTCATCTGGTCAATTCACTCTTAATAACTTTTTTTAAATTTATTAAAATAATTTCCTACAAGGCTGCATGCATTCTGGCGATGTTAGCGAGGGACAGTTTCTCTCACTCGACAGCGCCACCTTAGGAGCATAGCAAATATATACAGAACCAGTTCTGTTCGGTTCCCTATATATAGGTATATTTTGCTAAGACAACCGAACCGAGCCAAAAGTGGCTTGAACAAATCTATAGATACAAATCCTGAAACCATATTAAAAAAAAAAAATTATTTTGTCCGGTATAAATTTATAAACTCTTTGTACAAATCAACCTCTGCACACATTTACATATATTCAAAAAAACCTTCATATGAGCAACTTCAAGTAGAAATTTAGTAGGACTATTGTAGATCACAATAGCCATGTTGTACATACATCATTTCTATTCAGTACGTTCTAATATAGAAGATATCTGAAGTAATGAATTTTTTAGAAATAAACATTCTAATAAGTAATGGTATTTTTCTAAAAAGTTATGATACACCCATAAAAATAATTCTTAACAAAATAATAAGGTTAGGTAAGTTTGATGTGTTGAGTTAATGTTTTTCAAGGTATTGAAGGAGCCTTCCTACACTGGCAATGAAATACTCTTCCTCATGAATATATAGCTTTGAAAAGTTTTGAAATCGAAGTATTTAAAGAGTCAAGATTTTTTTTTCACCTAACATACATTTTGTATGACATTTGTAGTGTATAGTAGTCTAGTACTGGTACTTTAAGAAAATGTAACTAATAATGTTGACTGGTAATTCATGCAAACCTCACATCTAATACATTGATGCCTTGCTTACTCGACTTTGCTTGATTTTGTTAAAGTAAGAACATGACAGTATTATAAGTGTCATATAAAATGCATGTTAAGCCAAAAAAAAACTTGACCGTTTTTATACTTTGATTTCAAACCTTTGAACGGCAACAGATGCATAATAAAAAATACTATTCATTGTCAGTGTATAAAGAGTTGAGAAATTCCTTACAAAATATTAACTCATAATATCAAACTTACCTAACCTTTTTGTTTTGTCAAAAAGTATATTTATAGGGATTCAATTCAATATTTGACTTTAAGAAGCTGAAACAACTTAATTTTATAAACACTGGTTTTGCATTGTGATAATTCAGTTATTCGATGGAATTTCATATCTAACAGTTATTTCCCACTAATAACTTTACCTTCTATGCAGTAATAGAATAAGTAATTGCGCATTACGTACACTATCATAAAACGCTGACTGCTTTATCCAATTTAAATATGTCTTCGAAAAAGACGTTTACAGCACATAATGTACGAACTGATTATCCGTTCAGAAATAGAAATTATTCGCTTATTTAAAAATCAACATACATTTTGTTACGATAGAAATTTCTCAATTCCAGTACTGGCATACTAATCTACTAAGGCTCACATAATGCCACATGATGTCAATAAAAATTGGTGCAAGGTGTGTGATTTGTAATATTTTTTTTTTAATTATAAATCCTTCATTCATAAAGATCCAAATTTATAGACTCTATCATAGACAGTTTGTATTGTAGGCAGGGATGGGTATGGATAGACACGGAATTTTTATTTGTTACACGACACGTGTCATAAATGTCATTTATGTCATTTATATCATTCATGTCATTTTGTTTTAATCAGAAAGTCATTAATTTTTAAATTTTAAAGTCAATCACACAACAAAGAATTCTTTTTATGCTACAAGCCTATAACTTTATCCCGTAACGATACAAAACGTATTGTATCTTTGATGAGTATTGGATTATCGACTCGGATAGTGACTTGTACAAATGTTAATAGTATAGATATATGTTATAAATGTAGGGACGCAACCAAATTTTCATTGATAGTGTCGTTATTTTAATTATAATACGATTTAATAAAGAGCCCGTAACGCTTCTATTTTTTCTAAAAATTTTTAGTCAAATATTAGTGAGTCATCGGGACTTCCGTTTGGTACGCGTAGGAGAGAAGACGAGTCCGTGCTAGATCGGCGAAGAAAGTGAATAATAAAGAATAAATAATTACTATTATGATTCTAAAAAGGCACTTGAATATCATGTAAAAGCAACTCTAATTAACTACACTGGAAAAAAGTTGGTCGCCCTGCGCCACCGAATACAGTCACGCCGTGCACTCACTTTCTTGGTCGCGCCGCATGCCTGTTTTAGGCGCGCGGCGCACCCAAAGTACCTGGCGCGCGGGACAACTAAAATTTAGATGCGCGGCAGCACCAACTAAACGTTCGGCAGTATGCCCAATGTTTAGGACTGGTGTCTGCCTGTTTTATGAATATATAATGCTATTAGCTTGTGTAGTTTAGCATTGTGAAAAATCACTTGCGTGATTAGTAATAATGTTAATAAAATTAATTTCTTGCATTAAGCACTTTTTCAATTCGTAAAGTAAATTATTAAACAATTTTTTTTTTATTAGTAAGACGTATATTTAATTATGTAATACGGTTTTGTATTACAATAATCATATAATGATTCCAGTTTGCTCGCTATTTGAAATGTGTTTTTAATGTTTTATTAATTACAAGTGACGTAACGTATAGTTAATAACGTGCCGTCCCCAGCTTTTTAAGATGTACACACTCCTGCAAGAGAGTTGATAAGGCTAACTGGGAAATTTTCGTTACGACGCATGCATGTAAGCGCGTATACGTGAGGTACACTGGTATATTACCTGGGAGATATACACATACACTTACAACAAAAACACTGCCACTAATTTTTACAACTATACATTAAATTATAAACAAAAGTTAACTGCACAGCATTTAAGCCACATTACCTCTTTTAAAACAAAACAGGCAGACAGCAGTCCTAAACATTGGGCGTACTGCCGAACGTGTAGCTGGTGCTGCCGCGCATCTAAATTTTAGTTGTCCCGCGCGCCAGGTACTTTGGGTGCGCCGCGCGCCCAAAACAGGCATGCGGCGCGACCAAGAAAGTGAGTGCACGGCGTGACTGTATTCGGTGGCGCAGGGCGACCAACTTTTTTCCAGTGTATATTAAAACGTAAGGAAATGTTGTCATGTGTAATATTTTATAACAGCTTACAGTTTTTGGCAGTTTATTGCACTATTTTATATTTTGTTACAATTACTAACTTTTAGACACATTTTCTAACATTTTTAAATAATAACTACTTTTAACGAAAAAAAGTTGAGTAATTATCATGAAAAATTAATAGTGTAATAGTATGTGGTAAACTATATCAAAAGGTAACTAAAATGTGAGAAAACGTAACACAACATAATTAAATTTTAAAAACATCCAAATTCCATGAGAATAATTGTTTCTTACATCTTCTTACATTTTCTTATGGGTCACGACGTATTATTACAAAAGTTTACTTTTTCTTCCATTTTATTACGATTGCAAATTCCTGCTAGGATCTAATAAATTTATTGTAATTATCACAACAAAGTTGTAAATAACCATTAATTTACTCTTTAACACATTATTCTGGGGATCGAATACCAGCAGGAAAGATAATATTTTTCACGTATTTATACAGTACTCAGATAAATTACATGAATTCTTACAACTTAAGTTTATACATAAAATAACGTTTTTTTAAAAACTATTCGATCCAAACAAAAATTAAGAAAATTTTTTCTCTACCAGAACAAGAGACTGTAAAAAAGCATTATCTTAAAGACAAACTAACATCATCAAATGTTACCTTACATAGTTTTGTTTAATTTGTTGTATTTTTTCATAATTTTAATAATAATCATAGTCATTTTTCATCGTTTTCTTGAAGAAAGAAATTGTGAAATATGGTAAAGAAGTATCATATAGGGTTTTCTTTGCATTCTTATATGTATCTGGGTAGCAATTGAATACGTTTAAACGACTGATACACGTAGTCTTATAAGAACTTTCATAAGAAATTACATAAGATCTTATGTAAGTTCTTGGTTGATAAGCAAATGTAAGTTCGTGTACAAGTTCTGACACAAGTTCTGTTAAAAGACCTTATATGAGAACTAACATAAGAAATTACGCAAGAACTTATGTTAGACCGACAAATTTTCAGCTGGGACTTGATGTGTAGTGAATAAATTATCTTAAAAAAATCCAAATTGCTTGCGTGTATATTATCTTATTTTAAAAAAACACTTATAAAAGTTGAAAATCCTTAAAGCTATTAATGTTATTCCAACTTTTCAAAGCTTATTATGCTCCGTAAATAATTAATGTTTAGTGAGTTTAATGTAATTGTTTTCCGAAAACGCAAAAAACGAGTAAAATACAGTTTCGTATAAACAATTGCACCCAACTCATTACACATGTATTGTATTAACAAATTGACAGTATACTGTTAATTACTCTATCTGAAATTCTTTAAGGAGTATAATAAGTTTGAAAAGTTGGAATAACATAAATAGCTTTAAGGATTTTCAACTTTTATAAGTGTTTTTTCAGAATAAGATAATATACATGCAAGCAATTTGGATTTTTTTTAAATAATTTATTCACAACACATCAAGTCCTCCTGTTTTATATTGCAGTTTTTCTTTATTATTACATTTAAATAAACGTTTATGATGATTATTGAAAACTTAGGCCTTACTTGGATATAAAGCCCCCTCAAGAGTAACTTTAAGAGAGATAATATTGTTTGTGAAGAAAATAATGTTCCTGAATATTTTCTAGTTAGTTAACCAACTAACTAGCTATCAAAATTAAGATTGGGAAAAATTATATCTATTAATGATTGTATGATTCAGTTGTGAATAAGAAAAACAGTAATACATGGTACTTACACTTTATACAGACCTAAATTGTTGGACTAATATCTCATCCACTCTGGCCAAGCGGTAAGATACTTGCCTGATAAACTGGGAGCTCGAGTTCGTGTCCCACATTAGCCGAATTTTTTTTTTTTTTCCTATAACTACTGATATTTTAGGCAATCATTCTATAAATGTATAAATGATAATCATTGCACAAAATTATTATATTTATTTTTCTTTCAGAAATCTCACCTGAGATCTCAGATGAGAGTTCGGCATGAGATCTCACCTGAGATGTCAGGTGAGAAATCACGTGAGATATCAGATGAGATCTCGGGTGAGATTTGTCAGGAGGGTAAAATCTTGATGTAAAAGAGAAAGGAAGGGTGCAAGTGAGTAAATCACCTTTCCTTCTCTTGACGCATGTTGGAAAGCTAGCCAGAGGTGGGAAGTGCCAATTTTGAGTGGCTAAACTAGAGCAACTTCAGCAAATTGGATCTTCGGCTATTGCCTTTTCCCCCAAAATTTTCGATGGCAAGCTTTCCTGCGTCGTTTTCCAGCTAGCGCGTGGTTGAGGTCCGCTACTCCTTATACAAAGAGGCTGGAGGCACAGCGAGGCACAGTTACAGTTCAATTTCACCCCCAACCGGTTGACTAGATGCGGTTAGAGTCCGCCTCTGCTATTTCACGGTCCTCCACAAGTGCGGTTTTAAATCTTCGATCTCGAACACTTCGCGCTGATTCGGCACGTGTGTGTGGACTCTCTCACACACATGTACACTTCGGCTCTCTGTCCTTCTCCAACCATTCGCTAGATGTCTAACCATTGAACTCGACTTTCTCGCAAGTGCCCGGATTTCATGTTGGTTAATATATATGGGCGTTTAAGATTGAGCTAGGGTATCCCCACCGATATAGGTGTCTAAGGCAGGGAGCACGTCATCAGCCTTACTGATGAGTCCTGGCGTGCTCCCGGGACGAAACATCAAATAATCTTTTCTCTCTCAAGTAGATGACTACATTTCCTACACTGGTGACCCCGTAAAAATTTGAACATGCGCAACCTTCATCTCAAAAAAAA
>NW_019379474.1:1460514-1490227 GCF_000648655.2 Copidosoma floridanum
TCTTTCGAAGTCACATATGTTCATGGATATCCTCCGGAGCTTGTCCTACAGTTTACAGAAGTTAGGATGTGTGAAATTAATAAATTAATGGTTAATTTTTTGAAAACATAAATGGATTTGGGAATTTTAAGAGTACGGGAAAGTTAAAAAATAATGTATTGAAATCAAAATTCTGTGTATATAATTAATGAGCATTTAGTTCCACGATTTAATTAAATAAGATTTATAGATAACATTAAAGCCAGAGCGAGAGCAAGTCAGTTAAATATATACATACGTAGTACTCGGTTGCAGAGTCAAAAGACTCTCAAAAAAGAAAAACTCGTATCGTCGCTTGCTTTGGCTGTGCGTTCAGATATATACAGCTATATAGCCGACATTTCCACTCCTCTCCTCGTACGCGCACATTCGGTATACCCCTTCCACGCGTCTCCAAAATGTGCGCCTATATGGACATTTCCACGCGAATCCACTCTTCTCATACCCCTACCGTGCTTCTCAAATAAAAAAAAAATATGCTCCTGGTTCGGTCGCTTGGCCGCGGCGGGGCACTCGAACCACTGGAAAAAAGTGGGCACACTCCGTAGCATGGCAGTCAGCAATCTCCCTACTAATCTCTGGCCGCGAACGAGTGAATCGCACTATTGCTCGACAACCACGTCAATTTAATCTAAACGGTCGTCCTCGCCCTCTTCTGAATACTCAGACAAGAAATTTAACTACCTTTTGGCCCCGCGTTCCACCTACGTGCCTAGTGCGAGTCCCGAGTTATTAAGCGAAAGCTTAGACTCGAATAATACGTTGCGTCGACGTAACCCCTACTGAAAATATTCCAGTGACTTGTCATCTTATTGGTCAGGTGACATCTCAGATCAAAAGTCGTGCCAATTTACCACAAAGAAGTGTCATATGGATTTTTATAAGCTAGATTCTCGGCGATTCAAAAATGAAAAAATGAAACTTATACTACTTCAAAGCTGTTAAAATAGCTAATATAAATAGAAAAAAAAATCATGTACAGGGATATGAACCTAGTCCGGAATATTGGCAGTTGTGTATCTTTACCACTTGGCCAGAATGGATTAGACCCTAGGGATAGAATTTACGTACTTATCAGGTACATCTAAAACTAATATTTGTTTTATGATTCCGTGAATAACATTTACTGCTTTAGTTACCTAATTGATAATTAACTTTTTGTAAATGTATATTTTACTTTGTTTCGTGTCTCTTAATACGTTCGTCAACAGTAAATTTAGTAATTGATTTTACGTACAACTACTTTTCGTTCACGGATTTTACTTAAATTATACATATACTTTTGATTCCAAAGGAAAATAGTCTATTTATAAAAGTGTAATAAATTTGTTGTAATTGCTACAACAAAGATGTAGATTACCTGTTCCTTTTTAATACTTTTATGTCCGTATCGAATACAAGCAGACAAAATAATTTTTCACTCATTTGAATAGTACTCAGATAAATTATATAAAGTCCTGCAACGTAAGCTTATACATAAAATAGGGTTTTTTCGAAAACTATTATATTCACACAAAAATTTGGAAATTGTTATCTTAACTAGAATTGGAAACTGTTAAAAGTATTATCTTAAAGACATTTCTATTGGTATTCGATACGCACATTAAAGTATTGAAGAGGAAAAGGTAATACACAATTTTTTGTAGCAGTTAAAAGAAATTTATAACATTTTTTAAAATAGGCTTTTTTCCCTTGGAAAGTGAAGTATCCATAAAGTTTAAGTAAAATCTGTGAACGAAAAGAAGTTGTAAAATAAATTATTAGATTTACTGTTGATGAACGTATTAAGAGACACGAAACAATGTTAAATGTACATTTACAAAAAGTTAATTATCAATTAGGAAACTAAGGCGGTAAATGTTATTCACGAAATCATAAAATAAATATTAGTTTTAGATGTACATCATAAGGACGTAAATTATATCTAAGTGTGTAATCCACTCTGGCCAAGTGGTAAAGAAGCTCGACTACCAATAATCCGGACCAGGTTCAAATCCTATTACAGGATGCTTTTATTTTTCTATTTATATTAGCTATTATAACAGCTTTCAAGCAGTTAGAAGTACAAGTTTCACTTTTTTATTTTTGAATCGCCAAAAATCTAGCTTATAAAAATCCACATGAAAATTCTACATGACACTTGCATGTGGTAAATTGGTACGACTTTTGACCTGACACCTCAGCTGACAAATAACATGACAAGTCACCTAGAATATTTTCAGTAGGGACACCAGCATCAAGTCTACTCTGGTCGATTTTATCTTGGAACCAAATATCTTAACACATAATAATAACAATATTAAATTTTTTGCATGTAAATAGTACACACGATTCTACTGTAGCTTATGTATAAAAAATCAGTTATGCACAAATACAAATAATACAATACTATGCCTTCTGTACCTATAAGAATAAAAACTTAGATGCTAAGATCAAGTCTACTCTAGGTCAATGGATAAGATACCTGGCCAAGAATCTATTAGTCGAGGTTCGATCCTCCTGGAAGGACTTTTTTTTCTTTTATTTTATTTTTATAATCATTGTTGATGCGTCTTTAAGATTCCAAAATACCTAAACTTAAGTAGAAATATTTTTTTATTAAAAGAAAAGCATGTGAAAACCATATGGTTTTTATTGTTAAACCACATGGTGATTTGAGAACGATTGATAACGCACTTGACTGACCATCAGATTTGCGCACTTCTTACGCAAGAGTCTTGCGCACTCGCCTGGACCCAAATCTTGCGCAAATCTGCCACAATCAGAAGTGCGTCAAATTAAGATAAATAACGCACACGACTGATCGTCAGAGTTGTGCACTTCTTACGCAAGAGTTTTGCTCACCTGTCGTGCATCAGAATTACGTTAGATCTTGGAAGCAGACTAGATGCAGACTTACACAATTTTGCTGTCAATGTTAATCTTGTGCAAGAAGTACGTTAGAATTGCAAAGACTGTGCTACCCATAGAGATAATATAATAGAGGAAGCGAACTGTATATTCTTCTGTAAGTGGAAGCGTACGGTTAGTAGACAGAAGAAGACGACTGTTTTGGTCTTGCATCTCTCTCTGCTCTCTGCATTGATTGGCTGCTGCTTGACAGTGTATATAGTAGTAGTCATAGTGTAGAGCAGTAGGTATATATAATGAATTAGAGGCAGAAGAGGGCATTTAAAATAGCCAATCAGGATAAGAGCAGAGAGAGATGCAAGACCAACACTATCTTCTTTCTCTGTCTACCATCTGTATGCGGTCACGGCTTGTTCGCTTCCTCTAATATATTATCTCTATGGTGCTACCAGGGTAGACGTAAATTGTTGGACTGGTATCTCATCCTTTCTGGCTAAGTGATACGATGCTTGCTTGTTAAACTGGGGGCTTGAGTTTGTGTCCCATATAAGCCGATTTTTTTTTTTCCTATAACTGTTGATATCTAAGGTAATCATTCTATCGATGTATAAATTATAATTGTTGCACAAAATTTTTTAATTTATTTTTCTTGTCAAAATCTCACCTGAGATCTCGTGCCAAATTCTCATCTGAGATCTCATGAGAAATCAGATGAGATTTCAGGTGAGATTTGTCAGGAGGGATGGAAGGTGGACAGGGTGAATTGAATGCACCTACAATAGCGGAAAGATTGAAAGCGTGACGAAGAAAAGAAACATGAAGAGCTCAAATAAAAGACTCGTCATTCGAACCCGACACCGCGTCTACTTCACAGTTTAGTAACCCACAATAATCCGACGCGCCAATACCATTACAAGAACGATCATTTATGCCAAGCTTAATAAATGCACTGGAAAAAGAGACCCCTTAGAATATAATGGAAAACTCAAGTAACGAAAATTTGGAAATCAGTGAAATTGAAGAAATAATAAAAAAAAATTCTGGTCTTTTACCAAGACGAACCGATATTCCAATCAAACTCAGTACATTCCGAGCCAACGACGTTAATCAAAAATCTGTAACATTTCAACAAGATGAAGACTCTACTTCTTCTGATGAAGAAACTTTAAATTTTACTACAGTAAACCGAAATTTCAGTCTACTTTTTGACGCTCCGTTCAAGACCAAGTAAGCAATACAAATAAAGATAAAGAGCAGTTATCCGATTGAAAAAATAACACTTACATTAATAAAGATTGCAACAAAGAAAGAATGATTAAAGAATAGAATCCAAACTTATTATGGTGCGATAGTTGCGATAAGAAAAATAAAATACCTAGTATAAACAGCATTAGTGGAGAAATACAATGTTTACCTACATCTCCTACCAAACGTCATGACGGCAGTTAATTAAATCAAGAACGAATAAATTCACTTTTATCGTCGTATCTATAGACATAGATATATATCTATCTATATATTTTCTTTTTAGTCGTTAAATTTTCTCTCTTATATTTTGTTTATAATTTACATTCAAGAAACGAATGATCAAACATAAACAAACAGAAGATCAATGGAAGTGTGTGTGTATCTACAAAGATATGGTATGAACATGTATGTGTCACGTCCACGTCTCCAAGGACGAAGGTTATTCATGCATTATTCCCATATAATATGTAGTACGACACCAAGACCGGGCCATACCCTTTCGATAACCTCATTACAATATTGGCCATCAGGCATGGTGTTCAGTTCAGCTACGGCCGTCTAGTGGTAATTTCTTGTCGTGTTCCTGCCGCCAGTGCCGCCCACGACCCACGACCCCACTCCGTGAGTGTGTCATGGACATATAAAAAATAGACTTCTCGGTCTTACATACGGCGCTGAAGCGCAAGTAGAAAGAGACACAATAGCGAACGTGTGCATCTGTCTCTTTCGCGAGTTGTCAGCGGTGAGGTGGTTGCATCAGACTTGGGAAGTTGGCGCCCGTAAATATTAAATGTTAATATTTTGCACTCATTCAGGGCTTAAACGATTCCTCATTACTTGCGGATTTATCCTCCACTCGTATTTTTATTTGCGGATCAATAGTTTGCGAGATGTTTGCAAAATAAAAAGTCCAAAATGGGCGCGGCGCTGAAGACTAAAAAAACTTTGTTTTAAGTAGTAAATTGGGTTAAAATCCAATTCTACCTGTACGATTCGATTCTTCCTCATTTGCGGATTATAAAGATGTATAAATTAATGTAATTAAATGTCACAAAGTTTGTAAATAATGAATTTAATTATTGAGTGAGAGAATCTAGTAACTTTTGTCTACTGAGTTTTGGTCTAGTGCTCCGTTCCTGTTATTCGGTACATGTCGTTTACTCCGAACAGCGGGTTCTACAAAATATTTATCAGAATAGAAAAGTTTAGTAGGTATTAATCTAGATAAATCCGCAAGTAATGAGGAATCGTTTAAGCCCTGAATGAGTGCAAAATATTAACATTTAATATTTACGGGCGCCAACTTCACAAGTCTTATAGATAGCTGTTTGCGACGCTTTGACGTGTGTTGACAGTTGACACGTCCGTGAGCATGCTTCTGCACGTGCATCGAGAATTTGTTTGTTTCCGCGCGAAATACAATAACTCAAAGTATAAAGTTTACTTTAGGATGATTGTAAAAATAGAGATCCTTAAAAATTTACAAAAATTATTGCGTTTAGTAAGTAACTGAAACGCTGCATAGTATGAAAATTATGGAAACAATAAGCGCAATAATACTCACAGCTCATTAAATCAATGGGCAAGTTTATAAAATATTGAAAAATTATTTAAGAATTCAATAATCTAACAGTTAAAAATGACGAACATAAAATTTTTTTTTTGTGTTTCTTCGTGGAATACTCAAAAACAAAAGAAAATTCTGCTGCGATTCTTGTATTCCAACATTTCGGGTTCACAAAAAACATCTTGTCCAGCTAAACCAATACATCGCACAACTGTAGTTGTGTAACTAGTTTATAATTGTTTTATTCATTATAATATTAATACTGAGTGCATTCATTAAATAAATAAAAGCGCACACAATCGAGCAATTCAAATTTCTTGGGATAAGGCTCTGAAATGATCAATACTTAATAAATAACTAATACTGTGGCCAAGGAAGCACTTCGAATTACTTGACAGCAGAATACGCTCTCGAAATGTAACATACTTCGCAAATAAATGAAAGCGCACACAAGCGAGCGCTTCAACTTACTTATGCTAAGACTCTCGAAATGTTAAATGATTAATAAATAAATAAATGAACGTTTGGCCAAGCGAGAGCTTTCAGTAATTAGGTATTAGCTGCTTAAAGCTTTGTTTATTTATTAAATAAACAAAAGTGCTGGCAATGAACGTATTGGTCAGCTAGCGATGATTAAATTCCTTTAAGTTTAGATAAAAGAAAATGTTTTTAAAAAATGTGCGAACAGAAGATATTGCGTTACTCGAATTAGATTATTATGCATGCATGCTTGTATGTAGTTACTAATACATCAATAAATATCTGAATGTATTTACAAACACAGTAAAAAATGAAGAAAAAAAGAAAAAATTTTAAGTCTCAAACTCACGATTTCTGGTTCCAAAATATACTCCGCAACCAACTGAGCTAGTGTGCTACACGACTGAAGGGATTACAAACTTCTATATGTTGATAGTATTTACCGAAGCTTACCCTCTACTTGTATATGCTTTCGTTATTTAAATTTTATTCTCAATTTAGCATAAATCGTACTTACTCAGATGTTTAACTTTTCTTTCCTTTAGGAAGCAAAGCTTTTAAGTGTGCAGAGTCGTTATGATTCTGTAAGTTCGGCCTACTCCATATTATGCTGAGACTTCCTTTTCTTTGCTATAAATTTTTTATATCAACCGAAATCGATTTGATTGCATACCTACAAACTGCATTTAAAATATTACGTTACATGCGAAAAAATTGTGTGGAGACGTTTGAAAACAAAATATCCTCCACGAGCAGGGAAGTTACTAGATCCACTACAAAGTGTTCCTAAGATTAAGAATTAGATCTTAAGTTATAAATTCGTAAAAATTAGCACGTTGAGTTTTTTTTTTATATTCAAATTAATAATAAATCGTGGTATGTAATCCCATTAGGTCGTTGGGGATTAGCCACTTGGGATTTTGCTGACTAATAAATAAAAAAAAGTGCGGCCAAGTAAGCGCACTGGGTTGTTGGGGATTAGCCGCTTAGGATTNGTCTAAGGCAGGGAGCACGTCATCAGCCTTACTGATGAGTCCTGGCGTGCTCCCGGGACGAAACATCAAATAATCTTTTCTCTCTCAAGTAGATGATCACATTTCCTACACGTGTACGTTTCATACCGAAAATAAAAGTAAGTCAAGTTTAAATACTAAAAAGACAAATCTATTTTTTTTCTTGGTTTCAACGCGGACGTGTTTTTGAGAGTTCGAAATACGGTGTCGGTAAAATATCACACTACCAGATTAAATAAAGGAATAATTCCTCACGTAAAGTCTAGGGCAATCACATGTACTCCGGATGGTACTGGTTTCCTCTAGACCGGTCGCGAACTTAAACCATTTTACCTCCTTGCGTAACCTCTAGAGTGTAACTTATTTTGCTTGTTACGGTACTGGTAACCTTTAGATAGCGAACATGATACTATTCAACACATCCACCGGGTATCCTCCATAAATCTGAGGCACGCCGTGAACAGAGATTAGTAGGGAGATTGCTGACTGCCATGCTACGAAGTGTGCCCACTTTTTTCCAGTGGTTCAAGCGCCCCACCGCGGCCAAGCGGCCGAACCAGGCGCACATTTTTTTTTTATATGAGAANTTCAAATAACCCAATTATTTTTTAAAAAAATAAATCCGTGTTTTAAATCAGCTGGTACGTTTCAGCTGGCAAAAATTGTGTGATATACGGTAGGTGTAACATTTCTGTTTACTGTAGTTTGGTTCGGTTAACAAGCCAAAAAAATTTAAGTTAACAAGCCCTATAACTCGGTTCACGATGAATGGGCAGCATTAGTTTAATAACTAGACGAAATGTTGGAAATCGCTTGTACTGCAATGTTACGAAGTGTCATCCGGTTATTTTGCTGATGCCATAATTACGCATCATTGCTCTAACTATAGATATCCATTTAAACAAAGAGTTGTGTAGTTTCAAAGGCCTCGTCGTATTGTACGGTCCTTTTTTCCGGTGAAATCATAGTTGAAATATAACCTTATATCTTTGTTACTTTTTAATTTTACTAACGATTTGGATTGTTTGTCTTTTGAAATTATATCTCTAAAACCACGACAGACATAAAAAAATTTTTTCCGAAAACTCCAGTGAAGTTTACACATGCATACTTGTATTTAGCAATGTTTCTTCACATAGATATAAGAATTCTTATGCCTCTTTATGTTTCTTACGTGATCTAGTATTTGAAGTTATAATCATGGATTATTCAGATCATCAAACAGATCAAAATAAAAGCACTGGCACCGTTGGTTCTCACTGCTTACAAGGTTAAATTACTAACGCGCTTATATTTTGTTTGTTCTAATTACTGTAATGCTTTATTAATTTAAAATTTATGTGATTTAAATATTTAACCTGTAATCAACAACTTATCAATGCTGGTGGCTGAAATATTTTTAGTACAGCTCTCTATATAATCGTATCCTTAATACATTACCAATAATCAGTCAATCACTAAGTATATTGTAGTCGAAAACTTTAATGTGTGATGATGTCAATGTTTATAATTTACAGATTGGTTAAATAATATTCAGCTTTGATTGCTTTTGTGATATGACTGTATAATAGCAATCTTTTGCAAAATTTAAGTCACTAACAATCATCATTTTGTGTTGGTCAGAGTAGATTTAAGACTTGTGAATTTTATATTATAAAGTTTAAAATAACCTTAGAAGTTATGTTTTCATTTAGAAGCTTCACCAGTTTTATATTTAGGTACCTTTTTTTAGACATGTCCTCACTTTGCTTTTTTTTTTCGAATCATGACTACATTCTAATTCTCAAATTTCAATGCTGTGATTTTTTCTTTGAATTCTTCTCGAGAGCTTTGTAGCTTAGCTGCATTTATTCTTTGTTTTTGAGTCCGGATCTCTAATTATTCAGTGATGGTAAACTCTGTTGTCTACAATAAATAATGAACCTGAATCTAGCCATCTAATCGTATCTACTAAACTTCTAATACCAAATTCTACAGTGTGTTCTCCTAAAACTAGACCTTGTACTGTTTTAATTTAGTGAACCATATAGATACCATGGTCTAATTTTGGGAGTTCATGAAGTGAAATTTGGTATTTGTCTATATAAGGGATACTATTTGGCGACTTGATTCAGTTTCATCAATAAGTAGTTCATGCTTTCCAAAATCACGTGATATGTAAATTGTTTATATTATGTAACTCTGGAGTGGTTCGTCTTGGCAGTAGGTTATAGTTTCAATACAAATTCTTTACCAATTGACAAATATCAGTTAATTTTCAGGTGTAATTTATGCCAAAATCTCATGGAGACTTAAAAATTAGTAAAAGTAATACCTCAATAAAATTAAGAATGAAGTTATTCTTAATAATGCTCAGATAAATCTGATCTGAAAATGTAGTGATTTTAATGAGCTTTGTGTTAACTATTATAGTTTACATCAAATGTTAGAATAGTATACATTATTCAATGAGGGACATTATTTTTATCAAAAGTTTCTGTAATTTGTTTTAATATGCAAAACTCCGTTAAAATTGAATTGCAATTATTCTGAGGTATTACTTAAATATAAAACAGCAGTAAGACAGTTTTTCTCAACATTCTATCATGAAGATAATTTACTACCTTGGTTTAAGTTGGTATTTATCATCAGTAGCTGTCTGGAGAATCGTTTACCATGTCAGCATTTGTATTGTTTCTTTTTTTTAATCATTTGTAATACAAGTAGACTAAGAAATTTATTTGTCAAATTTAAAAAATATTACACTCATGTTAAGAAAAATTTTACTCAAAATAGGCTCTCACCATAAAAGAATTAAATGAGCTTCCAGTGGCTTAAGTGGTAAGGCGCTTGCCTTCCGTCCGGAGGGCTCGGGTTTGAGACCCCGCTCCCGTCACTTTTTCGTAGGTACCTGTGCGGGTTATTCCACATAAGTATGTACCAAACGCTGTAGAGCTCCTCATCAGTATGGTGTAATGCTACCGAGCCATCTGAGAGTAAGGGAAATGATGCCTGGCTCTAGTGTAATGCGTACCGTGTCTTTGGAGCAGTAAGAATCAACGATGCCTCGAATCATTTTTTGAGTATACAGATTCATAAACACAATAAAAACATTTAATATGGCATGCCGTTGTCACAGTATGTGACCCAAGGCCAATCACAAAGACAAAAACCAAAGAATTAAATGTTTCTGTTCTGTTACGGTGGGTGAGAGTCGATCCTGTCGCACACATGTAAGTAGACGAGGAAGAGCATGTTCGTGTACGTCTGCGTATTGTATTCGCTTCATGCAAATTGTGGTAAGGATAATCGAAAGCGATCGAAGAGCCCATAGTGAGAGAAAAGTGCAAAATTTCAGGATTTATGCTGGCCCAATGCACGATTGACAACACAATTTTTAGTGCTTCATCATTATTGGGTCGTCAAACGTAGATGTAATTGGATTTATTATAAGGGTATTATTCGCAATCACTTTATTAAAAATAATTTGAAGTTTGTCGTTTACTAACAGCGAATGAAATAATGTGAGTAACATGATCACATGACTCGACCGAACCGTCACTAATAGTCACTCACGTTACTCTCACGTCACTTTTTCAGTAGAGGACGCTCTGTTCAACGCGCTCGCAGAAGAAGATAAGGTACTAAAAAAAATATTAACATAGGTAAATCGATAGATTTTGATCTGCTCTTTTAATGGTGTAGTCATTTTGGGATTCAAAATTTTTTTTCATAGAAAGAATCACAATTGAAGTGCAGAGCGTTACTGCGGAAAATTGCTTTTTTTTTTTTAAATTTTTTTCTGGCACCATTCAAAAGAAAATGTCTTGAACTACAATCCCTTAAATTTTTAAGTCGAGAGGGCAAAAGGCAAACGAGTGAACAAATCAAAGACCGTAACGCGTGTGGTTAAACGCCAACTCGCGTTCTCTGCTCTACTCTGCTCTATGTGTTAGAGACATGAGTATCTTTCTTCGTACTTTGCAGTAGTCAACTACAGCTGATTTATTCATACAAGTCATTCATTTATCTCAAAATCACAATCTGCTTCCCATAAATATGCAAAAGTATCATTAATATCAGGAAAGTTTTTGATTTCGTTACATTTCTCTAAAAATTACGCATTTGTTACTCAAGACGCGGCGCAGTCTTTTTATTACAATAACAATCAATGCAGTTTAGCAACAAATGTAGTTTATTATGAAGAATCCGATTTACAGTATAAAAGTACTGCGATTTTCTCAGATAACTTGATTCATGACACGGTAGTCGTACATTGCATACAAAAAATATTAATTGAATTTTGAAGAAAAGATTCAAATCGGTTGATATAGTTTTATAATTTACAGACGGAGCGGCCCAGCACTTTATGTATGCATTATTTTTACAATATTATTGAGTTATAAACTTTTTTGATAGAAAATCTATTTTAAAAAATATCAAACGTAACTTAGTATCCATATGAAGTGTAGCTGATGCGCGGTGCTCGCCGCGAGGTGGCGTTCAAGCGCACGCGCCACGGTCATTGATTGCTCACCACTCGTTTGCCTTTTGCTCTCCCAACTTGTAATTGTAAGGGATTGTAGTTCAAGACTTGCTCTTTCGAATAGTGCCAGAAAAAAAATTTTAATAAAGCAGTTTTCCGCAGTAACGCTTTGAACTTCAATCGTAATTTTCTCTATGAAAAAAATTTTTAATCCTAAAACCAACTGCATCATTGAAGAGAGCAGATGAAAATCTATCGATGTACCTATATTAATATTTATTTTAGTACCTTATCTTCCTCTGTGAGCGAATTAAGCAGAGCGTCCTCCACTGAAAAAATGTGTCGCACGCGCCTAGTAGCTGGAGCTCAATGGAATTGCTCACATATTCATTATCAACCTCCCAAGCTTGTCTTGCATAAATTGGTGGTTGTAGCTAAACTGTCATCCTTGAAAAAATGTAAGCTGAATATTATTTTAAAACATTACTGGATTTCAAAATAAGTATTAAAAGTACGGGAAAAATAAAAAAGAAATGTCTTGAAATCAAAAGTCTGTACATATGATTATGAGCATTAAATTGCACTATTTAATTGAATAACATGAATAGATAACAATGAAGCAAGAGTCTGTCAAATAGCATATACTTAGAGGCTATTCCATAACGTGTGCGTACAGTCAACTTAGCATTATGGAGCGTTCCAAAAGCAAAAGTTCGCCACGCACGCGGTGTACTAGTTTAAAGCGATATTTCATAAAAAAAACATGAAAATACCTCCTAATTTCTCGCGTGCCTCATGAATCATAACCGTAATATACACATCTAAGCAAATCATTTTTATTTTTCTAGTTCTGTTAAAAGTGAATTAACTGTGAATTAATAAAATCATTTATGAAAGCAAAAAAATTGAAGATGAAAAAGGGTTGACGTTTTATGTGACCATATCATCGGAGCAATTATTTCAGGCTCTTAACAGTAAACGAACTATCTTTGGTAAGATTTTAATATAGATCAGTGTGTGTATGTAAATATACATTCAAAAAAAATAATGTATAGATCCAAACTGCTACGCTTACTTGCTGAAGATAACTAAGAAAATGTATGGAGAAGAACCTAGGAAGAGCTCAGATGAAAAAAAAGTGAAACAAGGGTGAGTGGTTGCAACGTCAACGAAATTTTAGAGTTCTCTGACGAAGACAAGGATTTTGAAAATAAAAGACTTCAAGAATTCGTTACTGAATAAGATACGTCAATCCAACCATGGTTAAAAAGCACCGACCCTAGACAAAATACATCAAAGCAATCATCACCTTTAATGGATCTGAATAATAGAACTTCCAAAAAAAAAAAAAAACAAATAAATAAACCAATCAAAGAATAGTTGTAATTCTGTGAAAAATCAAAATTAAATTACAGAAGGTGATATATCAGTTCCTCAAAAATATATGAGGTCTCCTTTGTCAATTACAAAATTGAATGTTATGAATGCAGATACCGCTATCTGCACTAAACCGATGATTTTGTTATTGCTATTTTTTTTTTTTTTTTATTGCTGCACACTTATAAAGAAAACAAATCAAAATTTTCTACATACAAAACTAAAGCCTGGGAAAAATCAGCAAAAGCAACAGAAACTTACAACTATTCTCCATCAGCTGAAAAGTGTCGAAATAAGTTTGATATTCTAAAATAGAAGTACAAGAAAATAAAAGATAATAATAATTCTGGAAGAGGTAGAATGAATTTTGAGTTTTTCGCGGTATTGATGTATTACAGTATAGTTACTATTGCTGATTATATTTTTTCTAAATTCCATGTTTAAAAGTTATACATTCATTCAGGAATTTGATATGTTTTCTTCAGAGGTATGGGTAACTCCTAAATCCACTATGTCATCTGATAAACACTCGAGTGATGAAAGCTCGATGAAGAGCTCGATAGCAAGAGTACTACAAAAGGAAAGAAACGTAAAAATACATTAAACGATCTGTTCAGTAATCAGTAATTTTGTTGAAAAAAAGGGGCTAATAATTTAAAAGCTATCGAAACAGAACAGCGTAAAAAAATGTGTGATAATGTAACGAATTAGTTAAAAAATTTAATTAAAAAGACTAGAATAAAAAAAATTACTACACAAATTTTTATAACGCTATATATTTGTACTAGCGGCCCCCCGTCTCGGCTTCGCTCGAGATTCACTAAATGGAACACATGTGTGTTGACAAGTAATATAGAACGTTTTCAGTGAAAAATTTTACATCCTTTTTCTGACACTTTTTGGAACAAAATGCTTCTTATTAAAAGTACTGTAAAAAGTAAAAAAAAAAAAAAAATATAATGATGCTGAAAAGTACCGTGCATTCCTTACGTCATAAAATTAGTATTGGCCCTAGAAATAGCCGTTAATTAACAAACTTTTAAAGAATAGTGTTGTTAATTTCCTCTGCTGTAGAATTTCTTGGTGAAATTATCGCTCTCACATTTTTTTTTGTTCGAAGGAGCAAGGAAGGGAACATCTTCAGAGACACCCCACCTAATCCGGTGGTAGTGTCGGATTTACCCGGTGTGCCTACCGACTAAAAACTAACCTCCCCGCGTGGGACAAGTCCGTAAGGACCACTCCCCTAGAAGACAAAAGGGCATAAGAGAAGGAGGAAGAAGGAAAATAATGGAGAATTTTGGAGGCTAGCTCGCTCTCAAAGGGATGAGAAGAGGGGCACTTACGCATCTGGGCGAAGCTCGAATCTTGGCTTGTGCCATAATAGAGTTCGAGAAGATTAAATTTGATGTTATTGTGTGTGTGTAGATGTGTATTGGGTCTTTGGTAGCGTACTTGTGATTAGTGTAAGTATTGTATAGGGCTCTCTCACATAACCATTGGTATGATTTGTTTGATAAATTTTCAATGTCCGAGTAAACTTCAGAAATAAGACTGTCGATGATTGTAACCAGTTTTCCAATGGATTGATGTATGTTGATAAAACTGTTTTCATTTTCTATTGTGCTATTGCCAATTTTTAACAGCTGTGTTGGAAATTCCGTGTTTTACATTAATAATATCAGCTCTAGTTCATCTCAGAATTAGTGGTAATGTCTGCCTGAAATCTCCAGCAAAAACAAATGTAATACCACCTATTAGTTTCTAGTTTGATCTTAAATCTTGCAATGTTCTATTAATTGCTTCAATGTGAGCTCTGTGACTGTTCAGAAAGTAAGCTGCCTATTAAGTGGTAAACTTGACCTTGAATTTTGAAAGTTGGCATAAAGTATCCTTCTCTGATCTCTTTACCTCCAAATGATGCCATTTGAAATTGAGTATTGTAACATCTGATATTATCAAGGAAATATTTTAATAGAGGGTGTTTATCCATTAACAGATACCTTACTAATTCAGGAGGGTTTTGGAATTGATCAAGAGACACTTTACCACCAGAACACCAAAACCCTGGAGCTTCATCACTCCATTTTTTAGTGCCACAATAAGTACAAATACATGCATTCCACCAATTTGAATTGCTGGAAGATACAAGCAATCAATGTCAGGGTTATAAGAGAAAGCGGATCCTAAATGATTATTTATTCGTAGATTTTGCCGCTACTGTTCTAATCTCGATGAATATTCTGCGTCTGTTTCTATGCACCTAAAATTATAAACATTTAAAGCATTAAAAGTTCTCCTTTTGATTTGCCCTCTTGCAAATCGAGGCATTGTTAAACATTTTTGCGATCCCTAAAAAGGGCTGTTTTTTGCAAACTTTATTAAGTTGTGATATATATTTTGGCAAAGTTGTTCAATGTTAAATGGCTCTTATAAGGGCTGATGAGATTGACCAAATCGGCTGAGTGCTAATCTTGGAGGAAAAGTAATTTCTGGTTCATGTACTCAAAGTGAAGAGGGTCGTCGGTGGCTGGGGTTCCCAGACTCGATAAACAGCTTTGCTCTTGATGTCTTTCAGTTAATGACTGATTTTTTTTCAAATCTGCTGGCTTTATATAGACCCTTGGTGGACGGATCGTTGCAAGTTGCTATAAGACATTAGTCTGAAAAAGCAGTCTTGATAAAAATATATTTTTTGGCAAAGTAAGGTAAAGTCACCTATTATGGGGCAGTTTCGGGCACCTTTTTTTCCATTCCATATTATTTATTTTTATCTTATTTAAAAATAAATATTCGCATATCAGGAGNGATTTTGCTAACTAATAAATAAAAAAAAGTGCGGCAAAGTAAGCGCACTGGGTCGTTGGGGATTAGCCGCTTGGAATTTTGGTAATTAATAATAAAAAAAAGTGCGGCCAAGTAAGCGCACTGAGTCGTTGGGGATTAGCCGCTTGGATTCGAGCGATTATTCGTAGAAAGTTGTTTCAATAACATAACTTTATTGGGTTCATTGAGATTCTTTACTTGGGTTGAGTTACAGGGCGTATTTTAGACTTAATAGCATAAAATTACCTTTGGCGCACTGGGTTATCGGAGATTAGGCATTTGGGTTTCACGTGTTCGGGCTTTGAGCGCTGTGTCTTTGAGTTTTGGACGTTCAAACGACGCGCAGTTGCTCGGCCAATCGGAGGCTAGGTGCGCACAAGTGTGCGCGAGTTCTTAGCACGATCTCTGCACACTGCTTCGGAGATCGACAGAACTACAACTTTACCGCTGCCCCACCAAGTCGGTGTTAACTTGAGTAATTACTTTTCAAAACATTCGTTATTTATCGCAATCAGTATACATCTATGTAACGAAGATTTTGTTAAAAGATTAATTAAATAAACATTGTAAAAGAACTTTAGGCAATTTATATAGTAATTCAACGTTTTACATGGGTAAAATGGGAACTTACATGAGTACCCACATGGGATCCCCTATGGTTTCCTTTGTCAAAACCCCATTTGGGTTCCCATTCTGTTTTGTTCTGGGAGCTCTCCTGGGAAACCACCTGAAAACTCATATGGGTTCACTAACAATTTTTTCACTTGGGTTGTTTTGATCCAAAAGTGTTGAATATACATATACTTACCATAGCTCCTACTGTAATACTGTACAGTAGATATATGTTGTTATACACATATACATATACCCTGGCCAACCCTGATATATGCGGTCAACCTCATTGCACCGTGTGATGAACTCTGCATTCAAGCCTGCCCTGGCCCTGGCATCAATGTAAGGCTGGCCTGGCCAGGCCCTGATCTTAGCCTTTGGATCACATTCTTGTCGGGAGCCCCTCAGCCAGCACCAGCTGCTAATAAGCAATCTATTTTTGGGATGTCTATGGACCACCTGTGTATACTTGGGTCTGATCGGGTCATTCGATATCTCGCTTAAGTAAGCAGTTTTTTTAATAATCCCTAAATTACGCATGCGCATTATCGTTATTTTCGAATACATTATAGGGATTATCGAAAAAACTGCTTGTTTAATCGAGGTATCGAATTCCCCGATCGGACCCCCTGTATTTTCAACACTGTGGCCTTTGGCCATAGCTTGGAGTTGCTCGTAGGCCAAAATATAGTAGTTAGAGTAATGATGCGTAATTATAGCATCAGCAAAATAACCGAATGACACTTTGTAATTACATATTCTAAATAATATCGTAAAAGAAAAGAAAATTTCTTGGGATATGAGGATAATTCTTACATTTAAAACTCCAAAGAAAGTAAGAGAGAAAAAATCCTTATACATAATTTTCATTCATTTTTATTTTTTTTTTCCAAGAAATGATTAAGCTGTTCTGGTCGATATTTTTATCTATCTATACAATAATCATAATCTTCGGAGGCACAAGAAAATTAAATTTTTTACCTGGTAGTTACAACCACTTGTCACTTACATTATGAATTTCAAAAAAGTAAAAGTTTAACCTTGAACATAATTTTCGATAATTTATAAGAATTTATATGAAATTCCGAANACAATTTTCAATGGATGTTCCATTATATTCTTGAGGCACCACATCCATAGACAACCCTGATATTTCTGATCCCTTTGATCTTGATTCAATAATTAAACTGGATGTTTTCTCAAGGGGAGGTTTCAATATATGTCTTATTTTTTTATTATCTGTCAATATTTCTATACTTTTAATTATAGGTTTTAGTTTACCTAAGGAATCAGATACCATAGAATTGCTTTGTAGGTACAAAAATAAATTAAAATTGTGAAAAAAATTAAAAAATAAATCAAATGAACTTTTGGAATTTTCTAGTGGAAGTAAAAATTGTGACATGATTTTATAAAAAAATTGATATGATCTAAAAATGTATATTATTACCAACAGTTTTATTCAGCTCCAGCCAATATTCAAACAGTCCCAAATATTCAATTTCACCTGTCCACATCTTAGTTTTCTCACAATCTTGAAACTTCTTTAATAACTCTGGACCTAGATAACCATTTATGAAGCTAGTTTGTTCTGTTGCTTCAATTAATTTAGAACCACTATGAGGCTGATCTACAGGAGTTGGAACTTTCATAATTTTTTTTTTTTTTTTGTTCAAAATATTGTAATCAATGGCATTCGGATTGAAAGGCATTAATCCAGCAGCAGCGAATCCATTTATCACAGAAGTACTTTCACCGCTAAAACTGTCCAAAGCTGACTTGAGGATTACAGCAAAATTTTCTTTCGTCACTCGTACACCTTCATTTTGTATTTTCCACAACTCAACAGCTTTTCTCCAAGCCAATTTAAAAGGATGAAAAAAAGCGATATCCAACGGTTGAATGATGTGAGTGGAGTTTGGGTACAAAGCAACAATTTCAATTTGGTGTTTTCTGCAAAAAGTCAATAGAGGAAGTGTGACATGTGAGGCATGCCCATCCATGTACACAATAACTGGTAGCTCAATTTTTTCCTCTATCAACCATGGCTGGAAAACATTGGTCATGTATTCAAAGAACGTGGCTGTGCACATCCAACCACTTTCAGAAATACCCATCCCCCACCCATTTGGACAGCTGTTTACCACCTCTTTTGGAATTGTTTCCTTGTATTTGTATAAAATTAAAGGAGGAGCACGCACACCCCCAGCACTATACATGAATAAAACTGTAAGACTTTCTTTTTCAGAAGCATCTGAGACTTTATATACCGAGCGAGCTCCTTTTTCAGCAAAAACTTTATCTGGTTTTGGACACAATTGAATATTTGTTTCGTCACAGTTAAAAACTCTGGAAGGTTGTATATTAACTAAATTTTTCTTCCCTAAAAAATTGTGAACTGCAGCAAACCAAGTCCTCAAATCGTCTTCGCAGACCTGGGCCCTTGTAATCGTCAAAGTTTGAGCTGTTCTTATGGTCAAACTGGGGTTCCTCTTTTTAAAATTGACCAGCCAGTGCTTCCCAGGTCGACCGTCCGTGAATGGTGTTTCTTTACCTAGCTTCAGCACATACTCTTGCACAGAGTCAAGTAACTCTGTACTTGTTAAAGGTGAGCCTGTCTCTGCTCTGAGAATAATCCATTTGACAATATCCTCTTCTTCTTCATTGGATAAAGCTGTCCCAGGCCCACTTTTACCAGAAGTATCATTTTTTTTTACTTTCCTCCCCAAAGTTGCTTGAGGGACTCCAAAAGTATTAGCTGCCTTTCTCAAAGAAAAATTTTTGTGCTGAATAGAATGCACTGCTTGTTTGAGAGACTCATCGCTATATTTTTTTCTTCTTACACTCTTCTTTTTAGCGTCTTGAGCTCTAACAATGATTTTTGTCTTACCTTTGATGATAACTTTTTCACTTTTAGTGTTTTTCAAAATTTGCAGCTTCTTTTTTATTATCTGCTGTTTTTTCTTTACTCCATCCACTAAATTTTTTTTTTTTTCTGATCTTAGCTGCGTTTTTGACTTTTCCGTTTTCATGCTTCTCAGATAAATTTATAACTAATAAGAACAATTTATTTAACAAATTAACTTGTACCGGTCCTGCAACAATGATTTTAGGTTAGGTTTTTTATTTAGTAAGCAAATATTGTTATTTTTACATACCTTTCGATTTCAATGTATTCCAGACATCTCTTACAACTAATACTAATCTATTTTTGAAACACCGCTTAAAAATGAACAAGAAATTATCAATTTAAGGATTAAACATCAATACTTGTGCTTGCTGAGTTGCTGACTCATAATAGGAGAAAACGATGTATATAGGTTGGTCGCCTATTTATGATACACTTCTTTACTGACTCATAAATAGGAGACTTGAGAAAAATGAGGCGCCTATTGTGATACACCCTTTTTTTTTAATGCAATCGTTAAAAATAAATAAAATTACTTCTTAATATCATTATTTAACTAATTGTGAACGGTAATACATAAATTATATTCCAGGTAATATTGTTTCTTGTGAATAATATAACTTTTGAAAAAGTTTAACGAACCACTGATTTGACTGAATTTGGAGTCATTTTGTTTAGACAGATGGTAAGCTTAGGAATTGATTTTTTTTCTAATTAACGTAGGCAGCTAAATAAATTTTGTTAGTGTCTTGTAGAAATTGTTACTAAAACTCAGTCGTAGGAATTTTTTCATTGAAAAATATTAAAATTTTCTCTACTTATATCGGTTTTTAGTGGAGTGACTCATAATAGGAGTCTATTCTTGTAGTGCCCCATAATAGGTGACTTTACCTTAGTTCAACGTTTAGTAGCCCTTAAAAGGACCGATGAGACTGCTGGTAGTCAAATCAAGGCAGAATTTACTAATGGCCCTGAAAAGGCACTCGGTTATCTTGGTGATCCGAAGTAGAAATCGATGTATGTCCCTTGCCCATAAAAGAAGAGTGTCATCGGTAGCCGAGATGCCCATCTGCATGACTAACAACTCTGTTCTTCGTGTACTGCCGATGAACGACTACGGTAACCAAAAACTTGATAGGGCAGATTATAACCAGTCTTCACTGTTTTTGATTGATGGTGGCTTCAATTTTACGTCGACGCCACCTAGTGGATCCTGCAGAACTAAGGCGTAAAGCTTTCTTATTTTAGCAAAACTTTGAGCTTATTTATCGCTATAGTTATTAACTTTTTCAAGAAAATAACTATGCGAAAACCATCTCAAAATTATCAAGAATCAGGATGCAAAATTTGTATATATAAGAACAATTAATTTTGCATTATTCGAAACTTCAATTCGCGTTCGCGTTTGCGTCGTGTTTTATCTTGCCAGCAATCCGTGATTCTCGAGAAATCGTGTTATTTTGTACAATTGTAATGTTACTGCGTCTTAACTCACCAATTTCGTCCGAATCATTTTGTAAAATAAAATTATTATCTAGTACACAACATGACATAAAAACAGAAATTGATCCTTATCATGTTTATTTTAAGAGAAATTTTTTTCTATCTATTTTTTAAAAGTCTTACTAATCTTTCAACTACTATTTTGGCAGAAAAATATTGAAAATAATATAGTTTCTGTGCATCTGTCTAATGTCTGTTATTTTTAAATGGAACTAGTAAGTGTTTTTTTGACAGAATAATAAGCTGCATGACCAGTTAAATGACTATTTCCAAGACAGAACTGATCATTATTACATATATCATGTACCCCAGATAATTTAAACACTCTTGCGTCCTGTACACTGCCCACTTGACCATTTTATGCAAGAATTATTTTCATATTTTGATCACAAACTATTTGTAATTGAACTGAAGCATTGTTTTTCCTATTTATTTAATGACCTCCATCAAAGTATAAAGGACTTTTGATATGAGTGCCGTCAATCGCACCAACAGTTCCATGAAAACCGTACAAGTTAGGAAAAGCTTCACTATTTTCTTCAGGATAAGTTGGCCAATAATTACATTCATTTCGCACAAAACACAATTCATATGCTACTCGTCGAACAGATCTGAATACAGTTCCCACGATCATTTGAAATTGACTACATATTTCTCTGAAATAACTATCATTTTTTAAGTACAATTTTTTCATTTAATTTATAATACAGTAGACTGAGTCAAAATATTACCTATACGAATCATTATTGGCAAAAAACCATACAGCTACCAATAATTGTAGCTTTGGGTCTTTTATTTTTCTTTCAGTTTTATTTGATCTTGATAAAGTAGCAACTGTAAAGTATTTTCATTAATTTGAAAACTTTTTCAAAACTTCATCGGGCAAAATATTGCAATAGTTCCTAAATCGACGAAAATTTCACGTTAGAGAAGTACTTAATTTTCATTATTTTTTTTGGTATATTTCAAAAATCATGGCATACGTCCTTCCATTATCACTAAGTAGCATTTCGAATGAGTGTAGAAAATTTATTAAGTCAGTTCGGCAATTTTGTGACGCTCCATTGTTTATTACTACTAATTAACAGTAAATTTTCTCGGCTTTTAAAAATCAACATCATTTTAATGCAATGTAAGGAGAATTTTCATGGTTTTTTTTTTTTTTATGAAATATCGCCTTAAACTAGTGCACCGTGCGTGTGAAGAACTTTTGCTTTTGGAATGCTCTATAATGATAAATTGACCGAGCGACCTACGCGCGTGGGTTAGGGAATAGCCTCTTAGTTACAATTAAAGCATATAGAGAGAAAGACTCGTGTCGTCGCTTGCTTTGTCTGTGCTCTCAGCTATATAGCTATACCAATATCTCTACTTATCTCTGGTACTGTACTGCGTTTGCAAAATTAGATATTAAACTAGCTTATTTACAATTTCAAGTCGATGATAAGATCGCTATTATATTAATGATTAATACTCATGGGGGACTATTTAAATATAATCAGCTAATGTACGGTCTAGACCCAGCACCAGCAATTTAGCAAAAGAAAATGGAAAACATACTTCGCGGTAATAAAGGCGTTATAGTTTTTCTAGACGACATCCGGATAACTGCTTAAGACTTTATGGAGTTCATGTTCAGGGGAGTCCATACGATGTCGGAGCAGTGTTATCGCAGCGTTTCCCTGTTGGGACCGAAAAACCAGTTCAACAAATTTCATAAATCTTAAATACAACATAAAGAAAATTTAGTCGGATGGATTTTTGTATTTTAAAAAAACATGCCATTGTTTATTAAAAAATGTTACCAATACCTCTACGGGAATAGATTTACATTAAATTCGAATGACAGACTAATTATACTAATTTTCGCAAAAACAAAGAGTTGCCACGTTACAGTACAAAGAAAATGCAATATTCAGCAATTCTTTTACGTGGTTTTGAATACTATATTGAGTACGAAAAATCAAAAAGCACTCAGTCAAAAATTTATAGGTATAATCACACCTATAAATTACAGCTCTGTAATGATACTTATAATTACTTTTACAATAGCTACAACTTCCTGTATAATATAGCTGTAAAATTTTCTAATTTTAAATAAAAGGTGGTTTGAAATCTGATTTTTTAAAGATACATCGATCAGTATCGGTGCTGCTATTCGTATGATAATATAAAAACTGGGGGCCATGTATTTTTAAATGAGTAGAAGAAAAATCAAACAGCATAAACAACTTAGGGTTTTTTCAAAATTGTTTGGAAATACTTTAAGCCCTTAGGGTAACGCTAGCATTGAAACATATACCTTGAAAAAAATCAGATTTTAAATCAACTTTTACTTAAAGTTTGATTAAAATTTATAGCTGTGATGAATAGCTATATTTATAGCTATATTTTACTGATAATTATAGACGTTTTATAGGTAATTATAGCTATTATTTATAGGTGCAGTTATGGCTGTAATTTATAGGTGCAATTATAGCTTTACATTTTTGCTTGAGTAATAGTAACGCAGACTGACTATCTAAGATTATCTAGACTACTTGTAATAAATGCGGATAAAAACATTGTTACCATTGATTTATTATATATTAATACTTTCGAGACCTTATCGGTTAATGGAAGTTACATATTAAGAAGAGTACATAAAAATCGCGAATAACAATATGTGATGACTGCATTAACAAACAGAAAAGGTATTACTTGCAATAAAATGTGGTATATTAATCGACGTGAATTTACTTTGAGGAGGTTCGGGCACTCTTTGGGAAGGGGTGAGTGGGTATGCGGGGGCCCCCATTAGACAACCTGTTGAAGTGTACTAATCATGTATAAAAATGTCCGCCTACTGCATCACGATTAATTTAATTATGTTTAACTCATCAGTGCTTAAAGTTAAAACCATTAAATGTTATGAAAAAATTGCAGTACACGCTGTAAAGCAGCTAGTTTCCGATAGTTTTTGTAAAAAAACTTGAAAACACATTTGCACGATAAAAATAACCAAAAAAAAGTAGGAAAAGGCTCAGTTTTTGTCAACAAAAGTGTGTTATAAATTTTTGAAAAACAATTTTTTTTTTCTTTGGTCAGCATTGTAGTTTGAGGTCTTAAGAATGGCTATGCCAAGTTTCAGATCATAATTTCAAGTTGAACAAATTCTAGACGCAATTTTTTAATGTCTTGCTTCTTATAAAAAGACCAGCTGGCAGCAGACGATGCTCGGTTTTCTCCCATACACTTAGCATAGGACCCGCTCGTGATTTTGTTTACGTTTGCAAAGATATTTCTTCCAAATGCCTGATAAGGTGCATATTTTTTGATACGAATGTCTTCCGTAGGACTTGAAATTTTGGTACAAACTTTTTTGTTACGTCGAAAAGCATTTTGACATACTTAATACATGATCAAAGTCTCCAGAATGGCCTTTTCCATAAGAGGCTATGTTATATTCGCACATTTCAGTAATATTTTTCTCAAAAAATCCCTGTTAAAAAATATTTTACAAATTCATGGAGGTTTCTGACGTGTTAACGAATCATATGTATTTTTTCCGAGGGTACAAAACATTTTCAAACAATGCCTGAACCTCCTTAAAACGAGGTGTACCGATGCTAAAGCATCATGTTGTAGTATCGAAAGAATAACGCAATATGATTTTGCAAGAATTACATATCGGTCATTGGGGAATAGTAAAAATGGAAAGTCTAGCTCGTGGGCATGCTGGTGGCCGAACGTAAGTAAAGGTGCAGGAGAAATTGCAAAAAACTGCTTACAATGTTAAAAACACAAAAATAATCTTGTCAAAGCGGATATACACATATGGGAACCAGCAGCAGCACTCTCCGATCCGATGAAAGTGTATATTGTTATTAATACGTGAAGTTTTGCTAGCTGTATTGGGAAGCTTGGGGTTCTTTTAAAATAAGAAACATTTGTTATTTTATACAACACTAAGAGATCGTTTATTAAATCGATTTAATCAACAATCGTGGAAATCAGTCTTTGTAATAGCGCGAGTACATGTGTGAGCTTAGAGAGATCAAAAGAGAATGGAAAAGAAAGCAGCACTGCGTTGCTGTACGAGAGAGCTGCAGTAGCTGGCTCACAAATACATTTGTGTATATTTATATGCTTAAAGACTACGTTACGGTGTGATGCCCAAGTACTTTACTCGCAACACTTTCTCCAGTACTGAGTATCACAGAATCAGATTTGTTCCATAAGCCGATTGCCTTCGTACAGGTTTTTGTACTTTGCTTATAAGAATATAAAAATAATCATAAAAATATCTCTTCGGATTCTCAGCCGAACTCTCAGCGCAGCTCTACTTGTTTCTTAAAACAAATAAATTACATTTCATCAATTCATATCAAATAAACATACATCTGTCTGATTAAAACTTCAGTCTAGTTATCGTTTAAAATCATGTTAGTCATTCTCAACGTCAGCCATTTGGTCTCGAGTGGAGATCCATTTTATTAATACAAACCGTTGTTTCATACACTCCTTTACATAGTGCTCTCTTATGTCGGCGATGTGTCGAAGTTTACTACCTCCTCCAGTTTAAGCGCTTGCTTCAGCCGCACGATTATTGCACCAAACTGTCATTGGGAAAAACGAGCCAGTCAAAGCAATTAACAGTGTGTTCTTTAAGGACATTAGTTTTTGTCAAGCTTCACTCATTGCAATATATTTAGCCTGACACGTGGAGAGTGAAACATAACTTTGTGAGTTCGCCAGGCCACTGAGTCACCGTACAGACGTAGAACGTAACCACTGGTGGTTAATGAGTTTTTGCAGTTGACGAAACTTGCATCAGAGAAACCTTTAATCTATCATATTTGCCCTTGTATTTCAGTCCTCGAGTTTTTATATCATTAAGATAACGAAAAACTCATTTCACCATTTTCCAGTTTTTTCCGTAGGATTGGTTTGAAGCCGACTCAGTGCAGTTTTAACATATGCAATGACGGGCCTGACTGTATTAGCTAGATACACCAGACTGCCAATGGCTTCTCTATAAGGGTATTTTCTTCTGTCTTTTCTGTTCATTAGTTCATGCTCTTCATTGGTTTCTTCTCTGTCTCTTCTTTGGTGATTTTGCACCTGTTTAGCGACCACGGGCTTTTGAAATGCACTTGAACCATCAAAACCAAATCTTTCCAAAATTTTAGTAATATATGCCTTTTGAGTAAGGGTGATTTCTTATTTCTGTCTGTTTCTTTAGACTATTAACTTTACCCAGGTCTGTCGTTTTAAATTCAAGTTGCAATTTAAATTTACCATCAGTCACCCGATTGGAAAACTTAGCAAGGGGTCTAGCTTGTGCCTACCTAGGCAGTCTAGCTAGCCTAGCTAGGTCCTAGCGAGGCAAAAGTATAGAGGCAGATGGCGTGATGTAACGCGGCCAAGCTTGGCTCTACCTAGGCAACCTCTCTAGAGTATATTTTCTGTATACCCCCGCCGAAAATGCTTTAAGTACATGTTCTGCTCTGCTCCTTAACCTCGTTCAATAGGTGTGTGTAATATACTGTACTTCAAGAAATGAATTCTTAGACTAGGAGAATAAAAAATAGTACAATGTCTTACAACAATGGTAACTTTTTTATTAAAAAAATAAATTATTCTTACAATGTAAAAAATACAGTAGGGAAAAAATAGTGTCAATTTGATAAAACTGTAAGAATATTTTTAATGTTTTCGTCCTCAGCATTTTGATTTTGACTTAATAACCCAATAACCCATCTTAATTTGCACAAATATTGGAGCCATGTATTTCTTTTTCTTCCTTCTTTGCTATTGCATGTTTTAAAGCACGATATCTCTTGACCCTTTCCTTACTTAATGACAACGATCGTTTTACTGTCTCACTCATTTTACAACAATAAATTAAAATCACTATTCAATAAAATGCAGAAAACCCTTAACATATCAGTTAATTATCTTACACACACTGCTCCGAAATAGCTGTCATTCGCATCAGTTGTACCTATATATTGTAGCTACAGCTACAGCATAAGAAAGAGTGAGATGGAAGATACCCAGCTAGGCTTCCTACCTAGTCTCTACCAATTCCACCGTTACAAAACCTACCTTGGGCCCTACCTAGACCCCCTCTAACTACCGAGGCAGCCTAGATAAATTTCCGATCGGGCAACTTCTTCCGATCATTGCTGGCTATAGTATATCATATCGATCAGTATCGGTGCTGCTATNGTGTGTATATATACATCGCTATATTATACAGTTGTATTGACGAAAGTCATTCTCAGCCCCCCCTCAGCTTCCCCTCGATTTACGTAGTTATTTGCTTGTTTTAACGTCATTTTTAATCAAATTAAATTTGAGTGAGCTCCCCTCTCTCCCCCTCCACCTCCCCCCCCAATAAAATACTTATTTATCTTATGTTTTACCATCATAAATGTTGAAAAATATACGCAATTTAGTACCTAAGTCATACCTCGTTTTTACGGTTTTTTAAGTCACTGATCATAGGTCTCCCTCTGTCTATTCACTCCCCCTTACTCACCATGTGTCTCTGAAGTACCATTATTTGTTTGACTTGATTGAACTTTTACATTTCAAATCTCTTTCTGGTCCATGTCTACTTTACCCAAATATAATTCTTGATTACTTAAGGACTTTATTAAGTGAAAGACAGAATTCAGGAGGAGGTATTATTGAATAGACAAACACAATTAAGCTTTTAAAACAATAATTCATTCTGTTAGTTTAATGTTGTGACATTTTATGTGTCATTTTAACCCATCTCTTCTTTTAAAACCCTTTCCACATTCTTTACATATTTGTTTTTCGTGGTTTTTATGAATTAACATACGTCTGTTTTAATGTGACGATCTTCAAAGTTACACATTTTTGAATTACTGAAAAATTTCTAGCTAAACAATATTTTTAATTTCTGATTTATTCTCGGATGCAATTTGAATAAAAATTCTTTTTGAATTCTTACATCTTAATAAAGCAACGTATAATTGTCCGTAAGAGAATAAAGGTTTTTTAGTATATAATCCTAAAGAATCAAAACTTTGTTTTTCTGATTTTTTAATAAATATAGAACATGCTAATACAAAGGGAAACTGTTTTCTATAGCAGACAAAAGGTAATGATAATAACCCTGGTAGCACAATCTTACGCACTGGCAGTGCGTAAGTCTGCACCTGGTCTGCTTCCGGGATCTTGTGTAATTCTGATGCATGACAAGTGCATAAGACGCTTTGCGGCAGATTTGCGCAAGATTTGCGGGCAGGCAAGTGCGCAAGACTCTTGCGTAAGAAGTGCATAAATCTGATGGTCAATCAAGTGCGTTATTATTTTTATTCGATGCACACCTCCTTGTTGCAGAATTTTGCAGAATTCTTGGGAGACGATAATTGACACAAGCTGTTTTAACCATGGTTTTAACTTATTTTGCTTGTAATAACATATTTCTTAAGTTTTTGCTGGTGTAGAAATTGTGAAGAAATTTCTGAAGTGAGATTTTAACATCAGAAATTTCTTGAGATTTTTCAACAGGGTTATGGAAGACATTTATTTTTGTGCACTGAAATTTTTTTATGTAGAATCGGCACCAAAAGATCACAAATTACTTTTAAATAGGAAAGAATTAGGAAAATACTATGAATACACTAGTTTTTTTAACTCATTAAGGAAATTTTATTGTATCGGCGAAAAAAAATTTTTCTGGAATTTAGTTTCCAATGTTTTTTATAGTGTTAAGAATAAAAATAGTTCATAATTCAAAAATGTATGTACATGTGTGCTTATGAATGTATGTGTATTTGTATGTAATCGGTCGTGTCTCAGAGCCCTGTGGTCGAATTTTAATAATTTCGGGTTCAAACTTACTGTTTTTGCATACTTCTACCGGCTCGAAAAAGAAATTTAAGTTTCGCACCGTATCAAGGTTGATGCTGTTCTTTTTCTAGTGCGGGTCGTAATCTGGAATTCGTGGGAGAAATTATTTGGATAGAATTTTTTTGCATAATCTTACGCAAAATGATCACCTAAAAACGAATTTGCATGTTGCCAGGCTTCAAAGTTGTAGGAAAAATATTTAATCAAAATTTTTTAAACAAATTAAAAATATTGTTTATTTTGCCCTGGAAAAAATTTTTTTAAAGCTTTTTTGGACAATTCTAAACAAAAAAGATGTCTTGCAAATTTTCTCTAAAATCAATACTTTTTGAGATATTAATTGTCTAAAGTTTGAAAAACCGTGAAAATCGCCACTTTCAAGTATGAAAAACAACAATAAAAATTAAAAATTTAGATGTTGCCAAAGTTCTCAAATATTCTTCAAACATCCCCTGACAAAATCCTAAGGCGTTTCTGGATGTTATTTTATTGCAAACCCTTCATTTTTAATTTACAATCAAGCGTGTGCATCGTTACGGTCGGCCGCTGCTGGCCGCAGCTCTCATGCTCCGTCTCTTTCCCACTCACGAGGAGTACACGGAATTTACTGGCGCTCATATTTGATTTTAATGGTAAGTACATTATTCTTCTATAGTAATTGTGGGAATAAAAATCCAGTTATGTTTTTTTAATTACGAAAATCCAATTCAACTTGAAAATGTATCAAGCGCCGTGCCGTGCCGATTTCTTTTAGCCAGATAAAATAAATTGAATTGCTGAAAAGTACAAGGATCAGGATTAGGTTTGAATTTAATTTTTGAAACAAAATCACGTAATTTATTTAATTCTTTATTTAAAATGTAAGAATTCAAATGACAAAAAGTTACAACTCTTCATCAACAATCATCTTCTTCTACACATACGACACATTTATTTTCGCAAACATTTAAATC